>PVIH01001412.1:0-196902 GCA_004025045.1 Sigmodon hispidus
TGCTATTTAATACCCAGTCAATTTAGCACACCAACTTCTACCCAGATATGAGTCCTTGCATCTATCCCTCTACTATTTAATACCCAATGTCAATTTAGCACACCAACTTCTACCCAGATATGAGCCCTTGCATCTATCCCTCTGCTATTTAATACCCAATGTCAATTTAGCACACCAACTTCTACCCAGATATGAGTCCTTGCATCTATCCCTCTGCTATTTAATACCCAGTCAATTTAGCACACCAACTTCTACCCAGATATGAGTCCCTGCATCTATCCCTCTGCTATTTAATACCCAGTCAATTTAGCACACCAACTTCTCTACTCTTGCCCTGAGTCACTTTCCCTCTCCCATACTTTTATTTTCTTCTCCTAAAGAGCAGATTGATTTGCAGGGTCTTCGTTGCCCAGTTTCCTCAAACTATTCTATATTGTGTGATTGTGTAGCTTTTCAGTCCATCTTCAGCCAAAATTCCCTCTCCCAAATCTTATGCTCCTACAACAGCTACTAATACTTAGTCTTAGAATTTTTCTTCTCTTTTGCACTCAAACCCACATAACTAACTGCTGTGATTTATAGGCTCATGGGGAGTGGCACTATTAGGCCTGTGGGAGCCCACAAGGGACTCTAAGTGTGGCCTGATTCCATCTTGACTCAAGGTCAGAGAGTCTGAGTTTGTTTTCTTCTGCAAGGTTGTATTGGTGGGATGATTGGCCAAAAGCATGGTCACAGGTATCTTACTCTTCAAGGCCAAAGAATAGGATCCTTTGCCATAAGGCGTGGTTACTAGATGTTTTGTGAATTAAGAAAGGTGTTTATGGGCTGGAGAGATGACTCAGTGGTTGGGAGTGCTGACTGTTCTTCCAGAGGACCTGAGTTCAGTTCCCAGCAAAACCACATGGTGGATCACAACCATCTATGATGGGATCTGGTGCCCTCTTCTGTAAACTGTGTGCATAATAAATAAATATTAAAAAAAAGAAAGGTGTTTATGCTTTTCTATACTTTCTACCATGGTGTCCTTGAGAGGGGAGGTCTTCTCCCCTGCCCCTTGGGTACAAAAACAACCTGAGAAATAAACTCCAGGTCTGAGAGCTTGAGAGCCCTCTCATCTCTATTCTTTCTGTTCTGTCCTTTCTCAATCCACACTCCTCTATACCAAGGACCTGGAAGGTTGAGCAGGGTCAGACAGAAGTCTGGCCTTATTGGGAGTAAGTGTGGCTTAGTTGGAAGAAGTGCTTTACAGGGAGCAGGCTTTGAGTTCTCAAATGCTCAAACCAGGTCTAGTGTGACATTCACACACACACACACACACACACACACACACACACACACACACACACACACACACAGACTACAAATCCAGAGGTAGAACTCTCAGCTACCACTCCACTCCAGCACACACACACCCAGCCTGCAAATCCAGAGGTAGAACTCTCAGTTACCACTCTACTCCAGCCCCAATTGTTTTCCTTTATAAGAGTTGCCTTGGACCAGGTGTGGTGGCACACTTAACCCAGCACTCGGAACCAGAGGCAGACAGATTTCTCTGAGTTCCAGGCCACCCTGGTCTACAGACTTGAGTTCTAGGGCAGCCAGAACTGTTACACTGAGGAACCCTGTCTCTGTGGTCTCTTTACAGCAATAGAGGCCCTAACTAAGACACTAACATATTAGTATATGCAGTACTAACTATTAAGCAATCTCTCCAGCCTCTTTCTTTTCTTTTCTTCTTATTCTTTTTGACATTAGGACTCTTTGTGTAGACTAGGCTGGCATTTGATTCAGAGATCCACCTGCCTCTGCCTCCCAGGTACTAGGATTATATGCCAACATGCCTGGCTCACAATATAAGATTTTAAATGACACTTTAGAAGACACATTAAATGACACATTTAATCATATACGTTAGCATTTTATTGAGATCATCAAAATCTTAATAAAACAATAAACTTTACTGTAAAATAGAGAACAGGACATCTTCCTTAAGAATCTCCAAGAAACAGCTCAGTGCACAAATTTATACAAATTTCTTTTGTGTCTAGCACAGAAGTATATCACACTTATGATTTGTAGATAATTGCCAATCTGTCCTAGCCTACAATCTTGACAAAAATCTCTCGTGAAACACAAACAGAAGCTTCTTTTCTATTCAACAAGCACCTTATCTTAGCAGATGGGGGTAAAAATTAAATAAAAGCAGGCACTAGATCTTGGCTATGAAGTGAGAGGAGAAGAAGGACTAAGTAGGGCCTGGAAGCTCCTCACTGAGCTGCGTGCTGAGTGAGCTCCTTAACTCTGCTCATGCAGTTATCAATAGCACTAACGAGCAAAGGGACCCAGCTGTCTTCTGGCTGGGGGCTCACATGACTTGCTCTGGGAATAAAACAGAAAAAAGTTATTAACATAATTTGAAGGGTAAAGCCATTTCCAAGAGGAAACTACAGTAAGAAAACAGGCATTCCTCTCCACACCCTACCCACATCCACAGCTCCCTCCCCAACTCTCTTGAAATGAGGTTAGTTCTTGAGAATAGCTGGGTAAACAATTTTATTCTTATGCTATATAGAGAGAGGTCTTCAGACTTACTTTGTAATTTCAAGTGCCTTTATTAAAACAGACACCAGTTTTGCAGACTAGAAAAAAAGAGACAGAGAGATGTCACTCACCCTGAACCGGGGACCAAAAGAAAGGAGAGCTTGAAGATTCACATAATGATAAAAAAAAAAAAAAAAAAAAAATTATTTAAAAAGATCCTTAAAGGGTTGGGAGAAATGGATCAGTGCTATGGAGTCATGAAGACCTAAGTTTGAGCTCCCAGCACTCACATTAAAAAAAGAAAGAAGATCCTTGAAGATATATCCAACAACAAAAATGCTGACTAGGGTCACTGAGATGTCTCAGTGGATAAGCATGCTTGTTGCCATACTTGACAACCCAAGTATGATTCCCAGGAAGGACTCCCACAGTCATCCTCTGCTTTCTACACACACAACTGTGACGTGTGTGCATATACAATAAAGACATAAATGCAATTTAAAATGCTGATCAGGTTAAGCTAGTGCCATTACAGATTCTTTTCTACTTAACAAAATCTTAAAAACACTGCTGGTGTAACATTTTTTATGTTTTCATAAATTTTAATTCATTAATTTTGTTTGGTTGGTTATTTGTTTTTTGAGACACAGTTTCTCTGTGTAACAGTCCTGGCTGTCCTGAAACTCACTCTGTAGACCAGGATAGTTTTGAACTCAGAGATCCTCCTGCCTCTGCCTCAGGAGTGCTGAGAATAAAGGTATTCACCACCATGCCTGCTCATTTTTAGTATTTTTTAACTTGAAAAAAAAAAAAAAAAAGGTAATCTCAACCTCAAAGGAGAAATAATAAATATTTATTTATTATTTATGTAGTGTTCTGTCTGCAGGCCAGAAGAGGGCACCAGATCTCATTATAGGTGATTGCTGGGAATTGAACTCAGGTTCTCTGGAAGAGCAGTCAATACTCTCTTAACCTCTGAAGCATTTCTCCAGCTCGAGAATAGTAAGTTTTTAAGGAAGCTTGGATTACATATAGAATGTTTCAGCAAGTAGAGAAAAAGGAGACTCTGAGTTTGTGACTGCTCAGGCTGAGACAGAAATGGTAGATGTTCCTATTTAGATCTTTAAGAAGCCCAAGATGGTAAAAGTAGAGATCTCAAGATCTGGGGCTGTAGCTCAGCAGCAGAGCTTTTGCTGAGCATACCTTGCTTTGAATCCCTAGTACCACACCCACAACAAAAAGATAGTATGGGGATGGATGTATAGCAACAAATATAAAATAACACACATATATGTGCACACATATTTATAAATTACTTCATATAATACTGTGTTTGGAATCATTGAATATCTTGCTAAAATTTTTATTTCTCAAAAATTCAATTTTTTAAAGTTAATGCTAAAAAAGTTAATGTCTCAAAGACTCTGTTCTACTGAAATGTTTTTCACATTAATTAATCTACCATCTAATTTATCAAATATTAGAACCAATACATCTTGTAAAATTTAAATTACTTGGCAGGTTCATTTCTCTTCCCAGTAACATTAGTGCTATAAACTTGAGTTCATAAAAAATAAAAAAAACAACTCTATAAATGCAGTAGCACTTTAAGAATATAACTAAACCATAAATACATATGATGTATATTAGACAGACAAAGTATATACTATGGTACTGACTTGGTAAGATCAGATCTCTAAAAAGAATTTGATTGGGACAATGCCTTAGTGCTTAAGAGTGCTTGCAAGTTTAAGGATATGAGTTCAAATCCCAGCACCCACATAAAAAAAAAAAAGAACCAAAAAAAAAATATATATATGACCATGTTACCCGTTACCCCAGAGCTATGGGGAACAGAGACAATGAGATCACTGGGGCTTGCTGGCTGCCAGACTAGTCCCAGGTTCAGTGACAGACCCTATCTGAAGGTAAAGTAGAGAGTGGCAGAGTCTTTTGGCCTCTGCATATGTACACATGCACCTACAACATAGACATGTGCATATGCCTCCTCCCCTCAAGAAATAAAAAATTAACAGAAAAAGAATTTTACACTTTAAAGCACTGTTTTCTATTTTCAAATGATTACCCAAGTGATTATAAAATAATTAAAAGTATCAAAGCATGTGGCTATTGTAACTCAAATTCAGCTAGTACTTATCAAGCACAAATATATGCAAGAAATTAGTATACTTTCACATAAATTTGGCAAAGATATAAATGCTCTATAGCTCACAGGAAACAGAGACTAAACAGAAACTACCAATTCAAAGTTGGACTTACATTGATCCGCACAGTTAGGTGACACACAGGGGGGTATATACTCAGAACCAAATCATCCACACTAAGAGCAGAAGGAAAATACAACCATTAATCCAAAAGAGGGGACACAGCTCAGTGTGGTTGTTTTCAGTATACAACCAATTCAGTTCCTTAATTCGAGTAAGTAAATATGCAATGCAGAAGCAATTCAACCATTTTAGGAAGCTGGGGTAAAAATGCCCGTAGTTCACAGGATGAGAACTGATTAGTTGAGTCAAAGGCAAGAGGACTTGACCATCAGTTTAGTAAGTGATACTGGCAGGCTTCATCAGTGGAAGCTAAACACAGTAGGGAAAGGGACCTTTGTGAAGAGGCTACACTACTTTAGCCATGTGACCAAATTTATTACCACAAGAAGAAAAATCAATATCATGTGCCTCCCCAACAGGATATAGAGGGAAGTACAGAACATTCATATTTTTGATCCAAAGTATAACTTCATTATGATGAGAAAACAATCTTATGAATCCAAATTGTTGTATATTTCCAATATGTAATTCTGAAATGCCAATGGCAAGTCAGACTATTCCAGATTACAAGGAACTAAACAGATGCCAAATAAATGCAGGACCAGACTGCTCCTCTTTTCAAGTGTGACATGCTTACCTGGGACTGATCTCATCAGAAATATCCACAATGTCATCCAGCTGGGCTACCTGATCCTTCTTGCCATTCTCAGCCACTAAGATACGGATTTTCTTGAGGGAAGCTCTGGATGCTCTCACCAATGCAAGGCATGGGGTTATGAGCTCTTGATCTTCCTCTGACCAGTAGGAGTCCCGATTGCTTGGAAGCCCTGATACACCATCCTCATCATTGTGGTTGTCAGAGTTGTCCTCAGAATCATTCAAGAGGCCACCGTATGGGTCACATTCTTCTACAGCCTAAGACACATCATCATATATGCAAATGCAAACACTCCACCACTACCATCAGTCATCTGCTGTTACTGGCTACCAAAAAGTCACATTCTCCTTCTCCTTGTCCACTGAGGAACAGAGGAGTAGTACTAAGACACAGCCAGAGACGGTGGGAGGTGGAAGACAGGATGGGAGGGAGACTGGAATTATTCAGTCAAGGTGCAGGGAACTCCCTGACCTTATGATCAGTTCTCATCCACTGCTCATGAGGTTGCTTTCCAATCACCAGGAAAGGCAGGAAATGCCCTCACCTGCTCCATTTCTTCATGCGCATCCTTCACAAAATCAATACTCTTTGTCAGCATCAAAAGGGCTGCAGCTTTGTTATCTATGAGTGAAAAATCAGAAGCACCAGAGTTAGAGAAGAAACCCAGCAATGGGCAACCAACATTGCTTTAAAGTAAAACTTTTCTTACTATACCCTCTACCTGGATAGAGGGTTAAAAGGGCTTTTTAATTTCACCACCAGAAGAAATAAAACTGTCTTGTGTTTGTTATCACGGCCTCTTGTTAACCACTCTTAGTCTGCCTGGCTTTGCTTAATAACTTTCAGTGTGCTCCCCAATGCTCCTCCTGGGACAGTAACAGGAGAGAAAACTTCATCTGTTCAACAAGAGACAGAGCCACAGCAAGAGGAGGAGTCTCAATTTAAGGAGTAGTGCTCAGCAGTAGAGCCACTGGCTGCCATATCCTGGGCTCAATCCCAAGCACTGCCAAAACCAAACCAAACCAAACACCAGTATGAGGAATAGCAAAAAGTACTAAAATCAATTAATACTGATGATAATAGACTACAAGTTATTTCACCTAAAGTCTTCATAAAAAACTTACTTATGTAAGGCAAAGCTGGAAGCTGGACATGAGAGGCCTTTCTGCTTTAACTAGCAGCTAACAGCTTATTTCTACCTACCTTTTGGAATCTCAGGCACCTGTTGGCATGCTACTGAGACACTATTGCAGGAAATAAGGTCATAGTTTTCAGTGCTGGAAAAAGGAATTAATAAGGACATATCAATAACCTAGTTTTCTGTCTCCTAAAATACCCCTCCTGTTTATATATTGTCTACTATGAGGGACAATATATAACTTTGCTGTTGGGGTTAATTTTCCCTCCTTGAGTCAAGGAAGCCCATTCACTGTCATTTACTGTTGCAATGCTACCTCTGAGCTGGAGAGACAAGAATTTCCAGGAGCTGAGCCATGCCATCCACAATGTCCAGAGCAGCACTCCGTACCAGCTTTCTCAGGGTGATCCCTATGGCCAAAGCCAAACAATAAGTAGCCTTGTCCTTTCAAATGTCACCACCTGCTTCTTTCCATATCCTTAGAGTTATGGAACTGAAGTAACAGATATTCACATGCTTTACATCATGCAAATCTCAAGTCTAACTTAAATTCTTATGATATTTTATTGCCCCTCCTACAGATCCTCACAGCTGTTTTTCAACAGTTTCGGAGTCTTTCCATGTGTATTCATTCATTCCGGACACTGGCCTTAATGTGGACAAAACACTGAAGTTAAAACATTTGTAACTATCTCGGATGAACTATATGACATGTTCTCATTTATTTTCTCACTATAACTTCAAAGAAAGTTAAAATCTACAAGCCAGGTTGGTGGGCACTTGTGAAGGGTCTGTAAACAGGATATGATGTAATGCTACATGGAAGAGAGTAGAGATGGCCTTGGCATGGGTATAGAGCTAAGATTTAGCAAGCATATATAATAGAATGGATTGGAAAGAAAAGTGAGTTAGGGGCTGAGAAAACAGCCTATTTGAGAAAGTGCCAGTCACATAACATGACAGCTTGAGTTAATTCCCAGAACCTACATGAGAAAGGAAGGGACAATAGAGTGTTCCAGGAATCAGCAAATTCCAATGACGAACTCTCTCAAAAAATACAAGGTACCAACCTCCACATGTACTTATATACACAGGCATGAGTACCTGAATACACATATGCACCTACGTGTGCACATACACACACACAAATAATTAATGTCTTTTAGAAAGGGTCAGTTGAGGGCTGAAGACGTGGTCCAGCACTTAAGACCTAACCCTAATCCTAACCTCTTCCAGAGGACCCAGGTTCAATTCCAAAACCCATAGACAGATCACACTGTAACTTCAGTTCCAGGGGATCCAATGCTCTCTTCTTACCTCAGCAGGGACCAAATATGCATGTGGTACACAGACACACACTTAGCAAAACACCTATACCCATCAAATAAATTTTTTAGATTAACAGTTGAGATGGCTCAGTAGGTAAAAGAACTTGCTGCACATGCTTGGTAATCTGAGTTTAATCCCAAGAGATTAAATCCCAATGAAATGAGAGAACCCATTCCTCATGTACGTACACACACACACACACAGACACACAGACACATACACACTTATTTTTTTAAAAATCAGATAAAGCAGTAACAATGGGAAATCACAGGTGCACAGCATCTGTACTTTAGCATAATGGAGTGCTACGGAGGTCACTCACATTATAAAATTATCTTTGACTATTTTACAGAGAAAAGTCACATGCTCAAAATTGAAAAAGTAGACATGTATAATGTGTTTACACATATTTGATAATATTACATTGAAAATAAACATATACAATAATGTTTATGTATTAATATGCAAAATCAAGATATAGTCTACTACCTTAGAAAAGATCTAGCCTATACACGATGACTTACCCTGATCCTTAGGAAATGAATAATATATTGCAATAATTTCCTTGATGGAAATATGGACTTGCTCACAGATACTCTGGGTTTCCTATGAGGTAATGGACAAATTCAGAATGAACAGATAAAATGTTCAATATCAATGCTGCCAGCCTATTTATTAAGGAAGATATCAAACATCTATAAAGCATGATCAAATGTTTTCCGAAAGCCTATTATGAGTCAGGCTTATGATGTATGCATCCCACACTAGAAAGAAATCAAGCAGACACCAGACAATTCAAAAAAGCATTACAAAATGAAGGAAAAACTTATTTCTCCTATTTAATATCCTAAGCAATCATGTTGTGCTACAAGATAATTACTACACTTAGACCAGTAGGAAGCAAATTATGACCAGAGGCTCACTGCTGGGTTTTATAAATGGAGTGTTACTAGGACACAGTCATGCTCATTAGTTTACAAACATCTAACAGCTGTATTTGCATTACAAGGGAAGGGTTGGACAGTTGCCCTACAAAGCCTAAAATATTCAGCACCCAGTCTTTTGCTAAATATAGGCCAACTACTGTATCAGGCCATTACTCTGTCTTTATTTACTCTCATGTAATTTATCTTACTCCTTATTAACAAATCATTCAGGACAGTGGTTCTTAACCTTCCTAATGCTGTGACCCTTTAATAGTTTCTTATGTGGTGGTGAGCCCAACCAGAAAAATATTTTTGTTGCTACTGTTATAAATCATAATGTAAACATCTGATATGCCAGATATCTGATATGTGACCCCTGTGATAATGTTGTTGGACATCCCCCCAAGGAGTCACGACCCACAGCTTAAGAACTACTGTTTTAAGATATGCAGGAAAAGAGTATTTACTATGTAGTTGTACATAGTAAAAGAAACTTTCTATCATATTAAGACATTCATAGCTGGGCAGTAGCAGCACTTTGATCCCAGCACTTGGGAGGCAAAGGCAAGTGGTTCTCCAAATTCAAGGCCAGCCTGGTGTTCCAGGACAGCCAGAGCTCCACAGAGAAACCTTGTCACTAGAAAAAACAAAAGAAGACAGGGGCTGGAGATGGCTCAGTGGTTAAGAGCACTGACTGTTCTTCCCGAGGTCCTGAGTTCAGTTCCCAGCATCCACATGGTGGCTCACAACCATCTATGATGACATCTGGTGCCCTCTTCTGTAGACTGTATACTTAATAATAAATAAATAAACTTAAAAAAAAAAAAAAAGGGGACATTCATGTAGGGCTGAGAGTGTAGCTCAGCAGTAGAGTGTATAATATAAGTGAAGTCCTAGGTTCAATCCTCAGCACCAAAAATAAATAAATAAAATAAAATAAAAATACAACATATATTAATAATAGTATATAATGGATAATAGTTATTGAAACTAGTATGAAAATTGAGGCAACAGGGCTGGAGAGATGGCTCAGTGGTTAAGAGCACTGACTGTTCTTCCGGAGGACCTGAGTTCGATTCCCAGCATCCACATGGTAGCAAACAACTGTCTGTAATTCCAAGATCTGACACCTTTACACAGTTATACATTATACATGCAGGCAAAATACCAACTCACATAAATATTTAAAAAAAAAAAAGAAAATTGAGGCAACCTACTTTTAAGGTTGGAAAGATAGCTCAAAGGTAAAGAGCATTTGCTGCTCTTGCAGAGGACCCAGCTCCCAGCACCCACATGGCAGCTCACAACCATCTTTAACTCCAGTTCTAAGGGATCCAGTGCCCTCTTCTGGCCTCTGGGGCACCAAGCACACAATTCATGTACACATACATACAGGCAAAATACTCATAGACTTGAAATAAAAATAAACAATTAACAAAATAACCTACTCTGGAGTTCATGTAGTTCTAGAAAAGTGTGGCAATGAGCATTCCTGGTCACAGCCAACATCTAGCTTTACATAATAAAGGATTATTTAAAATGCATTAATTCTGGAATCTTTTCTATGAATATTATATGCACACAAATTCACATATATTCATGTTCTATTTGAATAATTATAAATTTATTCAAATTTTATAAAAGTTGCAAGTTGGAAACAGTTTAAAATGTTCACCTAGAGTGCTGTTTAAATTATGGCTATAGTTACTCTATATCAAGCATTACAAAGAACTGAGCAACTTTTTATGTGCCACTTCTAAACTATATTAATTTTTAAAGGGTCCGGAACAACGGTTATTTAACTATAACCATTTTATGAAAAGAAACACAGAGAGATGCATATATGCATAGAACAGATTGTATAGAATACAGAAGAAAATGGGAATGAGATAGAAAGATGAACTGGGGTGAGAAGATATGTATTTTAATGCACTTTGGTTTCTTTTGAACTTCATATTATCTACATATTAGTAATTAAGTAAATAGGTAAACAATTCAATACTAACAGGTGTTGCTTAGATAATTCGTAGACTTTTAACTCCACCTGACCCGAGTCTCTAAACCTGCTTGCTCATCTGTCAGATGGGGAACAAGATGAAACAGCTATAAATTAAAAAGGGCTTTTAAAATTCCGAATCACTAACCTGGCTGAGTTTCAGACTGAACTTAGAAGACCTTTTTACCTTATATACTTGGCTATTTGGTCCTCACAACAATCCCGTGCGGTAAAAACTATAATCTCACTTGATAAACGGAGAAAAAAAAAATATGGCTTGAGTGTAAAAGGCAAGAAGAAAACTAGAGGCAGCACAAAAATTCCAGGAAGTAAAGCTCACCTGTGGAGAAGGCAGTGGAAGGCGGGTGAAGAGAGTGGTCAGAATCGTGGCGTCCCCCGCCACTTTGACGGCTGCCTCATCTGGGGGTGGCAGAGGCGGCGGATGTCAAAGTTAGTGTCAAACGGTTAAAGTTGCAACTGCCACACAGACTTTTTAAGATAACGCGTCCCTTCTCCACCCTTATCATCACAAGCATCTTCACAACAACTCCAGGAGTCGTTTTACATGTCAGCCTTCAGTGCCGAGGATGGGTAGCGGGAGGGATGAGGAGCGGGAGGGATTGTCAGCTCCTCTGGTGACGGCAGAGGGGAAGGAGGTTAGGATGTAGGGAGAGATGAGGGAAGAGTCTGCAACGGCAGAGACACTCACTAAGTCTTCTCCAAAACAACTCTCGATTAAATTCCTCGGTTGTCTCCCGGGCTTCGCCGACTTGAGGGTGTAGCGTGCGACGCCGGACCACCCGAAAGCAAAAGACAGGTGAGTGGAGCCCTGACCTGTCGCCCGACCGCCCTCCCCGGAACCCCGGGCCTCAGATTCCCACAACTCACCCCGCACATGAGGCAGAAGCGAACGCAGCTCCGCTGCCAAGTGCCGGAGTTGCTCCAGAGACGGAGCAAGGAAGGGGACTGCGGCTGCCGAAGTCGCCATCACAGCTTCTCACAGGGAAAAGCCGGGGCGCCCAAGCCATTCAGCCCGCTGCACTTCCGGTGTTCCGCTTCCGGCTACACACAAGCGCCCCGCCCCTTCCTCCACAGTGAGGAGACCCCACCTTCCCGCGCTCCTAGAGACCCGCCTACCCTGCCTGACCCACTTAGAGATGAGGCCACGCCTCCCTCTCCTCCTAGAGGCCCGCCCACAGCTCCTCAGCCGGGCCTAGAGAGCAGCCACGCCTCCTTCCTTCAGCAGGCTTCTCTTCGCCAGCAGGCCTGGAGACTGGGGCCCACATTGACATCCTGCCCCGCCTCCTGAAGACCTAAAGACCCTGCCATGGGTCTTCTGACATACTTGAGACTTAGCCATTCTTTTTTTTCTTTTTTTTAATGTGTCTGAGTTTTTGCCTGCAAGTATGTCTGTGGCAGTCCCGTGGTGACCTCTTTCTCCAAGCCCCAGACACCAGATACGTTTGGGATATTACTTCTTTTTAAAAATGTTTATCTTTTATTATTTTTAAATTATGTGTATGTCTGTGCACACATGAATGCAGGTGCCCACAGAGGCTCTGGCCTGGAGCTAGAGGTACAGGCAGTTGTGAGTCACCTGACATAGCTGCTGGGAACTGAATTCAGGTCCTCTAGAGGTGAAGAACATGCTCTTAAACAATGAGCTATTTTACAGCCTGATGTTTGTGATATTTATCATTCATTCATTTATTTGATTAGTTGAAAACGGCTCCAACTAAGGAAGCAGAAAGCCCATAATCTGTGGGAAAACAGGCTGGGAAGTGAAGTTTCTAGAGTATTCAAGGTCCAGCCCAAGTTCCACAGGTTCTCAAGGCATAAAATGGCACCCTGGACAGGAATTCCAAGCTTGGACTGGATGATCTTCACAGGATGACCCTAACAAATACAGTAGTGCTGAGGTACTTGAGTAACAGAGACCTCCACCCTGGGAATCTCATTGATAAGGGCTCTTTGCCTCCTGAGGAAGAAAGAATCAATTGTTAGATATTTCTGCAGTCCACACTGCAGGAATCAGTAGTTAACACTTCCAACATCCAGATGTTCAAGAACTGACAGCTTCTTGAAGCTCACCCGCTGATAATGGCTTCTCATCTGCCACTGGGGCAGAGGTCTGGGCTACACATGTGGAAGCTGTACTTCTGCCAAGCTGCCAGCTGTAAGCCATGGATGTCAGGCGCTCAGATGGCTTTTTAGCTGCACCATGAATGTTCCAAGTTCAGTGAAGTTCAATGTCCACACCCAGCGAATGAGTACAGGTGTCAGCAATGTCAACCAGGTCCGCAATGGGGAGAATAAAAAGGCTAGAGTGCCGTAAGTCACATGAAGAAAATAGCAAGAATAAACTTGCCATATGTACAGTACAAGCATGAGTAGGTAGACAGGTATAACCGTCAAGTATTTTCCTTGGTAGAGATGAGACCTGAAGCTGTGACCAAAGCTCCGCTGCAGCAAGCTCCAACATATGTAAGCCATCAAGGGGATGTTAAAAAACACCAGCTAGAAAAAAAACAAAACAGACAGCATCATTACCTCACTACTAAGCCCTAGGAGGGGGTCTGCTCTCAGTAATAGTAGCTTCTACTCATATGTCTCCAGCTTATGTGTTTAGGTATTTGATTGCTTTTTCTTGGAGGAAGGGGAGATGAGAATGGAACTCAGGGGTTTGCATACATTAGGCAAGCACTCTACTCCTGAGCTATGTCCCAGCTCTTATATGTCTGACCTTTAAGGCATTGATCATAACTGCCTGTAAGAGAACAGTTGACCTATAGTTAACTGTGTGTATGTTTGCCTGTCCCCTCATTTATCTTAAAGATAGGTATCATTTATGTTGAAGCCCCTATTATAATACAGATAAACTATGATACAGATATATACCAAGAGCATATACACAACAGTGTTTGCACAGGCACATAGGAGAATATACACTCTATGTTGGCAGAGTGAAAGGAGGACCTAGGTATCAGTATTGAGGTTAGATTCTGAATACTAAAATATAAATTAGATCTTGGTTATAATTCAGGTATGGTTGCTGTGTGGCTCATTCAGATATTCATATAGTTCACACTGCACAACAGATACTATACTAGGCACTAAATTAGAGGCATACTGCTAAACATGTTAAACTAAATATAAAATAAAATAAAGGAGTGAATGGCAGGCTAAAGAGTGACTAGGGGCTGGAGAGATGGCTCAGAGGTTAAGAGCACTGGCTGCTCTCCTAGAGGACCTGGGTTCAAGTCCCAGGAACCACATGATGGTTCACAACCATCTATAGTGGGATCTGATGCCCTCTTCTGGCATAAAGGCATACATGCAGACAGAGTACATTAAATAAAAAAATCTTTTAAAAAAGAGAAAGAGATGAATCATTAAGAGTACTTGCTGTTCTTACAAAGGACCCAAGTTTGAGTTGCAGCACCCATGAACACTCACAACAGTCTGTAAACTTCAAAACAGGGGATCTGAAGACCTCTTCTGGCCTCCCAGGGCACCGAAGATACACAGATACTCATGATACACAGATAAACACACAGGCAAGATAATCAAGCACATAAAATAAAAATGTTTTGAAGGACCTATTAAAGACAAACATCTATGTATACACACATATACATCTATACAAGCATGTATTTACAAGGAAGATAACTGTAGATTTTGTTGAGTTCAATGAAGGAAGTAATTGGGTCATGAAAGGGTAACTGGGAAACAGACTCCTTGGAGTATGAAGAGCAGCAGTGAGTCAGCTGAGGGAAGTACATTCTGAGAAGAAACAAATGCAAAGTCCAAGACTGGGAGAAGTATTAGGGGCTTTAAGGCAATACTTGCTGATCGCTGAGCCAGGTAGAAACTGGAAATAGAGCCAGAGGATAGGGATGAAATTTAAATTGTGTGTTTATTTTAAAGGAATTAAGTATAAACTGCTTTATCAAGTGTTTTCCAAACAAGAACACTGGAAAGGATATTCCATAGTGTGTTACATGGAGACATAATGCCGCCTTTCGAATGTGTTCTCTGCTAAGACCCTCTTGGAAGCCCAAAACTGCTTTTTGTACAGTGAAGCTTTCCATAAATGACACTTACTTTCCTTATGTATCTGTTTTTTTTTCTTTTCATCCTTCTGAAACATTTTCCTTACCATAATTACTTTTTAAAACTTGGAAATATAAAAATTTATTCTTCATAAATTTCTTATTTCATGTTCATCAATAAAAAAGTGTGATGAAAACTGGGCGTAGTGGTGTACTTCTTTAATCCCAGCACTCAAGAGGCAAAGGAAAGTGAATATCTGTGAGTTTGAGGTAGCCTGGTCTACAAAGGGAGATCCAGGACAGCCAGGAGTACAGGAAGACCTTGTCTCACTCTCATTCCCCCCCCCCCAAAAGCACAATGAGCAAATAACAAGAACCTGAATGGCCAGAATGTATTTACATGTCCACAGTTACTTAGTGACTTTCTGGCTAAAAGCAAATGTAGATATTACCAATGAGTAGAGGGAGAAAACAGAAAGTGAACAAAACATCAGCTTGGACACTGCCCTGCAAATCATGTAGGAAAGATGGTGCATGGCAGTGACTGGAGATCCCTGTCATACACTTAGTTCAACAAGTCCACGATGTTCTTCTGCTGACTTCTTACCTGCATAATTCCACTTATAAATGTTAGACCACCTTGCAGGAAATGTCCATCAACAAATATCCCAAACGAAAAGCAGCAACCCAATTTGCCATCAATTATTTCACCAACAAACCACGGTCCTGAGAGAGTAATGGACAGAAAGCAGAAGATTAAAAAATTATCAGTCTTGCCAGGAGTAGTGGCACACACCTTTAATCCCAGCACTCAAGAGGCAGATTTCTGTGAGTCTGAGGACAGTCTGGTTTACAGAATGAGTCCCAGGACAGACAAGACTATACACAGACAGACAGGACTATACATAGAATCCCCTGTCTCAAAAAACAAAAACAAACAAACAAACAATCAAAAAACCCTATGAGTCTTGGCCAGTGTGGTTGCTCATTGGTTAGGGCACCTGTCACGAAGCCTGACCACCTGAGTTCAGTTCCTGCAACCCACATAGTGGAAGGAAAGAATGGACTCGTAAAAGTTGTCTTCTGACCACCAAATATGCACTGTGACACAAGCCCCACACATATAAACATACATAGGAAATAAAATATGGGACTGGAGAGATGGCTCAGAGGTTAAGAGCACTGACTGACTGTTCTTCCAGAGGACCTGAGTTCAATTCCCAGCAACCACATGATGGCTCACAGCCATCTATAATGAGATCTGATGTCCTCTTCTGGTCTGCAGGCATATATGCAGGCAGAATACTGAATACATAATAAGTAAATCTAAAGAAAGAAAGAAAGAGAGAGAGAAAGAAAGGAAGAAAAAAAGAGAGAAAAAAGAAAGAAAGGTGCCCCTAAGGGAATGGCACTATTAGGAGGTATGGCCTTGTCAGAGTAGGCATGGTTTTGTTGGAGGAAGTACATCATTCTGGAGGCTGACTTTGGGGTCTCATATATGCTCAATCCATGCCCAGTGAGAGAGACCACTTCCTGTTGTCTGCTGATCAAGATATAGGACTGTCAGCTGCTGCACCATGTCTGCCTGCACACCACCACCTCATGCCATGATGATAATGGACTCAACCTCTGAAAGTGTAAGCCACCCCATTAAATGTTTTCCTTTATAAGAGTTGCTATGGTCATAGTGTTTCCTCACAGAAATAAAAACCTCAACTAAGACATAAAGAAGTAAAAATGAAATTTAAAGTCAGAAAATAAAAACCAGGTATTTTCTCCATACTTTTCTGGATTATGAACTCATTTCAGTCTGATATACTTGAAATAGGTATGTGGCTTGTAAACTCTGAAAACACTATCATGCTCATAAGATTTTTATCATTCTGTTGTAACAATTTTAATATAATGCATTAATATTTTATTCTTTTAAAATTTATTTTGAGATTTTATTTAATTTTATATATGCATATTAGTATTTTGTCTGTATGTATGTCTTTGTATCTCGTGCTCGTACATGCTGTGCCCTCAGAGGCCAGAGATGTCATCAGGTCCCTTGGGAGTGAATTACAGCTAGTAGTGAGCCACCATGTGAATTGAACTCTGGTCCTCTGGCAAAGGGTATCTAGTATTCCTAACTACTGAGCCAGCATTCCAGCCTCATATTAACACTTCCAAGATGCAAAGAAATACTACTGAAGATAATTCTTAAATTTACTCTTTAATGCAATAAAACATTTACATTAAGTATGTTTTAAAGATTAATTGTTACTGCCTTTAATTCTAGCACTGAGGAGAGAGAGTCAGGCAGATCTCTGAGTTCAAAGCCAGCCTGGTCCAAATAATGAACTCCAGGCTACCCAACGTTACCGAGTGACACCACAATGTCAAACAGAAAACAAGCACACACTGATAAATATTCCCAGAACTACATATTCATTATGCTCAGTGCCTGGTATATAAGTAAATAGGACACACAAGATGACCACAGATATTCTAATAAGAAAGCAGACAGTAAACAGAAGCTAATATAAATTCTGATAAATATAGAAAAAAACTACAGAAAACTTTTTTTTTAAATAATTTATTTATTCTTATTTTATGTACACTGGTGTTTTGCCTGCATGTATGTCTGTGTGAGGGGGGTCAGATCTTGGAGTTACAGACAGTTGTGAGCTGCCATGTGGGTGCTGGGATTTGAACCAGGGTCCTCTTGTATAACAATCCGTTCTCTTAACCACTGAGCCATCTCTCCAGCCCCCAGAAAACTTTTAAAATGGCTGTAGAAGGCTGCTCTAAAGAGTAGCATTTACATGACTTTTTACTTTCTATGTTTTTATATAAATCCTGATTCATTAGTGACATAGTAACATCCTTTCTTTATCATAATGTTAACTACATAAATTTAAACATGTTAAGAAATAACTTTAGGGACTGGAGAGATGGTTCAAAGGTTATGAGCACTGACTGTTCTTCTAGAGGTCCTGAGTTCAATTCCCAGCATCCACATGGTGGCTCACAACCATCTATAATGACATCTGGTACCCTCTTCTGTATACTGTATACATAATAAATAAATAAATTTTTAAAAAAAGAAATAACTTTATTTTCTAAAATCAAGCCCCAGGAAATGATTTTTCAAGGACTTATATGCCATTTGTTATACCTGGAGTATAAATTATTTTGTTGTCAAAATTCTCAATCTATTCTTTGGCAGGCTTCTCTCCAATCTCAGAGTTCATACTCTACTTACCAAGCACTGTGTACAAGGTCAGCAACAGCACAGAATAGTAGAAGATGTTTATTTTGCTCAAGATATGAAGGGAAAAGGTGGTCATATTTGCAAATCCTGGAGGTTCTAAACAAAAGAAAAAATTTAAAAACCTGGTAAACACATGCAAACTTTAGTTCTCTAAACTAACTGCACAGACACTAAAGCCCAGAATCCTAGGGAGCCAATAGACACAGAATCTCATGGTGGTAAGTCATTTTATAGACAGAGGCATAGAAGGGAAAACAACATTATATATACTATAATACATTAAATTCACATGTAGATTATGAATATAAATGACAGACACACATGCCAGAGGTCTACACTACACTATTTTATCCTCAGTTAGGTTTAAAAGATTGTGCCATGTTCAAAGAATGATCAATCATGTCATAACTCTTTCCCAGAGGATTCAATATTCAAGTAATGCACAGCTTCTAAAAGCTCTATCAAATATATAAATATTTTCCATCTTATCTTACATTTGAGTATCTGTCCAGGTAGCCCTTCCCCATATATGATACATTCTTACTTCAGCAGCCCTGTCTATACAGCTCTACCTACCCATGGATAGACAACACAGACAACACAACCTGGAAGGACACAGACGGAAGAGGTAAGGAGAAAGGCCCTGCCCCATCTCATGGTGGGGAGGAGCCTTGATCTTACACTTTTAGCTATAGAATTTTGAGAAAATGATTTTGTTGTGGTTTGGACCAACTATGGTATGTTGTTATTTTAGCTTTAACAAACTAATAAATAGTTTTACTTTTAAAATGTGACCATAATTCTGTTCAAATACTTTGAAACTAGATTCTTTGTATCTTTTTATTCATATATTATTATCCACATATCATATATTATCCATATATTATGTCCTGACTGCAGTTTCCCCTCCCCTGCACCTCCCAGCTCCTCACCACCTCCTCCACACACCCCGGAAGGCCAGCAACAAGAGGTTAAATATAAAACAAAATGCAATTGGTAGAAATAAAAAGTTAATAAAATTATTCCTAATGATATTCTGCTATACTCATAGATTCCTTGTATCTTAAAAAGGATATATTTCTTATATCCTTAAAAAGCCAGATAACTGAGAAAGTGAAGCTATGTGTAGCTATTAAGGCAATCAGGAGAACATGCTGACTTGTAGAATCTCCATGACTTCTTTAATGAGAGTAACACGAGAGACTTAATCATTTACTAAGCATCTGCTATGTTCAAGGCATCAAGATGGGTGTTTGCATACATGTCATTTAGGGTGGGTGGCAAGTCTGAGATGAGGCTCAGCAGTGGTGGGACACGCCTTTAATCCCAGCACTGGGAAGTCAGAAACAGGCAGATCTCTGTGAGTTCGAGGCCAGCCTGGTCTACAGAGTGAGTTTCAGGACAGGCTCCAAAGCTATAAAGAAAACTTGTCTTGAAAAACAACAACAAGGGGCTGGAGAGATGGCTCAGCGGTTAAGAGCACCATCTGCTCTTCCAGAGGACCCGGGTTCGATTCCCAGCACCCACATGGCAGCTAACAACTGTCTGTAGTTCCAGTTCCAGGCAAACACCAAGGCAAATAAATAAATAAATAATAAATAAAGTTTGAAAAAAAATTAAAAAAAAAGAAAAAAGAAAAACAAACAACAACAAAAAAGAAATCTAGAATTCTGAGATAAGACATTGTGATGCCAGACTACTTCCTACAGTCATAGGCCTTAACAATGAGAAAATGGTTAAGAGGAGGAGAAAAAAAACCTGGTTAGGATGTGGGACTTCTCTGCTCACTGCCGGATTTGAACATTTACTGCCTTCTAATTGTATTAATAATGATCAATTAATTAACTCTCATTATTCATCACTATCTCATAGAGACAGCTCAGTAGTTTGGAATCTTTACAGGGGAAGATTCTTTATGTTTCAGGAGAGGCAGTGAGCACCACAGGCAAAAAGACACCTTCACAGCTACTCTATAGCCTGCTCTGTGAGTGTAATTCAAGATTACACATACACCACTTAAATTTTACACCCCCATTTTTGAGACAGAATGTCACTATGTAGCCCCAGCTGGCCTGGAATTCCTAATGGAGACCAGCTAGCCTTGAACTCAGAGATTCATATGCCTCTGTGTCCTGAGTTTTGGGATTAAAAACATGTGCACTATGTCCAGCCAAATTTTTCCAAGTTTGTATTAGTGCCTTATTTTTAATTGCTTGAATTAAAATTTTCTCTATTCAAAGGTATTTAAAACATAAAATTACGGGGCTGGAGAGATGGCTCAGCGGTTAAGAGCACCGTCTGCTCTTCCAGAGGACCCGGGTTCGATTCCCAGCACCCACATGGCAGCTAACAACTGTCTGTAGTTCCAGTTCCAGGCAAACACCAAGGCAAATAAGTAAATAAATAATAAAGTTTAGAAAAAAAAACATAAAATTACATTAAATAGCTATTTATAAAAATAGCTACTTATATTAAAAGTTGGCTGTTTTGAGTTATATTGTGAATTTCCCCCCATTTTGAATAAACCATATTTTATTGCCATACAATGGGGAATGAAAATAATTATTTTTCAAGATAAAAATATTACAGAAAAAAGAATAGTCATTTGAAGAATGCACCTCACAGAGTGCAGCGAAGATGCTTTTCACTGCTCTGTATACTTGCTAATGATGAGAGCGTTATGGGATACTTTCAAGTCCTCTGAAAACAAAAGGAATCATGACTACTGACCTTTAAGCTCTGGGTATGCCAGATATCTAAATGTAATCAAAATGATGAGCTGGGTCAGCACAATCAACACAAACAGGACCCGGGCCTGCAGAGAAAGAGACATTAATGTGAATAGATGTGCTGGCACAGCTCCAGATAAGGCTTTTATACTGGCTCCAATAATGAAAGTGTAAGTGGCATAATAAGAAATACATGTTTTAATCTTCATCCTCTGGTCTTGCCAATAACTCCTAAGACTTTCATAATTTTATAAATGATAACACTAAATAGTAGATACTTGGTTGTAGCCTCTGGTTCCTAAAACGACTCTGTGGTGATAAGCAGAAGGATGTCACCTGTGATTAATAACAAGCTTTATAAAGTCACTCAGGATCTGGTTGCTAGATAGAGCAGCTATGTGCTGAGGGTTGGCACTGCATCCCCCATTCCATCCAGGGAAGAGGGTGCTGAATTCATCACCAATGACCAATAATTTAACCACCCATGCCTACACAGTGAAGACCACATAAAACCCTAGCTGAAGAGGTTCAGAGACTAGTGACTGGTAGGAATGCTAGGACAGTGGCGTGAGCCTCAGAGGACATTCATTCACATTCAGGCTTCTCCCCTGCCTCCCTTCTATTTGGCTGATCTTGAGTTGTATCCTTAAGAAATAAACCAGTAATAGTAAGAAAACTGTCTTCCTGAGTTCTGTGAGCCATTCTAGAAAATTATTAAACCCAAGAAAGGAAGTCCTAGGAACCTCAAATTTCAGCTAGTCCATCTAAAGCACGGATGGCATTTTGGACCTAATTATTGTGGGAAGGGAGGGAATGAGAAAAGGGTTGAGTCCTGAGCCTGTGGGATCTACAATATTTCTAGGCAGTCAGTATGAGAACTGAGTAAAATTCTAGAGTGCCCCAATCAGTATCCACAAAGAACTAGAGAATTATTTAGCCTAGAAAGCCCCACGCATTTGGTATTTAAAGTATGTAAATGAGTGGAAACAGGTTTGTTTGTTTTTTAAAAAATATCATCAACAACAAAATATTCTGTAATAAAAAATGTGGCCATGTGGCCAAAGAGAACCAAATATTTGATTCACTAATAATATCATGAAATGCTTAGTATTTTTTTTTAGTTTACTTGAACCAATATTAGAGTTGTATTATACTGGAAGGGTAATCTGTTTATAGTTAAATATGGGGCAGGAATAAATTGTATTTCACAGGCTAAATAAGCAGAGAATGCACTTTCTTGTTTCAAAAAAGAAGTCATTGACTTAGAACAATTCCCAGGAAAAGATATGTAATCTAGGTTATTTGTTTCTCAAAGTGCAGCCCCATTCCGGTCCATCACTGGAATCCCCTTGAGCCTATGTGGGATGCAGGATCTTAGACCCACAGAATCAGCACCTGCAACTGGCAATATTCCCAGCGATTCATACATACACCCAAACTGTCAAAGCTGCCTCTAAGTGACTACTAAAAATCTCCCAAAGATTACTTTACCTATGCCTTTGGATAAGAGTAATACCTGTTCTTATCAGTTTAACAATCTCCCTAATAAAATTTAAAATTAGCTGGGGTGGTAGTGGCATAGCCCCACACATCTCTGATCCCAGCACTAAGGAGGCAGATGCAGATGGATCTCTGAATTCAGGCCAGCCTGATGTAAAAAAGTGAGTTCCAGGACAGCCAGGGTCACACAGAGAAACGCTATCTTGAAAAAAACAAAAACAAAACTTTAAATTAATGAAAAAAATCATACAAAAATTGTAATGATGAAATGCAAATACTGATTATTCAGTTTTCCAAAAAGCACAATCATGCATGTAATAAAAGTAAATTGAAATAACAATTATTTAAATATTATGTATGTAAGTTTATACCGAATGCTCCCATGATTCACTCCAGGGTAATAAAAGGAATGGCTCAGAGCAGTGAAGGGATAAGAAGCTATTTTATTTAAGGATAATTAAGAATAAATCTCTATCTATCTGACAAAATAAGGAAACATACACATCTTCTGATGGTAATTTTCACTTTTACTTCTTAAAAATGGTATCTGATGACTTTCTGTCTCCATTCAGCTACATATCTCCACATCTCCACATTGCTGTATTCTATACATACCTATCTTAATTTACATAAACACAGCCATACATCTCTATATACAGTTACATCTATTTCACATGTCTTCACATCTTTCTTTTACATACATTTCTCTTCTACATCTCCATTTATAGTTTTGTCTTCCTTGCAGTCACAAATCTCCATACAGCCATAGCTATTCATCTCAAATACATAGATCTCTCATTATTTAACATTTTACACTGTTCTTACACATTCTCATATAGCTCTTTGCATAGTTCCTATATGTAGCAACAACTCTTTCACACAGCGTTATCTCTCACACATTGTTTCACACATTCTTTTTTACATCGTTTACTCACTCCTTACTCACTCTCTCAAACATTCATTCCCTCAAATCTCTCTCACCCTCTCTTTAGGCTTCTTCTTCATCTCTCACTCAGCACACACATACTCACATTCTGCATAGCTTCATTTCTACATTGATGCTGCTCTTACATACATTGCTTCTGTTCCCTGCTTCCTTAGCCAAACTCTGGACAACTATATGTTACATTTTCAGGGCCCAATCCATTCTCACAACACAGGAAGTCATATAGTTTTTCTCAGGCTAGTAAGGTCACAAAAATTGGCCATTGTATGTGCTTGCCTTGCACATAACTTTTTCCCAGACAGACAATGGCACTGAAATTCAGGTCTTAACAATAATAGTAGCAGGTTGAACCTTGAGTGGTCAGGGTACATGCAGAAAATCAACTATTGCAGGGGATGGGGGTATGTCTCAAAACAGCCTGGCCTTAATTTAGCAATAAGCAACACCTGGGAATTAGTCTGTACGTATTTTCTGCAGGAGTTGAGTTTGTTTGAATCTGTTCTAAAGTCTAAAAGTAGTTGTCTTTGAAACAGAAAATACTGTTACTTTCCTGTGTCAGTAAAGAAGAATATTCTGGTGTTATTTCTATATATCAGAAATAAATTTTCTTGACTATATACAACTATAAGTGTGCCCAAAGATGTAAAACACACTACCAATGGACTGTGGAAAGAATCCACAGCTGTTCTTACTAGAGAGGCATAGCAGGGGCATCCGAAAAAGTTAGACAGAAAACTGATCACCAACACTCAGTGACCCCACAGCTCTGCCAGGTGGGGCTCCCCATCAGGGAATTATACATCTGGTGGGTCAGTTCAACACTAGTTATTACCTGCTGCATACTCCCAATGGACCTTGGCATATACCCTAAAGCTATTTGGGGGAAGTAATATTAAGAAAGGTTTCAATTGTCTTCAACATTTTACTATATATAATTTTTGGGGGGGGGGTTGGAGAGATGGCTCAGAGGTTAAGAGCACTGATTGTTCTTCCAGAGATCCTGAGTTCAATTCCCAGCAACCACATGGTGGCTCACTATATATAATTTTTTGTGTATTTTGTGTTAATGTTCATGATAGGAAAGATTTCAAGGAACTAGAGTATAAATTACTACAGCTAATGTCAAATGATATAGTTAAGCACAGTGGTATGCATTTGTATAATCCATGTACTCAGGTGGCTGAGGCAGGAGGATTGCTCAACCTCAAATATCCAAGACCACCCTGAAAAACACAGTAAGATTTTCCCTCAAAAATCTATAAAGAATAAAAATACACACACACACACACACACACACACACACACACACACACACAATCATATAAGAAATAGTCAAAAGAAGTTCCTGGGGGCTGAAGAGATGACTCAGCAGTTAAAGAGTACTGGCTGTTCTTCAGAGGACCTGGGTTTGATTCCTAGTATTATAATCATCCAGAAAGCCAGTTCCAGGAGATCTGATGCTCTCTTCTGACCTCCCAGGGAACCAGGCATGCACATGGTACATGTACACACATGCAGACAAAACACGCATACACATAAAAAACAAGTAACTCTTCATAAAATGAAAGAAATGCCTGGGTTGGTGAGATGGCTCAGCAGGAAGGTGACTTGCCTGCAAGCTTGATGACCCTGGGGTGGAACCACATGGTGGAAGGAGATAACCAACCCCTGTGAGTCATCTTTTGACCTCCACACAAATGCCACAGTATATTCATCCCCTACCACATATACACAAAACATTTTATTCTTATAATAAACAGCAAGTTTTGTTCTATAAGATTTAGTTTTCTTGACACATAACTATATTATTTAGAACTCTGCATTTACTAAATCCAGTAAAAACAAAAAAGTAACATTTCACTGAATTACTTACCACAATGTAGTGGTCAGTAAGGAGAATAAAGGAGGCCAAAGGATCAAAGGTGAGATGAGCGTTCTCTTGAGCAGAGAATAAGTGGTGAGCACTCTTACTTCTTCCAGCAGAGTCCTAGTTAGACACAGCAGAAAGAGTTGGCAGGCTTACTTAGATATATGTAGGGTCTGATAGACACCTGTTCACAGCGTCTCCACAACCAAGGTTTCCTGGGCTTGAGGACCTGCCTCCTCTTCCCTCACTAGCCCTGATGGCTGAATCCGAAAGAGGTGTGTGGTGATATGTTACATATTTAATAAAACCTGAAATATCAAGAGATCAGCCCACAGTCAAACTAGGCAGAGGTAGTGCACACCATTAGCCCCATCACTTGGGAGGCACAGATTGTTCTGGATCTCAGTGAGTTCAGGGGATAACAGAGCAGTGGTAACTCACACTTTTAATTGTGCGGGATCCAGAGGATCTCTGTGAGTACAAGGCCAAACAGCCAGGCAGTGATGGCACACACCTTTAATCCCAGCACTTGCGGGAGGCGGGGGTGGCGGGGGCAGACTGGTGGATCTCTGAGTCTGAGGCCAGCCTGGTCTACAAAAGAGTTCCAGCCAGAACTATACAGTGAGACCCTATGTAGTGTTTCAGAAGGGAGAGGGAAAAGAAAAGGAAGAGGAGAAGAGTAAGGGAAGCATCACAGAGATGACTCAGGTAGTAAAATGCTTGCTCCTGAAGCAATCCACAAATTCAGTCTCCAGAATCCATGCCAAGAGCCAGAAATGGGCTGTAGAGATTATAGGACCATGGAGAACAGGGTTTGGACGCTACCACTCACGTAATAGGCTTGGTGTCGTGCAAGGCTTTTAACTCCAGCTCTGAGGGAAATGACACACCTTCTTCAAGTCTCTGTGCAAGTACAGGTGCACATATAGGTGCACACCTACACAAAATACATCTGCAACCCCAGTCCTAGGAGGAGGAGAAAGAAAGGCTGAACCCCAGGATTCACTGGCTGACCAACTTAGTCTTATCAGTGAGAGACACTGCCTCAAAAAATAAAGCAGTGGTTGAGGAAGTGAACTTCAGTGATTGAAGTCCTTGTACACAAAGTATATGAGCTCACATAAATAGAGTGGGCATGGTGGTCTGTCTGCCTGCTTGTAATTCCAACCTCTGAAGTTGGGAGTGGGATCCTCAAGCTGGCTAGGGAGACCAGCCATATCTGTGAGCTCTGGCTTTGATTGAGAGACCCTGCCTCAGTGAATAAGACAGAAGAGCAAATAAAGATAATTCCCAACATCAACCAAGGGCTTTCACATGTATGCACACCCATACAGTTCCAGGACAGCCAGGGTTACACACACAACACACACACACACACAACCATATCTATCTAGTGTGATGTATTTAAA
This sequence comes from Sigmodon hispidus, assembly GCA_004025045.1. Taxonomy (NCBI): domain Eukaryota; kingdom Metazoa; phylum Chordata; class Mammalia; order Rodentia; family Cricetidae; genus Sigmodon; species Sigmodon hispidus. Next base: position 26,639 of record PVIH01001412.1, read on the forward strand.
AGAATAGAACTTTGCCTTTAATGAGTGAAAGAACCAAGTTACCTATTTAATATTCAGAAAATTGAACTCTTTTGAGAGAGTATCTTCCATACTACCTCGGCTGACCTCAGACTCTTGAGTAGTTAGAATTACATGTATGTGCCACCTAAATGGCCTTTAGCAGGCTAACTGTTTAAAGTTATACATATAAGATGGAAAGCAGATCAGTGATTGTCTGGGGATAAAGATGGAAGGAGGCAGATCCCAAGGCCAGTGAGCAGCCTGAGTGGGTACAGATGCTCACCACCAAGCCTACCTACACCTTAGCCAGACTCCCGTGAGCTACGTGGTCTCACCTAACCCACAAACTGTCCTCTAACCTCCACACTTGCACGTGTGCCGCCTGCAGTTCTCCCTGCCCCGTTCTCATAAAATAAATAAACAAAATGTAACTTCTAAAAGAACATGCGAAATATTTTGTATTCAAACTTTGGGTACTGTTTATCAGATTTGTTTATTACCAACTGACTAGCAATAAAACCCAGATCAAGAGTTCGCTGTGGCAAGAGCCCAATAATGACAAAACACGCTGAGAGTGACTACTTTACTTACCTGGACGGACACTTCTATGGTGTGTGTCCCATTGCTGTAGTGCTTAGGGTTCCACTTCAGTATGAATATAGGGCCAGACAAATGAGTGGCCTGGCCTACATCCACGCCATCAATCTTAACAGTGACAGAAGTGATTGGGGATAAGGAGAAGGCCAGAACTCTACAGTGAGAACACACAAAGTGCATGATTTTAGGTGTAGGACATTGTTTTTAGAGAGAACAATAGAACTGTAAGCTGAGGACATACAAGTGCAGGCACAACCACACTGTGCAACTACAAAGACCTTGCACAATTAGGCAATGGACTGCTAAGAAATTAGAAGCTATTTTTTTCTTTATCTTTTATAGTGTTAAGAACATGCTAGGCGGGGCTGGAGAGATGGCTCAGCGGTTAAGAGCACTGACTGTTCTTCTGGAGGACCTGAGTTCAATTCCCAGCATCCACATGGCAGCTAACAACTGTCTGTAATTTCAGTTCCCAGTTCCAGGCAAACACCAAGGCAAATAAATAAAAATAAATAAATAGATAAAAATAACATATTAGGCAAGTGTTCTACCATAGAATTACACTTCAAGCCCCAGAAACTATTATTTTTCAGAAAGCAAAATCAGTTTCTTTTGACAAATCTATCTAGAGTAGACTAAACTTCTTTCTGAAGAAATTCCTGAATTCCTGGTTTTACTCTTGGGAAGAGAATACCAAGTAGATATTACACCCTGTTAATCTAATGTCAGGCCTATAATTCACTCATTTGGTTCCTGATATACTGCCTAGAAAAAGCAAGGCTCTAACCAGAGCTAAGCTACCAGGCCTTTTAGATAACACTTATCACTGATATCCAGATACCATTAAAAATACAATTGATAGGCCAGACCTGGTGGCACATGCCTTTTATCCTAGAAATCCAGAGGCAGAGGCTAGCCTGGTCTATATAGTGAGTTCCAGGATAATGAGGGCTTCGTAAAGAGACCCTGGCTGGGAGGGTGGGATGGGAGGGGGAGTAATTTGCTTAGCTCAAAAATAAAAAAGTAATCAGGCAATTTATACCAACATTCATATGGGCGAGTGAAATGCCTCAGTGGACAAAGGGGCTTTCTGCCAAGACTGAGGACACGAGTTCAGTCCTCAGAACCCACGTGGCGGGAAGAGAGAACCAACTCCTAGAAACTGACCTCTGACCTCCACAGGCAGTCTATGACAGCTGCATGCTCCTCCCCCAATAAAAAATAATAAATAAAAACTTAAATTCCTAAGAATTTTCACGCACTTCTACAAAATCATCATCCAAGCAAGGGAAGGATATACTTTTACTGGATGTTCATCCTCAAGTAAATGCAATCCTAACATTTCATAAATAAAACAGCAAAATAGTTAAACCGTGGTGTGTCCTCTGTGCACAAAGAAGGGAGCTCCCTCAGTCTGTGCCTTATGATGAGGACATTAAACCTGTCTGTTTGGAGACTGCTTAGAAGGGATGCTCAGAGGTGCTAACAGTAACTCTTTAGAAATGGCCAACACTCTCCTCATGCCATCACTCTGCTCTCCCAGAACTGTGACTTTGGATGGCTTGTCTGTCTGCCTCGGATGCTGTCATCATGCCTGGCTTAGATTACTGTTCAAAGTAAAATTTAAAAAGATATGTTTTTTAAAGTTATCTTACATTTGAAAGATGTTTTCCAAAAATAATGTTATATTGGAATTCTATTAAGAAACATCACCAAATTCATACATAAACTATATTTTGAATTTCATCAGAATTATATAATCTGCTTTTTTGGCAGGTTATTCAGAAAAACGGGGGGGGGGGGGGGGGAGAGTATTCCTGATGTATAATACAAATTTATAAAAGTAGGATATGTGGTGCTGAGGTACAGCTTTGTGGTAGAATGACTGCCTCACAGGAGTAATGAAATACCCCAAAGTATCTGTCCTACTTCAGCTAGCCTCCTCCTGTGTCTACCCTACCACTCTCCAGCCCCCACAAAGCACATCCTGCTGAGCAGACTAATCCCAGGCAGCCGCACCATTGCTTTAATGAGCTGAAATAAAAGCTTGGAAACATTTGACCGATGCTTGCCTCTGCTAGGGTATAATTGTGGTTTTGACTTTATAAACCCTACTCTTCATAGCAGATGCCTGCTCTCCTCTCATTTGTCCCTATATTTGTAGTGGTCTGCTCTGCAACTTGCTGGTGTGGCCTATAACACATAAGACCTTAATCTGAACCCCAGCCCCGCAAATAATTAATAAATATGAATAAATAAATATAGATTATAAGGTAATGTTATGATTTTAGCAACATAAACATGTGAATAGAAAGACTGAAATAAAATACATAAAAATGATTGGTTTATGAATTTCTGGATTATTTTAAAAGATTTTAGCCACTTTAAAAAAAATTACATTTAGAGGGACAAGAAATAGTGGTAGAAGACATGCCTGATATGCATGAGACCCTGGATTCAAGACCCAACTCCCAAACTATTTATATATTATATATATGTATGTGTATATAATATATATGCTTATACATATATATGAATATCAAATGGGGATGAAATAGTGTACAGTTTTATATGTTTAGGCTGTTGAAAAAAACAAAAGTGAGATAACCCCTAACTTTTACATGGGAATACAATCACAATGACTTATTTTTCATCCATTTCAAACTGAAAGTAAATTCTCAAATACTGACACATACCTGATGTGTGTTGAATGGAGGAGTCTTTCTACTGGTTCATGTTTAGCACAGCTATAGAGGAGTGATTTAGGATTGGTGATAAGAATCACGGGCCACTTGTCAAAGGTTACATCCGCAAAGCTAAACAGGTCGTGATCAAAGGCAAAGATCCGGTACCTGGAGGCCATAGGAGACGAGGGAATTTAGTTTCGTCCAATTCTAAGCTTGAAGGTGGGCTAAGGATGTAGTGCAGCTGATGGAGTGCTTGCCCAGCATACAGGAAGTTCTGGGTTCCCAAACTTCAAAAGTCAGGTGAGAGACACACACCTGTAATCCTGACACTCAGGAGGTAGAGGAAGGAGGATCAGAAGTCATCCTGGACTAGATAGTGAGCCATCAAGGCTAGCCTGGGCTACAGCTTGTCTCAAAAAATGGGGAGGAGCTTGAAAGTAAACACAGAGCAAATGTAAAAACCACAGAACTTGGACTTCTTGTGCAATGAATTGATACAGGAGATGCTGCTGCCGGCTTCCTCCCTCTTTCCTACAGCTTTACCTCTCTCACCTGCCAGATCAGCTCTGCAATGAATCTAACGGGGTCCCAGAACAACGCCTGCACTTCTTGATTCTAAAATAAATTCTTTTTAAATTAGTTCACTATATTTTAGACTGTACTTTTAAGACTATTTTGAACCTGGGGTATACATTATAAGCCTAAAATATGGCATTTTTCATTCCACCAACAATGCTACATCAAACATAAACTCTCATTTGTTTTGAGAATTTAAATTACCATTACACCAATAATTAGAATATCAGGCACATTATTCAAGGGAAAAATTTCTAGTCCCAGTGCACTTGAGAGTTTGGTCCACAGACCAGCCCACACTAATATAATGTTTTTAATGGTGCGATCTGGATACTGTTAAACCTTTCCACAATTCTTATGAACACTGGAGTTTAAAACTACATAGTAATCTGGTTGTAGTGGCTTCTATTTGTAAACCCAGCCCTTGAAAGGATGAGTCAAGAAGATAGTGAGTTTGAGGCTAGCCTAGGCTAAAGAGTAAGTTTTATGCTATTCTGAGCTGCAAACTGAACCACTTTTTTTTTTTTTTTTAAAGCCAGATATGGCAGTGTATACCTGTGGTTCAGTACTCAGAAGGCACAGGCAAGTGGACTATTATAGTTTTCAGATCAGTCTAGTCTACATAGCAGTTTCAGGCTAGTTAGAAGCTACATATTGAGAGTGTGCCTCAAAAGAAAAAAAAAAAACAACCCTACTTCCAATGGATGTGTCTTAAAATTTACAGGGAATAATGATGGTAAACACTAGTGCTATAGGGAGTGAAGAGGTGGCTCAGTGGTTAAGGGCCCTTGCTGCTACTGCAGGGGACGCAGGTTCAGTTCCCAAGCACCTATCTGGTGGTTCACAACCATCCCTAACTCCAGTTCCAAGTGATATGTTCCCCTTCTGACCTCTGCAGGCACCATGCATGCAGGCAAAAACACTCAGATAAAATAAAATGGATACAACTAATAAAAAATTAATAAAAAGATCAGTTATAACAAAGTTTTACATAAAAGGGAAAAAATTCCAGATACATATTAACTGACAACTTTACAGAACCTAGAGAAACCTGAGATGGGTTTCTGGGCATCTATGGGAACCATTTGGATTTTGTTAATGAAGTGGGAATAAGTGCCACCCCCACCCTATTGTGGGTGTCATTTCCTGCCTGGGATCAAGGACGGCATAAATGAAGGGAGCTGAGAATCCTCTGAGTGTGGACACAATGTGATCAGATTCCTCCTGCCTTGATTTCCTCAGCTTCATGCTGTTCCCTTGAGCTGTGAGTCAGAATAAACTTCCTCCCCTATGTTGCTTTGTCAGAGCATTTTATCACAGCAACAAAGAAAGTCATTAAGACATACATGTTACTTTATTATTTTTTTTTAAGGTTTATTTATTTATTATGCATACAGTTTTACAGAAGAGGGCACCAGACCTCATCATAGATGGTTGTGAGCCACCATGTGATTTTGCTGGGAATTGAACTCAGGTCCTCTGGAAGAACAGTCAGTGCTCTTAACCTCTGAGCCATCTCTCCAGCCCCGACATACATGTTACTTTAAATAAACAATTAGCCAGGTGGTGGTGGCACAGGTCTTTAATCCCAGCAGATGGGAAGCAAGTGGATCTCTGTGAGTTCAAGGTCAGCCTGTGCTACAAAGAGTTCCAGGACAACCAGAGCTTTTACATAGAGAAACCCTATCTCAGAAGTCAAAACAAATGAACAAATACTGAATTAGGGCTGATATATACTTGTAATCTCAGTACTTGGGAGGCTGAGGCAGGATTAAAGGTTAGCCTGGGCTACATGGTGAAAACTATCCTCCAAAATAACAAACCAAAACCACAAAATTATCACAGTTTTTTCCTGGGATCATCCATCATATTAGTAAGAAAGTGTCACTGTTATAGAGAAATGTGTGTAAACTTCCTCTGTAGGGAGTTTCCTTACCTCCTATTGTCTTTCCAGTCTCCCACCTCAAGTTCCAGAGTGCCTGTAAAGTGACGAGTGTGTAAGACAGGCATCAGTCCACCAAGTGTGTGGAGGTGCCCACACAAATAAGCTGTGGCCGAACTAAATAATGAAAAATAAACAGAGTAAATCAACAATGACAACTTGCATGCCAAAGTAATAAGAAAGCCTCTTCAGAAAATTAAGTGGGCTCAGCAATGGGACATAGCCAGAAATAACCAGTTTAGGGTTTAGAGGTCTGCCTCACCTCATTACTGTCCGGATCCCTGGAGATGGAGAAAGGATAGTAGATGTTGTAAAGTGTCCAAACCAAATTGTCTGGTTGCTCTGACTACTTTGCTTAGAGAATGATAAGAGTTCCTCCATCTGTTTCTGGAATGGGAGAAAAATGGAGGGATCTTTAATTGGGACTCAGGTTAAAATCAAATGCCAACATCTCCCCTAACATTTATAACAATAATCACATTGTCTCTGTGGCCCCAATTCTACTAGGTAATGACCTAAATGGATCTCTGTCAGTATCAAACTGCTTTTATTTACATTATAATCCATTTGATTCTGGATTACTGTAGTAATCCAGGGCCAGTACTACCTGTATTTAAGTATATGAAACTGAAGAGTAAGTTAGTTACTCTTGTCAGGACTGGGTATGTGGCTCAGAGGTATAGCTTTTGTATGAGACCCTGGGTTCAATCCCCAATGTCAGAAATGAAGGAGAATAATTATTCCCTTAATGAGAAAACTAATCTTTTTAGTTTTGCATACTACTACATCACAATTCTTAAAAGAGACACTAAGCCAAAATTCTAAAACATATACATATGTTATATGTCCACAGATAAACTTAACTGTTCTTAATGCCTCTTTTTAATATAGTCAAATATTAGAAACTCCAACAAAGCATAATATATTATAGTGGAATACTACTAAGCAATAGAAGTGACACAACCACATATATATATAAAAGCATCACACTGAAAATAAGAAGCCAAACCCAAGAGTGCATACTTCAGGATCACATTTACCTAAAATTTTAGAACAAATAAAACCATGCTGGTAGAAAATCAACCATTTGTTCTAAGGGAGTAAAGACAGACAAGAAAACTTTCTAGGGTGGTAGACAAGTTCTAAGTCTTGACCCTAAGAAAGTTAACACAGCATACACATTTGCAAATTCTTCAAACACTTAAAATGAATGTATTTTACCATATGTAAAATACATCATGACACTGATTTTAAAAAATAATTTGCATATACAAAATATGCACTTAAAGTATCTTAACATATATACAGTAATAAATTTTTGAGCCTTACCGTTTCTAATTTGGTAAAACTGGGGTAAGACTAGGGAGACTTGGGGAATGGGGAGGTGGCTCAGTGGTTAAGAGCACTTATTGCTCTTGCTGAGGACCTGAGTTCAGTTCCCAGCACCCACAAGATGGTTCACAACCATTTGTAACTCCCGTTCCAGAAGATCTGGTGCCTTCTTCTGGCTCCTATGGGCACTGCATGCACATGGTACCCACACATACTTGCAGGTAAAACACTCATACACATAAGAAAAAAAAATAAATCTAAAATAATAACAAAAGACAAGGGATTCTGCATTAGGTAGCAATATAATTGATTTTTATGTACTTGATCTGTGCATTGTATATTTAAAAACTCTATTCTAAAGGGGAAAAATAATTCTAGGTACACCAGCTCACTAAAGGTACTTGGTAATTAGGAAACAAAATATAATTTTGTCCTGTATTCTTTACTTCTGGAACCTTCACATAGCTCTGAACTTCTTTCAGTACTTGACAAATTCTGCATTTACTATAGTTTTTTTCTAAACTGGTCATATGCTCTAAGACTAGACGAAACACTCAAGAATTTATTTGTTCTTAGCTCCTTTTACTCTATAAACAGGCACGTGTATGTCATGTAAAAGCACGCGCTCATCAAATAAGGAACTGGCATTTGTTGTACTAAGACAAGGCAAGAGCTTCTCAGACGTACCTTTATAAGTGGCAGTTTTCATTTAGCCTTGCCAAAATGCTTAAGTTGTTCTCTTGTTAGAAAAATTATAGACCATTAATTATTATTGGCAATTGTGGGGATTTAACAAAATATCATATAATATGCCAAGCTATATACTTTGTAACTTTCTGAATACAATCTACATTTAATACATACTTAATAAATGTTTGCTAAATAAATATAAAAAGTGAGGAGCTTCCTTTCCAACTTTTGGGATAAGAACAGGGATGGTAGTAGCAATTCTAAAGTAGCTAGTAGCTTTTAGACATATTTATAACCACAGTAAAATTTTTCTTGAGCATATCTAGATAAGAGCATATTTACTTAAGGTAACTAAATGGTCCAAATATATTCAAGAAAAAATAAAAACAAGTAAGCTACAAAGGGAAGAGAATTTTTTCAACTCATACCTCATCTAAAATTCCAAAGAAATTATAGGGTCTCTTAGGCCCTGGCCTTTGGGTGGCATCCACAGAGATGAAAGAATAGTTGCCAAAGGGAGTGCTGTGGACATAATGGAAAGAACCATCCTTACGCACAGCAGAGTATTTCCTAAAAGATACAGACAGGAAGCCTTTAGTGCAATTATATACAGTAAATTTCATGTTAGAATGGTAATAAAAGCTCATCAAGAAAAAAAAAAACTCCTTTAGTGAAGAGAATAGAATCTCTAGTCTAGACAAAAACCTAACATTCCAACTGGACTAGGTCAATCAGCTGGCCAAGTAACCACCCCTAGGAAGGCAGAATCATTTTAAGCCATGCTAAAGAGATACATAATTTTTTTCATTAATTATTGGGTTTGGGTGTTTTTTGTTTTATTTTGTTTTGCTTTGATTTGTTTTTTGAGACACATTCCCTCTACTTTAAGTATTAATAGAACATAAATTCCTTGAAGGCAGGAACTATTCGTTAGCACTAGCCCTTCTATTCCTAAGATCACACAACTAGTGAAGAGCTCTTAATGAACACAGTACTCAATTAAATGCCAAGACACAATAAAACCCCTCAATAGCATGGAGTTCAAAGTGAAACTGAAGTACCAACACACTAAAAGTAGACACTGCTTCTAACACAGAGGATCTCAGGTGAAATCACATTCATGACATATTGAAAAAAAAATGTAATGTTTATATTAATGAGATGAAAGAATAAAACAGCCATGGGTGACTCATTGGTCTCTGTGGCCACTCCAGAGGCTGATAAAATCAATATCTCAGTATTCTGAAAACCCACTGACCTCAGTCCAGCTACAAGCTCTGATCTAAATGACTTTTACTTTGTATTGACTGAAACCAAAAAAATTAAAGGAAGCTGGGTGTGATGACTCACACCCCTAATCCTGGCATTCCTGAGGTAGAGGCAGGTAGATCTCTGGGAGTTCCAGGCTAACCTGATCTACAGAGTGAGACTATTAAAGAAGGGAGGGAGGGAGGGAGGGAGGGAGAGAGGGAAGGAAAGCAAGTAAGCCAGGCTCAGGCCTATACTCTTAGCACATGTGAGGCTGAGGCTGGAAAGAGAATTAGAAGTTTCACACCAACCTGGGGAACATAGAAAAATCTGAAAAGAATCAAAGCAGAGAAAAATACTCCTTTAAAAAGGAGTGGTTGTAAGTATTCCTGGCACTCCACGTGGTTGAGACAACATGGCTCTGGTGGGATGCACCTTGTATGAAGGCACGTCCCTAAACATGACTATTTAAACTCATGCACATGGGTTTCTCTTTTCTTAAAAAGAGACACAATGTTTTGGTCACTCTTTCTCCCTGTCCTGCTTCTCTGCTTCTGTACCCGCCTGGGAACTCTTTTAAATAAACCCTCGTGTGGCCTTGGTAATGTGAGCGTGTGTCTCTTCTCATACTCAGAAACCAAGAGTGGTTGTAACTTACATGCAGGTGAAGGACCCTGGGTTCTAGGGCCTGATCCAGGCATTCAGTTCAAGTATCAGGCAGAGCAACCCCCCCATGAGAATAAGGAGCTAAAAGTCTAAAAGTCTGTCCCAGGAAACAGAGTGACCCAGCCCAGATAGCCATAATCAACTCAGATAGGACATAATAGTCGAACCTGAGATTAAAATACCAGAAGTTCCAAGCAGAATAGCTGTGACCAACACCCGGTTGTAAAAGCCCCCTAACCAGCTGACCTTAAGGTAACCCCATGACTATTGTGAGCAACCTTATGACTCTAAGTATGACCTTTAAAGTGACCAATCATGTATTGCCCCAGTTGCTATGGAGATTTTATGGTCTTAGCCTTTAAAAGAGATATGAGATTGTTAATCACAGCTACTCCCTTGCTCCCGAGGCAGGGAGATAGCCCACCTGTACAGACAAAATAAATCCTCTTGCTATTTGCATCAACTGGACTGGAGTCTGGGTTCTTGGGGCCCCCCTTTCCCAAGGATAGTACCCTGACTCTAGGGTCTATCACAGATGTATACACACACACACACACACACACACACACACACACACACACACACTCATTTTCTACATTATCCAAACTTCTTTAAACAAAAATTTCATGTTAAAAATTATTCCATTCATTCACTGACTGGGCTGCACCCTCCTTCTGACTGGGTCTACTTAGTAGTCTGTATTGTATTGTGTTCATTCAGGTACCTGTAATAATTTGTGATGCTCTCCAGACTCGGAATGTTATATGCATCTAAAAGAAAAAAAGAACAAACATTCATCTATGCAAAAAAGAAAAATGCAAACATGTCAATGACATAAGAACATAGCACTATCTATAACACTTTAAATGGCAGAGTATCACTCAAGTGATACTTTGAAAACAGTAACTACAGCACACTCAGGATATCTGGAAACTTTAAGGCTCCTAACACACTGAAGAATAGTAGGTACACTGTAATTTTGTTCAGAACAAGTCAGTTTGAAAGTTCTAAGATCAGACTGCTGTTGCTGCTTGCCTAGAACTTGCTAGGTAGTGCCTTCGTGCTTCAAACTCTCATCCCTGCTGCTTCAGGCTCCTCATGCTGGGAGGACAGACATGTGCCATCACACTGCTGCTGTATTAATCCCGGGATTACAGAGGCAGAAAGAAATGATTTCATGCCTGATCTATACATCCATAACAAGTGCTTCTAAACAGAGTCTCTAGGCCAGGCTGGCCCAGAAACTCCCTATTCTAGAGAGAATGACCTTGAGTCTATCTGTGATGTTCTTGCCTCTATCTCAGGAATGCTGCCACACCCAGTATGCAACTTTGGGGAATCAAACCAAATGCCTCACACATACTAGGCAAACATTCTACCAACTAAAGGAGGTATCAGTCTCAGTTCTATAGATTTTGACAAATACAGAGTGGTGTATCCAAGAACACAATCAAAATATGGAGCAGTTTAGTTACACCCAAAATTTTCTTAATGCCTTTAAAATCAGTTTCTCCTTCTATCCATACCTCTGGCAAAAAACCAATCTGTCTTCTGTCCACAGTTTTATCTTTCCTGAATGTCATATAAATGGAATCATGAAATATAAAGATGTAGATTTAGCTTCTTTCACTTAATGAAAAGTAGGGTTGTTACTTTTTTAAACATCTACCCACAAGAATTTCTGAACTCTCTCTCCTGTGTAAAGGAAAAAAAAAATCATACCAACTTTTACCTGAAAAGCTAAAAGTGACATCTACATATTTTGGATGGTTTTTTTCTTTTGAGGCAGGATCTTGCTATGTAGCCTGGCTGACCTAGAACTTGCTATATAAAGTGTGCTGGCCCCAAACTCACAGAGATCTACCTGCCTCTGAAGTTTTAAAATTATATATTATAGCTATATATAAAACAGATGTGGCCTTCACTATATCTAAATTTATATTACAAGTCCCATTTTACAACTTTATAATCTAAACTAGAAAATCTGTTTCTGAAGGATACACACACACACACACACAATTCTATTTGGCTCTTGGCTTTTACCATGATTTCCTTTGATATCTAGCCATTTGGTTTTTTCCATGACTCTTGTCTTCTTCAGAATTCTCTGGTAAGTTTGCCATTCTACTTCATGCTGTCTGGATCCCAAGTGTTCCTTTGTTTTGGCATCTGTCAGGTCTCCTGTAGGTTTACACAGAATTGACCTGAAGTATAAAATAAACTCCAGAGGGCTCAAACAAAGAAGCATGCTGAAGGAACACAAATTCTTCAACTATTCAGCACACATACATAAAATCAGTCATGAATCCACACATGTCCAAAATGAGACATTTAAACTAACAAGACTGTCTCAGCAAGGCCTCTACTATTACAGATTAACAAGTGTTTATGTAGTTTGTTGTGATATTAGAAATGAATTGTGTGGAGGGGGAAGTCTTAAAGAGAACAGTATAAAATTCATCATTACACTAAATAAAATTCCTTTATGAGATGTTGCAACATTCTGGCAAGTGACTATTAACTATTGCAACAGTTGTTTTCCAAACCCCAAATCAAGATTTATGCTGTGACCAAGCAGCATTATTTTTAGAGCCAAAAAAATCAATCTGGAAGGTGTGGTTTGAACAATGCAATGCCAAAATTTCTAAGCAAACAGAACACCTGAAACAGGGGCTTATTTATGATCTGAGAACGAATACATACTTCACCTTAAGAGTGGATCTGTTTCAGTGAGTGGCAGCTGAACCATTCAATAAAAAGAACAGATACACCTCGGAGCTTTTTCTTTGCTCCAAACTTTGTGGGGCACAAAAAATGCACAAGTTGGAAGAGTATTGGGAATGCAGGTAGAAAAGTACCAACTGAAAACATAAGGTTAGGGGGCTGGAGAGATGGCTCAGCGGTTAAAAGCACTGAGTGTTCTTCAGGAGGACCCGAGTTTGATTCCCAGCATCCACATGGTAACAACTGTCTGTAATTCCAAGATCTGACACCCTTACACAGTTATACATGCAGGCAAAACAGCAATTCACCTAAATTAATTAAAATCACCATACACACACACACACACACACACACACACACAGGACACAAATATGGCAGACAACACCTGGTCATAAATGCATCCCAAGCCTTTATACTGACTGCTTTGTGAAAAACCTTGAGATGGCAAACTTAGCCTGGATCCTTACTCCATTATCAACTGGTAAAGGCAATTACAAAGTCCAATTGCCTGTACCTCAAAGGGCTCCCTGTCGGCTGCATCCGTCCACAATGTTCCCAACACCCCCAGACTGCTGCTCATTCTGCCAGTAAGGACCCCACAGCCCAGGAATCACCCCCTACCAGTGGCCAGGACAAGAGCTGGTTGAATGATGTCAATAGTTTCCGAACAGAACTTCTCTAAATCCAACGCTCTGCCTGGATCTTGAAACCTGCTCAGGTGAATGTCGGATATCTGTCAAAAGCAGGCATTGGACAGAGACGTTATCTAAATTAAGAAGAGCCGCACCAACCAGGGTGACCCAGCAGCTCTGGAGCGTGGAAGGGAAAGAAAAAGATGCAACACGGAATCCCGAGGAAGGAGCAAGCGGGGCTCGACCTGGCAGTCTGACTGCGACAGAGGCCCCCTGCTGAGCTGAGCCGCCCGCCCCAGCGTCCTGCCCTGCGCCCCGCAGCCTCCCGGCGCGTCACCTGCAGACCCCAGAAGACGTTGTGGGCTCCTGATCCCGGGGCGGGGTGCGGCCTCCGGACGTCTCGGGGCTTCGGCAGCGGCGAGGGCAGCCCAGCCAGGCCGTAGTGCTCCAACAGCAGGGCTGCTAGCGCCGCCGCCGCCAGCCCCGCCACCACCCGGAGGGCGAGCACTCCCGCCATCGCGGCGCAGCCCCGGTGCGCTCCGGCTCGCACTTCCGGCCTCTATGGCCGCCTGCTTGCCGCCGCCGCACGTCGTCTCAGCCCGGGCCTCCACGGCCCGGCCGCCCGGCTCCCCGGCGTTTGCCAGTGAGGATCAGGAAGAGCAAAGAGGGGGTGGCCGAGAGGCAGCACGTCATCTGGCTTCTCCAGGGTTAGACATCCCTGACCTCTGTGCTGCGGCCTCTGCACCTGTAAAGCCAAGTTAATGATACCTTCCGTGCCTGCAGGATGCTAGTGAGAATCAAAGTATGTATGAGGACGCCTTTTAAAATACAAATGCCACAGGTGGCTCACTCTGGCTCTTTGTAGAATAACATAACCCCACAAGATTTCTTATCTTGTGAAAATTGTCTTTTTCCTTAACCTGACTTTATATGTACCCATTTATATGGTATTGTGGCACTGAAGTATGTCTGTCAATATTTCCGATAGGTCGAAAGCAGAGGAATTAGATTCTGGTCCTGGCCTTAATTTATTTAACCACTCCCTTAATTTTGGTTTTCAACTTTTATTATGCATTATTCAGAAAAATATTTTCATGCAAATAGTGCTTTTAAAAAATTTATTTCTGGCCGGGCAGTGGTGGGACACACTTTAATCCCAGCACTTGGGAGGCAGAAGCAGGTGGATCTCTGTGAATTCAAGGCCAGCCTGGTATACAAATCGAGTTCCAGGACAAATAGAGCTACACACAGAGAAACCCTGTGTATACATATGTATTTCCTTAGAATATAATGTCAGCGTTTTAATTTATGCCAATTTCAATTAGCTCAGCATCTCTGGGATATAAGCCATTGATGTAAACAGCAACAAAAAACCATAAGGAAGCATTAAAAGTTTGGTTCTCCAACACCTACATTAGGGGGACGCCTGACCACTAGCTCCAGGGGATGCATCGCCCTTTTCTGGTCTCTGTAGATAATGCATTGAATTGCATAAACCCATGCTCAGACACACACACATATAATTAAAAACGAAAATGAAAATGAGGGTCAGGAGTTCAAGGCCAGCTTGGGCTATATAACACAACAAGTAGAAAATTTCATACTATGAAACTTTATTTCGGGGCTGGAGAGATGGCTCAGCGGTTAAGAGCACCTCTGCTCTTCCAGAGGACCCGGGTTCGATTCCCAGCACCCACATGGCAGCTAACAACTGTCTGTAGTTCCAGTTCCAGGCAAACACCAAGGCAAATAAATAAATAAATAAAGTTTAAAAAAAAAAAGAAACTTTATTTCATGGACAAAATCATTTATGCTATGTTTACAAAGTGTATAATACATTTGACAAGATTAATTTTGTTTATTAATAAAAATAAAAAGGTGAGACAAGTTTCAAAAAATATTGTGGGGGCTGGAGAGATGGCTCAGAGGTTAAGAGCACTGACTGTTCTTCCAGAGGACCTGAGTTCAATTCCCAGCAAAACCACATGGTGGCTCACAACCATCTATGATGAGGTCTGGTGCCCTCTTCTGTAAAACTGTATGCATAATAAATAAATCTTTAAAAAAAAAAAAATATTGTGAAAGAAAAATCACATCATAGCTAGGATGAACAGAGATGAATAATTTACCCAACATGAGATATATAGAAAGCATACATACTCAGCTGGGTGGGGCAGCAGGCCTTTAGTCACAGCCCTGGGGAAGACAGACAGCAAGTGCCAAGCCTTGGAGGACAACATAGTGAGATTCTGTCTAAACAGAAAAACAAAAGCCAACACAAAACACCCCACTTTTTATATGTAATATTATAACAACAATCTCAATTAAAACCCAGCTTTTAAAAAGCTGGGCATGGTGTTCTGCATCTTTATTCTCTGCATTTGAATGGAGACAGGTGAATTTCTTTGAGTCAAGGCCAGTTTCTAGGACATCCAGAGCTATATAGAGATCCTGTCTCAAAACAAAAACCCAAAGTGATAACTTTAGAACCTGGCTCTACAGGCTACTTGTCTAAGGCTTTGAGCAAAAGATAAATTAATTTTGTGTTTACATTTTGGTCTTTTTTCAAATATTCAGTATGTATTTAAAAAAAAAATCCCAAGCACTCCTCCCCCCAAAACAATAAAATCTAAAATGCTTACCTCAAACATTTTAGATAAAAATATTCTTGATACCTCTCATAAAGCAACAACAAAATACTACTGGGGGCTGGAGAGATGGCTCAGCAATTAAGAGCACTCAGGTGTACAAGAACTCAAACAAGCACATGTGCACACTCATGCGTACAAATAAATCAACTGGGTCTATCTTAATTGAAAAGATTAAGGGATAACAAGGACTCTCAGATTCTAAATGGGACTTGGAACAAGCTTAGCAATATCTGAAGAGAACAAAGTCTTTTAAAAGGCAATTCTTGATGGACACTGCCCAAGGATAGCAACTAGTAATAAACTCTAGACACGTGGGTGGGGATGCTGTTATCTAACAAGAGTTCCACAATGGAAAGACTGTATACTCAAAGTGCTTTAACACACACACACACACACACACACACACACACACACACACACACACACACACCTTTACTTAGCTATTACCAAACACTTTGTACTATAGGAAACCAAGAATTCTGGTCTTTAGATAGTATCTCATTAATCTTCACAACCATTGTAGAGGCATCTGTTTTGTAGATGAGGAAACCAAGTCTCAGAAGAGTTAATTCTCCTAAATTTAAAAGCCAACTAGTAGCAAAAATAAAATATACTGAATCCCAGTGACTTTGCTTCTAAAAGGTAGGTATATAGCTAATTATTCCTCCCACAGAAAGAAAAGGCCCAATCACATCTGGTTGAGAAAACTTGAAGACATTAAAAATGCTTTTCTTAAAAGATGGGCAGATTTTTAAGAAAATATATCCTTTTGGAGGGCTAGAGAAATGGCTCAGCAGTTAAGAACACTAGTTAACTCTTTCCAGAGATCCTGGGTTTAATTCCCAACACCAAAGTGGTGGCTCTTAACCATCTGTACTCCAGTTTCAATGGATCCATTCCTCTCTTCTGGACTCCTTGGGCACTACACACACACATACATAGAGATAAAACACCCATACACATAAATTAAAATTACACTAGTACATAGTTCTTGCAAAACAAAACAAAACATAACAAAAACCCTAGACAGTACAAAATAGCAGTTTGGAAACCCAGGGGATAATTTTGTGTTTAGGTTTGGGTCTTATGTAGACATCTTAGTATGGATGTGAAATCATTCTAATATCCCCAAACCCAAAATCCAAAAACACTTGTAATTCCAAATATTTTGGATAGAGATACTTAACTTTTGATAAAAATCACCAGTATGTATCAGAAATAAAAAAGGTATGTTTTATAGGGACATCAATGACTCATTTCTGTATGAGACTGGAGGCAAAATTAAAAATATCTTGGTGATAGTGCTGGCTAGGTTTTCCAACTTACCACCCCCTATAGTCATCAGGAGGAGGGAACCTCAATTGAGAAAATGCCTCCACAAGATGGGGCTGTAGGCAAGCACATAGGGCATTTTCTTTAGTGACTGATGGGGGGGGGAGGGAGCTCACCCCTGCGTTAATGATCCTGGTTCCGTAAGAAAGCAGGCTGAGCAAGCCATGAGGATCAGCCAGTAAGCAGCACTCCTCAATGGCTGCTGCATCAGCTCCCCAGTCTCCAGTTTCCTGCCTGCCCTGTTTGAGTTTCTGTGCGGACTTCCTTGGCTAATGGAAGTGTAAGTCAAATAAACCCTTTCCTCCTCACGTTGCTTTGGTCGTAGTGCTTACATCATAGCAATAGTAACCATAAGACAGTGACTAGCAGTCTTCATTAAATTTTTTCATTAACACAAAATAATATTTTAGGGGGCTGGAGAGAGGGCTCTGAGGTTAAGAGCACTGACGGTTCTTCCCGACATCCTGAGTTCGATTCCCAGCAACCACATGGTGGCTCACAACCATCTCTGATAAGGTCTGGTGCCCTCTTCTGTATACTGCATACTTAATAATAAATTAAAAAAATAAAAAAATAATATTTTAGTGATTAGCATTCTTCACTAACATGTTTAATATAAAAATGGCTGGTTTTGTTTTTTTTTTTTTTTTCTTCTTTCTTTCTTAGCCCTGACGATTTAAGTCCAGGATAATGTGCATTCCGGATAAACACTCTATCTCTAAGCTATAACCTCAGTTTATAGGTGCATTTATTATTATTGGTTTGTCTGTTTTTTAAAAATATATATATATTTAATTTTGTGCAAATTGGTGTTTTGTCTGCATGTATAACTGTGTAAGGGTGTCAGACCTTGGAATTTACAGACAGTTGTTAGCTGACATGTGGATGCTAGGAATCAAACTCAGGACCTCTGGAAGAACAGTCAGTGCTCTTAACCGCTGAGCTATCTCTCCAGCCTGGTTTTTGACTGTGGTGTGTGTGTGTGTGTGTGTGTGTGTGTGTGTGTGTGTGTGTGTGTTGCTAGGGATTGAATCCATGAATTTGTGCATGTTAGTTAGATAAATACTACGCTAAATCACAAGCACAGCCTAAGTCCACTCACACACACACACACACACACACACACATATTTTTTTGTCTTATAAAACATTGTTTTAAATCACTTGATTTTTAACCCAATGATGTATTTTCTTAAGATAGAATGATTCTACAACAGTGTTTCTGAAAGTTTATTTTCTCAAGAACACTTTAAAGTCCTTAAAATTATTGAAACCTCTCCCCCAAGATCTTCTGCATATGTGGCTTGTATCAATATTTACTAATTACAGTTTAAGATTGAGAAATTTTTTAATTAGCTTAAAACATTTTTATACAGGGTTTCATGTAACAGAACATATGTTCTGCTTTTTGTTGTTTTGGGACAGGCCCCTTCACTTTGCAGCTAGACTGACCTGGGACTATGCAGTTCTGCTGGCCTGCAACTAACAGTCTTCCTATCTCAGACTCTCAAATGCTAGCCAGCATTATAGTTGTAAACCACCCATGCCTGGTTACAACCATTTAGACATAGTAGCCAATATTATTATTATTAATATAAACATTTTTCTTTCCCTTCCCCCCTCTTCTTTCTTTCCTTTTTCCTTCCTTCCTCTTTTCTTTTTTAGACAGTTTCTCAGTAGAACTCTTTGAGTTGAGTAGACCAGGAGAGCCTTGAATTTAGAGATCGGCCCGTCTTTGGCTCCTGCGTGCTAACAGGTGTGTGCCATCACACCAGGAGTAAGCAGTACTTAACTCTGTAAACAAAAACTTACTCCCAAATATGGGAATGATGGATTTTTTTTTTTTTTTTTTGCAAATTTCTTAAGTTCTAGTTGAATAGCTAATAGCTGTGACTTAGTTCTGCCTCTATCTATAGTAATGTGTTGTTTTGGTTGGAGTACATGAAGAAAACTCGACCTTTTCAGATACCCATTTAAAAAAAAATACTTTTAAACCTTTATAGAAGGCGAGATGGCAGAGAATCAATCCCTTCAAACTGTCCTTTGACCTCCAAGCATCGAGGCACATGCCCGTACCCACCCACCCACACACACAATTAAGTCAATAAAATTTTTTAAAAGTTTTTTTTTTTTTTAATTTAAAAAGGGGCCAGGTGGCCTACGTTTGTCACAAGATGGGACGAATGCCTGGAATTAGAGGCCGAGCTGGGGCATTTATTTTCTTTTGGTTTTGTTTGTTTTAGTTTTTCGAGACAAAATTTCTCTCTGTGACAACCCTAGCTGTTGTGGAACTCAGTCTGTAAATCAGGCTGGCTCGAACTCACAGAAATCTGCCTGCCTCTGCCTCCCAGATGCTCAGATTTAAAGGTGTGCTCTTCCACTGTCCCACTTGGGGTCATTAGTTTTGTAGAAAACAAAAACAAAAACAACATGATGTTAAATTAGCTCTTGATCACTTGTCTCCGACCCTGGTCTTGAGTGCTTCCTCCTGGTTCAGAACTATTCCTTCGCATTTCGATGCACAAATGCTTAAATATGTAGTTTGTGTCAACTCCCTCCCCCCTCAGTGTTTTAAATGTTTCCGTACATCTACTTTGTTCTTTTCACGTTATTTTCCTTAAGAGCGTTATATCCAGTTTCTCTTCCTCTACTGACAAACAGACTATGTTTCCGGGTTTTGTCATCTCACCTCGTCTACCTGGATAGAGAGTTGGGAGGACATCCCCGCGCTCCGCCTCGGGGAATCCGGACCAAGCACCGTGGGGGGTGGGAACCTACGCTTGGCAGGTCGGGAGCCTGCTTCCGGGAAGCCGACCGGAAGCCGCTCCGGGTGCTGCGGCAAACCTGTCTTGAGGGGCCGTCGTAAAAGTGTCGTCTCTGGCGCGTCGGGCTGGCCACAGGTCTTCTCTCGCTGGCGGCCGGGGGTCGGGAACTGCGGGCGTTCGTTTCCCTTAAGATGGCGGACGACGAGACGGACGGCGCCGAGAGGATGGACGTCAGCCCCGAGCCTCCCCTGGCCCCTCAGCCGCCGACCTCGGTGAGTCTTCACCCGCTAGCGCCTTTTGTCCTCTCCCCCGAGAGTCTCCCGCCGCGCTTCGGAGGATGTGGGGCTCTGCTCTCAATGGCGTTGCTGGGGAAGGGGAGTCCTAGGGTTGGAGGGCCCCCTCCTCCCCGTAAAGTTAGAGGGCGACTACACACATTCCTGCCAGCCAAGTCTATGGAGTATAATGACTGTCATCTATTAGTCGCTACGTGCTTAGACACGCATGTCTCTATTTTGAAGTGGTAAGAACTCGTGCTGTTATTAGGTGGTTTGCTGTAGGAGCTGAGGTGACGTTGGAGAAGGCCATTTTTCGGTAGACGCATTGCCGACCCCTCTTGTTGATAGAAATAAGGGACGCAGCACTTGGTGTGATATCGCATAGGGGGTTGGACTTGATAGTGACAGTGAGTATTACAGCTGTCAAGTCATGTTCAGATGTCCATTATAGTACCGTCTTGAGAACCCTAGGTCTGGCCCCCCAGTGAGGAAAGTTTGTCATTTGCCACTGTCTTTTAAATGTGAAGAAGTGACAGAAATACCATCAGCAAATACTGAAATTTATACTTGGCTCTTGGATGAGAAAGCAAGAGATAGTGAATACATCTGAATCAAGAGTCTGGCTGCAGGGAGAATGGTACAGTAGTCTAAAAGATGGGGTAATGCTAGCAAATGTTGTGATGTGGTTCCTTCAAACAACTAACTAGTGAGGAGAGAGATACTTATGAAGTACTCACTATTGATTATGACATGTTGTAATCAGTTTGTCTATAACTGCATATGGAAGACTGAGATATAGACACATACACTAATAATGCATCATATACACAAATTATATAGTGCAGTTTTGTAGTTTTAATAAACTCATTCTTGACTTACTTTACCCCATCAGACACTTAAACACTGTTTTATGAAACAAGAGAGTGACTCAGAAATGAGTCAACCACAGGGACTGGAGAGAATGTCTGTAAGATAAAAAACCCAATAGGGATAGAGTTGGAATAAGGATGTGTACTAGGCCAGCACTTGGCAGTCTTCCTCTTTCATCCCCAAAAGTAGTTGAAACTCATTTCACCCTGGAAGTGAAGTTCAGATGA
The DNA here is from genome assembly GCA_004025045.1 of Sigmodon hispidus. Classification (NCBI taxonomy): domain Eukaryota; kingdom Metazoa; phylum Chordata; class Mammalia; order Rodentia; family Cricetidae; genus Sigmodon; species Sigmodon hispidus. Next base: position 47,852 of record PVIH01001412.1, read on the forward strand.
AAACAATTATAGAAACGATATGAGAAGCTAGACAGTGTTTCTAAATAGCAAAACCATTTTTTTTTTGTTTTGTTTTTTAGAGTGGTGGAGAGCAAACTCAAAGCTACCTGCATGCTAGGCAAGGGCTCTTCTTGTAAGCTATTATATTGCCATCCTTGCAACATCTTAGGCCAAGGCAGAAGGATCCCTTAAGTTCAGGAGTTTCAGGCAAGCCTTGGGATAGACAGTGAAACTCCATTTAAGAATGTAAATAGGGGGGCTGGAGAGATGGCTCAGGGGTTAAGAGCACCGTCTGCTTTTCCAGAGGACCCGGGTTCAATTCCCAGCACCCACATGGCAGCTAACAACTGTCTGTAGTTCCAGTTCCAGGCAAATAAATAAAAGTGGTTTTTTAAAAAGAATGTAAATAGGAAAACCGTTCGTAGCATTATGTGCTTTTTTTGGGTACTGTATTGTAACTATGTTGTAGTCAGAAGAATTATAGTTTCCTATTGCCAAAGATGAGTAATGTTTACTCAAAGCTTTGCCATATTAATTCTTTCCCACTAGCACTGTAAAATCCCATTAAGAAAACCATAAAACATTCATTAACTTGGAGTTGGAGATCATGGTATGGAAATTGAACAGGAATCTATAGCAAAAACTTCAAAGAGTAACATATTTCTTTGGGGAAGGCTTTTTAAGCTTTACAAAGTAGCAAGAAGTGTCATGTAGCCTCAGGGAATGTTTAGTGATGCGAATAATATAAATGATCCAAGAATTTAAATTCAGCCAGGCTGTGGTGGTGCACACCTTCCTGTACTTGGGAGGTAGAGGCAGGCAGATCTCTGTGAGCTCAAGACCAGCCTGGTCTACAGAGTGAGTTCCAGAACAGCCAAGGCTACACAGAGAAACCTTGTCTCAAAAACAAGAATTTAGGTTCAGGCTAGGGTGGTATAAATAGTCACAGATTTATGACTGTGAAGCCCAGTAACCCCTTGGGGTTTTGAGCTCTCTCTCTCTCTCTTTCTCTCTCTCTCTCTCTCTCTGTCTCTGTCTCTGTCTCTCTCTTTCTCGCTCTCCTTGACTCTTTCTGCTTGACCCCAGAGATCATCCTACTTCCTGTACTTTTAAAAACTGCTGTTTTCTATTTTCTTCTCCCTAGTTACTACTCATGTTGTAAAGCCAAAATTTCTCAGCTTGAGTCCTCAGCATTCCACCCCCATTTGATTAATTTATTTCTCAAGTCACTGCTGGGGCTGGTAGAAAAAAAATAACAAATACAGGATAGGTACAGAGCTTTAATAAAGATTTCCATTCTTGTTACAGTGCTTTTTCTAGTTATAGTTGCTGACTTTTTAAAAACTAAATTTCCTTTTTAGATAGAGGATCATTTTATTAACATTACTATCAGCAGTGTCTGTTATCACCTAATATGTAAGTAGAATAAATGATAGTGTTGGCAGGATGGCTCAGAGGTGCTTACTGCACAAGCTTGGTGGCCTTAATTTAATCATTAGAGCCAATGTAAATGTGGAAAGAGAGGACCAACTCTACAAAATTGCCCTCTGACCTTCATGCTGTGGCACATGCACCTGTTATGCCCAGGTCTTGTACCTCAAAAGACTACCAAAGAGTCCAAATCCATTTGCAAAAGCAAAGAGCCTTTATTCATGCTTGAGCTTGGACTCTCTGCCTGTCTGACTGGGGGATTAGAGTTGGGTTTTTATCATAGTAAAGTAGAGATTGGAGAATTTTTAGGGTTCAGGATCCTGATTTGCTGACATTTGATTAGGGTTGTCTTTGGTAAAAAGGGAAATAGGTATGTGCTAGACCAAAGGACATCTGGTGATATCTATAATGGTTGGAGCTTGTTTCCTCTGGAATGTTAGGCATTTTCTCCTGAGATGCTGATTGGCCCATTTCTGGGTGGTACCAGTTTATAGCTTTTCTTGGGGACTAGGTGGTACTTGCCAGTAAACTGAGGTTCAGACCTACCTTTTATCTGGTTTCTATCAAGCCTGTCATGGCAGCAGTGTGGCCAAGCTGTTTTGAGCCCCACTGAACTACCTGCTCACACACAAGAATAATAATAAAATTTTAAAATTAGAATAAAATAATAGTTGAAAGTTATTCAACATTTATAAGAGTCATTGCTCAATATTCACTAAGAGATAAAAATAAAAAATAATTTGAGCTAAAAAAATGTATCAAGAGAATTGATTCTTGGATCTTAAAAGGTCTAAGAAGTTACATATTCACAAGCATGCCCTAGTTAGCTGGACATTTGGAAGTTACTAGTTTAGAATTGAACTATAGAAATGAACAATATCTTTAAGGTCAAGTTATATGCATATGTGTAGTGGGATTATGTGTTACATTGTAAATAATTGTCCCACCTATGTGTTTAATAAAAACACTGATTGGCTGAAAGCAGACAGGAAGTGTGGGCAGGGCTACCAGGCTAAGAAAACTGAATACAGGAAGAACAGAGACAGATGCCACAGAGTCGCTGCAGCTTCCAGGACACACAGAGGAAAGAAGTTGAAATGCTGTTCTGAGAAAAGGTATGGAACTTAGTGACTGAACAAGATGGGTTGAGTTCAGATGAAGGAGTTAGCAAGTTACATGCCTGGGCCCTAGGTCAATCAGCAGAAAATTAACGTAAGCATCTCTGTGTCTCTGTGTGACTGCAAGTGAGTGTTTCTGCCTGAACTGTTAGACTGCCGGTCAAACCTCTGATCTAGCCTAGAAAGTCCAGGCCAGAAATCATTTACAACACATATGCACACCTATACCCAGGAACATAACAGCTTAGAAAATAAGAGTATGGCGGTGTCATGGAATGTAGTTTTTTAGGAAAGAGTAGTTTATTGGAACCATGACAAGAACTGAGAAAACTGAAAATTCAGAGGGCTTTGGGGTGGTTTGCCAGGACACCTACTTTCTTTGACTAGATTACCCTCCTAAATTCCATCTTTGAAGATGTCACTTGGCATGACACTGTGATCTTTTTTCTGTGTACTCCCACTGCATAGATGATTTTATCCAGTTATACAGTTTTACACTATATCTGTTCATTTCCCAGCTTATATGCTCTAGGTCATCTCACTCCTGAACTTCAGAATCATAAACTCAATTACTTACTTGTCTCCACTAGAATATCTGATAGATGTTTCAAAAAGAGAGAGAAGATAGGAATTAGCTGTAGTAACCAGAGACATAACTTGCACTTGAGAAATTAATATTGCAGGCTAGAGAGATGACTCAGGTTAAGAACACTTACTGCTCTTCCAGAGTTCCTGAGTTCAATTCCCAGCAACCATGTGGTGGCTCACAACCATCTGTAATGAGACCTAGTGACCTTTTTGGCTTATATACATAATAAATAAACCTTTAAAGAAAAAGAATAAGAAAAGAAGAGAGAGAGAGAGAGAGAGAATTTAATACAGGAAGACAGAGTATATTAATTTGAGGGAGATTTTGGAAATGTGACAGAAGCAAAGATAGTCTTATTACACTTGCTTATTAAGTTGAGGAAAATGAAAGAAACAAATGACATCTGTACCTCTAGTTTTTGGCCTAAGCATTATGGTACATTTTAGAAACAGACAACAGAAGGCAAATCAAAAGAGTTTTGTTATCTTTTTCTCATCACAGGACACCTCCACATTAGCTCTTGAATACAAACATCTGTCTTTACATTCTTCATTGTAATTGAAGCCACCATTTGTTACCTAGACAACTGTAGCTTCTTAACTGATCTTTCCTTCTACTTTTGCTACTTCCAGTATGGGCACTGGAGGAAGTCCTGAGTGAATGTGTGCTGTTGATATAGCAAAGGCTCATCAAGAAACATGGCCTCAGACTTAGGGGAAAATGGCAAAGTCTCCCTGTAGTCTGTAGTTTTTCTATCCTGCCTACCCCCAGGTCTGGTTAAATCTCTTCCATCTGCAGTCCTGCAGCTACTTAGTCCCAATTAAACATACATAGGCTGTTTGGCCTATGACTCAGGCTTATTACTTATTAATTCTTACATCTTAAATTAACCCATTATTCTGTTTGTGTTTAGCCACATGGCTTGATATCTTTTCTTCAGTGCAGCATTCTCATCTTGCTTACCTCTGCATCTGGCCAGCATCTGCTGCTTTGCCTTTTATCTTCCCAGAATTCTCCTAGTCTGGTTGCCCCACCTCTATTTACTGTCTAGTTTATGACGAATTAGTGGTTTATAGAACCAATATGAGTGACAAATATTTATGTATACAAGAACCTAGTCCTATAGCACCTCTCTTTTCTACCACTGCTCCCAAAGTGAGGCTCAGAGGGTTGGCAAAGCCTTCTGATCCATGTGCATATATTGATAGAGTGTATAGAAAATGTCTACCATAACTCTCCTTTCTCCTCCCCCAAGACAGTTATGGCCTGAAGAGTACTCCCTACAGAGAATGCTCTTATTGAGGTTGGCTGTATACCATAAACCCCGCCTCTTTGTTTATCTGTATGTCATAATCCTGCCTTCTTGTTTCAGCTATATGCAATACCCTGCCTGTCTGTGCTGTATATAATAAACACACTGAGCTTCGGCACTGCTGGGGGTTCTCCATCTGAGAGTTTAGACTATCTAATCCTAGCTTTGTGTCTCTCTGTGTTTTTTCTTTATTCCTTTGCTGCCCTTAGTCAGGGCAAGATCCTTGCAGCTATGCTGGATGAGGCATTTCAGCCCATTCTCTAAAGAGCAACCAGAGTAATCTTTAAGAGTAAATCAGTTCTGAGTCAGTCTCTTCAGTACTTCATAGAGAATCTGTCTGGAAAGATAGATGTGTAAATCAGTGATGCATGATGAACCATTCTTGGCCTTTGAAGGTTGTTTCAAATTTCTCTTGCCATCCCATTATCCAGTTTTTCTAAAGACATTAATCCTATGCTGTATTCTATGGAAGGATTTCCTTTAAGCTTTAACTCATTGTCTCAGATGGTTACAGACAAAATATTAAGACCTCACTACTGCCTGGTAACTTACAGTGAACTTCTGTACATGAATTAACATGGCACTTGTGAAAGAAACAACAGCTATTTTTATTTTTGGTGACAAGTTTGTGGGTTTTTTTTTTTAACTTTTCTTTTTTTTTGAGATGGAATCTTGTTATATAGCATTGCCTGGCCTGTAACTCACAATCTTGTCTTCTAGAATATGTGTAGCATTATACATCCTTTAAAAAAGTGTTGTCTTTATAACAAGTGGATTGCTTGTGGAAATAGATTATACTAAGCAACCACCACTGAAAGGCTGCAGGAGAATTATTGTGCTTCTTTAAGTACCCAGTTACCCAGAAGCAATTAAGGCTTGACCAGAACCAAATCCACAGTTATTCTCTTAAGTATTCCTTGTAGTAGTTGACTTAATTCCATTCTTCAAGACAAGGTCTACTTGACTCAGTAGAGCGAGACTCTAGCTACTTAATATATTTTTATGGAAAAACTTTTTAAAAAGCCTTTCAGTTTTTTGTTTTTATGAGAAAGCTTAGAAATAACATTAGCCACAAGGAAGATCTGTCTTCATTTATTCCTTTTTAAATGCACACATGCTTTACTTTGAAATCTAAGAAAATATTTTAATTGTTTTGTAAATATATAGTCCATATAACAGAAAGGGTTATAGGAAAATATTGCATTCATCCAAAGACTTCAAAGAAAAGTGTGTCAGAGATGAAGAAGGAAAACAGTAGCTCAAGAGACAAGATGCTTATAAAAGCCAGATTTTGGCAGCCTAGTTATTTTTATTTCAAGATGAAAGGAGAGAGAGAGAGGCCTGCTTGCCATGGGCCTTTATGTATTTCCCCAACTTATATTATTAATGCCATAAATGCATGGAAAACATGTTTACAGACATCACAAGGCTAGCAGGAATAATGGAATGCAGTGTGAGAAAGTGTCTAAGCATCAGATTAAGATTGACAATATGAAACTTAATAGAAATCAAATGAAGCCTTACAAACTAGGTTATAAACTCCCTGCAATGAATCTGGGTATTAGTTGCACACGTGTGATAGAGCTGCCAAGAAGAGAACCTGCTCTCTGAAAGCAGAGAGTATGTCTGGGATATCATGCTTCAACTTCAGCCTTGTTTTTAAAAATATGAACTTGTGGCAGTGATGGTGCACGCCTTTCATCCCAGCACTCAGGAGGCAGAGGCAGGGGATCTCTGAGTTGAGGCCAGCCTGGTCTACTGAGTGAGTTCCAGGACAGCCAGGGCTACACAGAGAAATCCTGTTTCGGTAACAAAAAGAGAAAAGGAAAAAAAAAAAAAAAAAAAAAAAAAGATTTAACTTGTTAAATAGTAGTACAAGAAAACTTTGTATTCACAATTCAAGTATTGTCTAATTGCTAATCCAGTACTACCTATGAAATATTCTAGAACCTCTAGATTTTCTTAACCTTCCCTAAAAGAAGAGGAAGAAGCAGTAGCTAAGTCTTTGTGGCTCCCTGTTTTAATCCCATGTTTGGGAGTTCAAGATAAGCCTGGTCTACATTGCAAGTTCCAGAGCAGCATGGTGAGACTCTGTCTCAAAAAAACAAACAAGTAAAATTGTAAAAAGGAATTTAAGAAGTGACAGGCCTCTGAAGACTGTTTAGTAGTTGGCTTATGGAAGGGTAAGTTGTGGTTTGAACAAGAATCTACCAAAGTTCCTTTTTCAGAATGATGTTCCCACAGAAGCATCTGTAGCTGCAGATTTTAGAGTTGCAAACTTATCTTTTAGTCTCCACGGGGATGAGGAAAATGTTTGGAATGTCTGGGATTTCAAATGTTGTGAGAACTTTTTTTTAATGGGACAGCCAGTAAGGAAGGCTTTCCCTTAATTCCAAATGTTGTGGAAAAAATATTTGGTTTTCTGTTTGTGTGTTTGTTTGTTTTTCTGATCTTTCATCTTAAACATTTAGTTCCTTTTGCAAATTGAGGAAAACACTAAAAAAACAACCAAAGGGGGGAAAAATAAAACATTCACCAATAATAATTTCTGAATAACTGAATTTGCTTACTCAGTAAAATATATATTATATAATTTCAATTTTTATTTATTTTGTGTGTGTATATGTTTGTACATATGTATGTGGCTGTAGGCCTACCTCAGTATATATGTAGAGGTCTGAGGAAATTCTCAGGAGTCAGTTTCCTCCTGCTACCTTTCAGGATTAAATACAGTCATCATGACTGTGACATCTTACTGGCCCTTTTGTGGCCCCTTAGTCCCAAATAATCACAAAAGGCTTATATTAATTACAAGCTGTTTGGCCTATGGTTCATTACCATCTAGCTTTTTGTGGTGATAATATTGTATGTTTAATAAAAATAGTGTGGAATATCAGAACAGAACCATCTCTCCAGCCTTTTTGTTTGTTTGTTTTGTTTTGTTTTATTTTGAAACAGGGTTTCTGTGTAATAGTCCTGGCTGTCCTGGACTTGTTTTGTAGATCAGACTGGCCTTGAACTCAGAGAGATTCTTCTGTCTCTACTTCCTAAGTGAAGGACTAATGGTGTGTGCCACCACTGCCTGACTTTTAGGCCTTGAACTTACAGAGATTCAGACATATCTTTGCTCCCGAGTGTTGGGGTTAAAGGTGTGGGTCATCCCTCCCTGACTGACCTTCATGGCTTGGCTGTGGGTGATTCTGTCCTCTGTTATTCCAGACTAATTTTATTAAATATACAGTATATCACCACAGCTTTTATAACTTAACTCAACCTGTTCTCTTAATCTATTATATTGCCACGTGTTTCTTGGCTTTACCTGTGTTTTATTACATCTTGCTTTCTGGGTGGCAGCTTGCAGCTCTTCCTTGATTCCATCTATCTTTATCTCTCCTTGGATTTCCCACCTGCCTCCAAGCTGCCTTACTATAGGCCAAAACAGCTTCTTTATTAACAAATAGTAACAAAGTATATTCACAGAGTACAGAAAGACATCACACCTCAGTGTGTGTGTGTTTTAATCTCAAAAGACTTTGCAGAAATTTTAATAGAAAAACAATTTTCCAAGTTGGATATAGTGGCTCATACTTGCAATCTTTAATTTGGGAGGGCAAACCAGGAGAATTACCTTGAGTTCAAGGCCACCCAGAGCCATATAGTGAGTTTCAGGGTCGGCCTGGGTTAACAAGGGAGACTTTATTTTAATAATAATAATAATAATAATAATAGACCACCTCTCCTCCTAAGGCTCAAGGATTCTTACAGAAAATGGGCTGGAAAGGGCATAAGAGCTAGAGGCAATGGATAGTGAATAAACTATAAGGAAACAGTGTCTTTTGAACAGATCAGGGAAGCTGCACATATGAACTTACAGGAGTTTTGACAACATGCCCAAAGCCTATGCAAATACAAGCCACACTAAATCATAGCATGGAGATGGGAAATGGGCATGAAACTCTCCCTAGCCGTGGAGCCATTGACAATTGTTAGATTCTGGAAAGAGAGATAATTTTTTTTTTTTTAAAAAAAACCTTTATTTATTTATTTATTTGCCTTGGTGTTTGCCTGGAACTGGAACTACAGACAGTTGTTAGCTGCCATGTGGGTGCTGGGAATCGAACCCGGGTCCTCTGGAAGAGCAGACGGTGCTCTTAACTGCTGAGCCATCTCTCCAGCCCCCCCCCCTTTTTTTTTTTTTTTGAGAGATAATTTTTTTCTTAAGAGTGTCCCTGGTAAGTTAGCCATCCTCTAGAGGAAGAGCCTGCATCCAAGAATATTTGGGCAGCATAAATTGGTCTTGATGGTTTTAAAAAAAAAAAAAAAAGACAAAAAGTTGGGTTTATAGGGAAGCAATGAGTGTGAGAAGAGTTGGGGAGGGAGTTGAATATGACGAAACATATTGTATGAAGCTCTCTCAAAGAACTAAAAAATTAAAAGCAAAATTTTTAGTTGTGACAATAATGAAAACTTTATAAAAGAGTATAATTGTACTGCAATATGGTTAAATGGTAGATTCTTTGATTTCTATTTTGTTCTATTGATGCACATTGAGGTTTTCAGGTTTAATACTTAATACAGTGACTACTAAGAACCTCTGTTATATATTTATGCTGTGCCTGTGGGTATAAAGGGTTTTGAAAGGCAGCTCTCCTTTCCTCAGGAGCTTCCAGTCTACTTGAAAGGGCTAATTGTAAACAGTTAACTAATTTAATGACTAGATGTGGTTGCATACACTTTTAATCTGAGCATTCCACAAAGTGGAAGCTGGTAGATAGATCTCTGTAAATTTGAAGCTAGTGAGACCTTGTCTCCAACAGAAACAATACCACCAAAAAATCCAAATGTTTTTGTTAGCATGCATCAAGCCCTGGATTCTGCTCCCAGGAGTGCTATGTGAATGAATGAATTTTTGTAATCAGTGATATTAGATAGGGACACAGAATGAATGTCTTCTGTAGTGTATGCTATATTGGAATGAGCTGGAGAGAAATTTTCTGGCTATACCAGTGAAGGATTACTAAGTAGGCCTTGGCTGAGCCTTGAAGAGATAAGGGAATAAGAGGTAAGAGATAAGGGTAGAGGATTGACAGCTAGCAATTAGATCCACAGAAAGGACAGCCACCTTCAGGTGTTCTGTACCAGTTAACACACAGTATGAACACTTGGCTTAAATCCATGATTTTTTTGTGTGTGTATGTGTTAAGACATAAGAATATTTATAGTATCCAAGACTTTAGACATTGTTACAGGCTTCATTAGACTAGAGAAAGATCAAAGGCAGTGAAGACAGGGTCTCTTGTGCACTCCTGGTTGTCCTGGGACTCTCCTCCTTACTGTTTTGTTGTCATTTAATGTGAAATCAAGAAGGCTAAAGTTAAGAGACCTGTGTACTTATATTTGCTTTAGCACAGGAGGCTGTGAACTCTAGGAGTTGGGATACCTGTTTCTTTTCTTTTTTTTTTTTTTTTAAGATTTATTTATTTATTATGCATACAGTTTTACAGAAGAGGGCACCAGACCTCATCACAGATGGTTGTGAGCCACCATGTGGTTTTGCTGGGAATTGAACTCAGGACCTCTGGAAGAACAGTCAGTGCTCCCAACCTCTGAGCCATCTCTCCAGCCCCGGGATACCTGTTTCTTTTGTGTGTGTGGCATAGATCAAACCCAATGCCTTGTACATGTTATACAAATGCACTACCACATAGTTAGACCTCCAGCAACATCTGCAGAAAAAATTAAACATAATTAAGTTTTTTGGTAAATATTAGGTATATTGATCAAAATTTGCCTTTTTTACTTAATATTTTATGGCATTCTATATACATAGAATGGTATGTTCTGCTGGGCATGGCAATGTGTCTACTTTTATCTGTAGACATTTAGGCAGACTTCAGCTTTTTCTTTTCTTTTTTAAAGAGATTTTCTAAAGGATGTGTTTATTTATTATGTATACAGTATTCTGCCTGAATCATACTAAATACGGTGTCAGAAGAGGGCCCCAGATCTCATTACAGGTGGTTGTGAGCTACCTTGTGGATGCTGAGAATTGAGCTCAAGACTTCTGGAAGAGTTACAGCTGCTCTCAACCTCTGAGCCATCTCTCTAGCCTGACTTCAGCTTTTTCAATTAAAATGTTTTAGTGACCATAACTAATATTTTTGCACACTTGAGCAATATGGTTAAATGGTAGATTCTTTGATTTCTATTTTGTTCTTCTATTGATGCACATTGAGGTTTTCGTGTTTTGTTTTTATGAATAATTTTGTATCTGACATATGAGATTAAATAAACTTTAGAATGATTGCTATAGACAGAACAGGCACATGTGCATGAGTGTATGCACACACATACACATGGATAAAAGTTTACAAGGTGTTTAAAATAGTTTTTTTTCTCTTTTCTGGGACAAAACATCTGGCAGAGGCAGTTTAGAGGAAGATTAGCTAATTTTGGCTTCTGGTTCCATGACTAGGAAGGCATGCTATCTGGTGGTCGGAGCCTGAAATGGCTTGTTCATACTTCTGTGACTGACTAGGAAACAGAGATTGGCACAAAGGGTGCTGAAAGGCTGGCTGTGGCCTTCAGAGCCAGTCCCTTGGCTACCTACTGCCACCAGTGAGATTCTACCTCTTCAGGCCACACCACCTCCCAAAGTAGCACCCCCAGTTGGGAAACAGTTGTTTAATAAACACACTGTAAACACATGGGCCCTGACGTGGACATTGCATATTCAAATCCCAGTAAAGGCCAATAGTAAAAACTAGATCCTTCCCAGGGCTCTTCCCAATTTGGGGCCTTTGTTTTCTATTGTTTCATTTTTTTAACAGGCAGGTCTTACCCCAGGCCTTGAACTTGACCTGTGTAGTTGAGGATGATTTTGAACTTCTGATCTTTTGCCTCTACCTCCAGAGTGTTGGATTATATTGTGTCATCACAGGTTTTAATGTAGTACCATGGGTGGAACCCAGGATTTCTTGTATGCTAGACAAGCACTCTACTACCTTAGCCATATCTACCTTTTCCTTAGAGACCTTTTATTTAAATATAAACATAATACAGCATGCAGCTCTCCTCCTCTGTATAAACAGTTGCATATGGCCTCACTGTTCTGTGCCTTTCACCATTTCTTTAGTTAGTTAAGTTTTTTTCCTCTGGGACAGGGTACAGTATAACTTGAAGAATATTATATATCAGGGCATATATCTCCTTATACCCTCTAGCTTTGTTAAATATATGGCTAACTCACAATTAATTCATCAGACTTGATGAGGAGTACTTTTACTTAATAAGCCATCTGGCTGGTCTAATTAACCAATTAGACAACCTATTATTTTGTATTGATGAAGGATAAAAATATTGCAAATTGCTTTGAAAGTACAGAATTATGCCATTATTTGAACTCCTTGATCATTAAGAAATAACTTGGTATCCAGGCTTGTTGGTATACACCTTTAATCTGAGGCAGAGGCAGGTTAATCTCTTAGTTCAAGGCCAGCCTGGTCTATAGAGCAAGTTCCAGGACATTGAGTGCTGTTACACAGAGAAATCCTGGGGAGTGAGGAGAACTTGGCTTTAAGGGTGTGGCTCCTGGCAGGCCCATCATACTCTAGTGTATGGGCAGCACAAATTGGGTTTAATGGGTTAGATATATGGACATAAAGGAAAGGGGCAGAAAGTTGGGAGGGGGTGGGGAAGTAGGGGGTGTAGATGGGGGAAGGATGATAGTGATGTGATCAATATGATTGTGTATGAAATTCTCAAGAATAAAATACTCTTTTTTTAACTAAAAAAGAATTTGTCAAAAAAAGGTCTGATTGTCATTTTTTTTTCCCTTTCAGTGGTGGGATCAACAAGTTGATTTTTATACTGCTTTCTTAAATCATTTGGCACAATTAGTGCCAGAAATTTATTTTGCTGAAATGGACCCAGATTTGGAAAAGCAAGAAGAGAATGTACAAATGTCAATATTCACTCCATTGGAATGGTACTTATTCGGAGAGGATCCGGATATTTGCTTAGAGAAATTAAAGCACAGTGGAGCATTTCAGTTGTGTGGGAAGGTTTTCAAAAGTGGAGAAACAACATATTCTTGTAGGTAAGCCTCAGACATTTATTGGTTTGGTTATAATGCCTGTCTCATGGTATCTTTTTCCTGGTTTGTCACTGTCTCTACTGTATTTAATCTTAAGTTCCTTTTACTTTACATACTAAATCTACTTTTGCTCATAGAGTTTGCTTTTTAATATATGACTTCTTACTAAACAGTTCTCTTGCTCTTTGGCTTTTTTGTTGTAGTTCTTCAAAAGTATCCAAGAAATAGATCTTTGCATTGTGTATATGTAATGTAGTCAGTATAGTTTATCTGAAACTTTTGAGATCAGCTGTATTTCAGAATTCTGAATACTTTCTTAGTAGCATCTTAATAGAACCTTGTAATCAAACAATAAGATTTCTGTAAGAGTTCTATGATTATTCACAAAGATATACTCAAAAGTAATATAGTCTGTAGCCACATGTCATGCCATACATACATACATATATGTATATATTTAAATTTTTATCTTTTAGATAGGCTCTCGTTTTGTTGCCTGTACTGGCCTAGAAGTCATGATTAAATTACAGGCATGGGCCCCAATATCCAGATTTTGTACATATATTAAAAATTTATGTTTGTGTGTGTTTGTTTGCTTACATTGTTTTACTTTTCACCACTAACTGAACAAACCCACCAAGTACCAAAACCTTCCAGAATTTTTGTTTTTTAGAGTTGTAGGTCAAGGGTTGTGTGGAAATAGCTGGACTGTAGTTTAATGTAAGAGGCCAGTTGTGCGCAAATTGGAAGCAGGGGTAGGTCTTTTGTTTTGGGTAAAGGAATTATCTTTTTTTTTTTTTTTAAACTTTATTTATTTATTTATTTATTTGCCTTGGTGTTTTGCCTGGAACTGGAACTACAGACAGTTGTTAGCTGCCATGTGGGTGCTGGGAATCGAACCTGGGTCCTCTGGAAGAGCAGGTGGTGCCCTTAACCGCTGAGCCATCTCTCCAGCCCCCAAGGAATTATCTTAAATGTCATTGTAGATCAGAGAAGTTTTTTGTTTTTTTTAACTCTACATTCTTGCTTGAAATGTGGTTTTCTAAAAATGCTTTTAGTTTTTATTTATTTATTGAAACAGGGTCATACTACGTAGCCTTTTTTGGCAAAGAACTACCTATATAGCCCAGGATGGCCTCAGACTCATAGAGATCCACTCATACCTAGTGGAAATTTTTGTTTTTTTCTTGAGACAGGGCTCTTTGCCTGGCTGTCCTGGAACTTGCTCTGTAGACCAGGCTGACCTCGAACTCACCTGCTCTGCCTCCTGAGTGCTGGGATTAAAGGCAAGCGCTGCTACTGCCACCATTGCCCAGCCTCAGCAGAAATTTTTGACTTTTTAGATATTAGCATCACTTTTGTTTTTCTTCCTTACTTGAGGTCATTTAGGTTATAACTGTGCCTTTTTAGACTTTATTAGCAGAGTTTCATTGTTTATGCTTGACTGTCATTTTAGGCTTCACTGATGTATGTATAGTTAATAGTTTTGTGGGTTGTTTTTGTTTTTCCTGTATCCTACAGTGTTTTTATTTTATTTTATGTGTTTTGCCTGCATTTATGTCTGTGTACCATGTGTATGCCTTGTACCAGACTTCAGAATAGGGATTTCTGGAACTGGAGTAACTGGAAGTTGTGAGTGTGGATGCTGAGAATTGAATCCAGGTCCTCTGGAAGAGCAGCCAGTGCTTTTAATCACCGAACCATCACTTCAGTCCCTAGTTAACAGTTTTCAAAAATAGTTTCTTTGTTCTGTTACTTTCTCAGGAAAAAAAAAAAGTAGTTAGCTCTTGTGTTTGTTGTCTATCTTGCTATGTTGTGTAACTATTTTTTCTCTTTTAAATTTAAAAGCAAAGCACAGTTTCAATTAAAGCATATAAACATTTGTAGCTCTCATTTTTCCAGAATTTCTTGGAAACATTGTGACAGTTAGGGGTTAATGTGTAGAAACCATGATTGCTATTAAATATCCCATATTGTATAGGATAGTTCCTGCTACCCCAACCAAAAAAATTACTAATTAAAAAGTATCAGTAGTACTAAATGAGATTATTATAGGGATCTACAACTTGAATAAGTAACTGTGGAGTACCTAGCCTGATACATCTACAGTGTAACCCTTATATCTATGGGACAGTCTAGAAAAGGTAGAGGTGGGGGCATGGGGAGTTTAAAAGTCAGAAGACCAAGTCACTTACTTCTAGAAAGTGTCTTCATACCATGAAATCTCAACAGTACAGTTTCCTAAATAAGATCTGCATAATGATAGCTCCAGTTGACTTGCCAGGATGTACAGGAAGATTTCACACGGTCTTACCCCAAGATCAAGAGCTGCTAGCAGTGTGACTGCTGAGTGAGGGAGAGTCTGTTTTCTCCAGGGACAAACTTCCTGGTAGGGTATCCAATTGCAGTAGTCAGCCCTAAACACATATACATATGAGCAACCCTAAATGGACTCAGTAGGCTGTGAGTATGTCAGTAATAAAGAAGAGGTCATGAATTTGAGAGAGAGGAGGAGGCGGACACAGAACAAGTTGCAGGGGGAAGAGGGAGCCATAGAGATTGTGTAAAACACAGTGCTCATCTGGAATTCTAAAAATAAAATTTAAATTAGAAACTACTCTAAACAGATTAGATCATATATTTTTACAGAGAATTTTAAGAATTTTGGGCAACCTTCTATCCTGTCAGCTGTTTAAAGTTCATCCTCTTTTCCTTACCCCCTTTTCTCCTCCTTCAGTCCTAAAGTTCCTTTTGTGTGTGTACTTTTGAGCAGTATCTTAGTATGTGGCCCAAGCTGGCCTTAAACTCACTATGTAGCTCAGGCTGTGCTTCAGTTCTTAGTAATTCTCCTGCCTTAGCTTCAAGAGTGCAGAAAGTACAGATGTGTGCCACCACATCCAACTCTAAAATGTATTTTTCTTTAACTTTCTTTTATTTATTTATTTATTTATTTATTTATTTATTTATTATGCATACAGTTTTACAGAAGAGGGCACCAGACCTCATCATAGATGGTTGTGAGCCACCATGTGGTTTTGCTGGGAATTGAACTCAGGTCCTCTGGAAGAACAGTCAGTGCTCTTAACCTCTGAGCCATCTCTCCAGCCCCTTCTTTAACTTTCTAATTTTGTTTCTTCACATAGTTAAAAGTTTTAATTTTGGGGGCTGGAGAGATGGCTTAGCGGTTAAGAGCACCGTCTGCTCTTCCAGAGGACCCGGGTTCGATTCCCAGCACCCACATGGCAGCTAACAACTGTCTGTAGTTCCAGTTCCAGGCAAACACCAAGGCAAATAAATAAATAAAGTTAAAAAAAAAAGTTTTAATTTTGTACCATGTAGTAACTTATGTTCTTAAGATTCTCTGAAAATATGAATTAGAATCGTGTACTGTAAAAATTTGTAAGGAGAAAGCAAAGAGAGATTGAGTTTCTTTTGTTGACTCAGTGAGAACTTCTTATGTTTGGAATCCATCAATATATAAAAGAAAGATCTTTCCCCCTACAGTGCTTGTATTCTATTGAATTTTATCTATATTGAAACCTGTTACAATGCACAGTGTTTATAAAGTATGGCAATTTTCTTCATGGTAGATAGTGAAGAAAAACATTTTTTAATGAAATTTTCATATGATTTTTCACATAATTAACAGTTTGAAGCCAGCTAACGCTCAAAATTATAAACTGAATATCCTATGCACTCAGATGTGTTAGAAATGAGGCTGGAATTATGGCATCAATGTTGACTTCTTTTCAAAGTGTTCTTGTTTTATTTTTCAAGATAGGGTTTCTCTGTGTAGCCCTGACTACACTGGAATTTGATCTGTAGACCAGCTGGCTTTGAACTCATGGAGATCTGCCTGTCTCTGTCTCCTGAGTGCTAGGTCAAAGTGTTCCTAAAACTCAGCTTTTGGGGCATTTTTGTGTTCATTTTGTCAACACAAGAAGCTTACTCATTTTATAGCCATATCCTAAGTGTCAGTGCAAATTAGTGTTTGGAATCTAATTCTTTATCTTTTTCAGGGATTGTGCAATTGATCCAACATGTGTACTCTGTATGGACTGCTTCCAGAGTAGTGTTCATAAAAACCATCGTTACAAGGTATGAAAAAATATGTGTATGTAATCACATAGTAGGAATCTCATGACAATCTAGTCCAAAATTTTGAGCAGTGTTTCATTTCTTGCTAAATAACTCTGATGTGTAGTTAAATCTGTCTAATAATACATCTACTATTTCAAAAAGTACCTCATTATAATATTTTGTTGTGACATTAATGAGACAATATAAAACATGTAATCACTTAAAGAATAAATAAAAACCTCCAGGTGGTGGTGGCTCATGGCTTTGATCCCAACATAGGAGGCAGAGGCAGGTGGATCTCTGAGTTTGAGCCCAGCTGGTTTACAGAGTGAGTTTCAGAACAGCCAGGGCTACACAGAGAAACCCTGTCTTGAAAAACCAATAAATAAAATAAAAATAAAACCTATAAACCCCCAAACCTTTGTAACTGCTGCTAAGTCAAGAAATGGGACAAAGCAGGTTTCAGGAGCTCCGCTCTTTGCCCCTTTTGGATTTCAATCACTTTACCCTCCCTTGAGAACACTCTTCACTGTTTTAAGGTAATGGTATCCTTGATTTTTTTCTTTTCTTTTTTTAGTTCATCCCTCAAATCATAATGATAAGTTTTATCTGTTTTAAACTTTATATTAATAGATTAATATGGTACATAGTACTTGTTGACTAACCTTATGTATGTGATTGTAGTTTGTTTGTTGGTCTTTAATAATTCACTGTACTGCATGTGGCTGTGTAGATTGTTCCAACTTGGTACTGCTAATGATTCTGCTGTGAACATGTTTGGTACACATATAGGATTTCTCAGGGTTATATAACTAGAAAATAATTGTTGAGTTCTAGGGACTATAGATCTTTAGTCATACTTGGATAATCTCTGAAGTAATTATACCAGTTATAGATTCTTAAGCTGTATGTGTGAATTCCAGTTTCCTACATCCTTGGACAATTGGCCCTGAAAGTTGTTTTAAAGTTAGTGATTCTCAGGAGCCTCCTGAGTGCAGTAGGCAGCATAGCAGTCTCAGAATTTAGTTCTTGTTGTATTCTTCTAATTAATGATATGGGTTTTGCCTTATATAACATGCTTCAAGTACTGTGTAAAATGTAAATAACGTTTTGAAGCTACATAGTCCATATCTTTTATAAACTTGAAAGTTTTAGGCCAGCATGGGACTAAACATAAAAAGACAGGCTTTTAAATAACAAAAAAAATTGTGTCTATCAGCTTAAAGAAATTACACTTCAAAAGAGAGTACATGGAAATTGGAACATTTTACAGTTTATCACATAGGGAGCTTTAATGGTATTGAAATTCCTTCAGTTGATCTCTTGAGTAAATTGATTTGGGGAGGCAATAGAAGAGAGGAGATGGAGGATCAGAACATAAGGGGATGTGATGGTTGAACAGGAACAGAGTGGAAAAGTGGTAAAAGAGATAGCCTGATAGAGGGAGACATCATGGGATTTGGGAGAAACCAGGTGCTAGGAAATTTCCCAGGAATCCACAAGGATGACCCCAGCTTAGACTACTAGCAATAGTGGAGAAGGTGCAATACCCTAACTGTCACCATAGAGCCTTCATCTAGTAACTGATGGAATTAGATAAAGAGATCCACAGCCATGCACCAGGCTGGACTTTGGAGGTCCAGTTGAAGAGAGGGAAGAGGGATTATTTGAGCAAAGTGGGAGGGGTGTCAAGTGGGGGGAATGTCGTGACCACCTCGACCAGCAAGGAAGACACAACACCAGACTCTTCTTTCAGCAGTTTATTCAGGAACCTTGAATAATTTTCTGACTTCTTCTTCTTGGGGAAACCCGCTCATGGCCTAAATACCCTCTGGGCAGCCAACCCTAGTACGCCATGTGGTCACTACCGATAGGCCCGGGCACACGGAAGCAAGCCAGATTCTTAGCCTTAGCCAAATATGGAGTTGTTTATCACTGAGAGCACTCACCATCGGAAAGGTGGAGGGTGGAAGCCAGTGCCATCTTTAAGGCACAGCTGCACGAAGCTCTCTACAGGGGAATCTACAGAGACAACTGAACCAAGCTTGTGGGAACTCAGGAACTTTAGACCAACAGCTGTGGAGCCTACATGGGACCAGACTAGGCCCTCTGCATATGGGAGACAGTTGTGTAGCTTGGTCTGTTTGAGGGACTCTGGGCAGTGGGATCAGGATCTCTCCCTGGTGCATGAACTGGCTTTTTGGGAGCTCATTTCCTATGGTGGGTCACCTTTCTCAGCCTTGATGCAGAGGGGAGGGGTTTAAACCTGCCTTAACTGAATGTTCTAGGCTTTGCTGACTCCCCATAAGGGGCCTTACCCTTTTGAAGGAGGGAATGGGGGTGATGATCTGTGGTGGGTATGTAAAATAAATTTTTAAAAAATTCCTTAAAAAAGAAAAAGAAAGAAAAGAAATTTTGTCAGTATTCCTTCAGTCTAGACTCCAAGTTAGTACTGCCTGTTTCATTGTTAAACCTTGTATATTACCTGTACCTTGTGAAGATTCTTTTGAGAAGAAATAGTTTATAAAGAAACATGGTTGGATGATAGTGGTGCATGCCTTTTATCTCAGCACTTGGGAGGCAGAGGCAGAGATGGTCTCTGAGTTCAAGGCCAGCCTGGTCTACAGAGTGAGTTCCAGAACAGTCATGGATACACAGGAAAACCTGTCTCAAAAACACAGCACAGCAAACAAACAACAGGAAGGAATATGAAGATATATGGAAGTGTAAGAGCAGATTCCATCTCCAGATGGTGGGACAAAGAGGCAACTATAATTTTTATTTATATTTTTCTGCATTATTTGAAGTTTTTCTACTTAATTTTCAGTATATTGTCTAGGTAAATTTATAATTTTGTTTGAGTGTGTGTTTTTGTGTTGAACTTAGAGCCTTACAGGAGATAGGTAAACACTGTATCATGGAGCTAGATTCCCAATTCTTATTTGTTGATCTTGGCAGTGTGGGAGATTGAATTCAGTGTGCTTTGTGGAGCTATAACCCAATCATGTATGTGTGTGTATATATATAAAATGTGAAGGTAATGAGAATTGAACTTAGACTTTATATGTGCTAGGAAAGTACTCTATCACAGAGGTATATTCCCAGCTCTAATAATTTTCTAATCCTATAATATTTGTGTGTATGTTTTATGTGTTTCAGAGATAGGTTGTAAGTCTGTAGTCCTGGCTAGCCTAGAACTTACTTTTTAGCAGACTGTTTTTGGACTCACTATTTAGTACAAATTGAGTTGGAAGTAATCTTTCTGTTTCATCCTCTCAGATTTGGAGATTTCAAAGATGAACTCTGAATGCTGTTATATTTGAAAGACAATATGCAAATATTTACTTATTATATAGAACAGAATTCTAGAATATGTAAAGCAGGCTGATACTAAAACACATCCTAATAGCTTTTTGCCTTTGTTTTTGTTTTGTAGACAGGGCTTCACTATGTAGCCCAGGCTAGTCTTTTTTTTTTTTTTTTTAAATAATTTATTTTTATTTTATGTGCATTGGTGTTTTGCCTGCATGAATGAATATCTGTGTGAAGGTGTCAGATCTCCTAGAACTGAAGTTACAGACAGTTGTAAGCTGACATGTAGGTGCTGGGAATTGAACCTGAGTCCTTTGGGAGAGCAGTCAGTGCTCTTAACTGCTTAGGATCTCTCCAGTAACTCCCCCCTCCCCAGGCTGGTCTTGAATTTAGAAATCAACTTGCCTTTGCCTCTCAAATGCTTGGATTAGAGGTGTATGTTACCATACTTGACATTAATAGTTATTTTTATAATTAAATCTTTGTGGTGATATATTGTATATTTAATAAAAACAGTCTGGTTTATCAGACAGAGGACAGAGCCACCCTCAGAGCCAAGCCTAGATGGTCAGGGAGTGGTGACCTAAACCTTTAATCCCATCACAGAGGGATTAAATCCCTGCGCAGAAGGAGGCAGAGATCCCTGTGGATTTCTGTGAGTTCAAGGCCTAACAGAGCCAAGCAGTGTGGTGTGTGCACTCTTAATCTTAGCTCTAGGAATGTTGTAGTAAGAAATAAGATAGCTGGGCAGAGAGTGAGAAGGAAGGAGTTCAGCTTCCCCTGCCACTTCCCTAGTTGGCTGAGGAGAGAGAGTTATGGGTCAGAGGATTCCTGGAGACAGGCTGAAGAGTTGGCTGGATTAGAAGTGGCTGTGGTTTGTTCCTCAATCTCTCTGATATTTCAGCTTGTCCCCAATATCTGGCTCTGGGTTCATGAAATATATCTTAGCTGCCAGCTTTGCTTGTTCTTTGATCCTTTTGATCTTAACACCACAATTATTTTATTTTTTAAATTACTTTTTATTTAAAAAGTTTTTTTCCATATATACCACTCCTCATCCTTCCTTGCCTCTTCCCAGCCCCCCTCAGTCTCCCCTCATCCATTCCCCAAGGAGGGCAAGGGGTCCCAAGGTGGGTCAGTTCTGTCTGGCATATCCAGATGAGGTAGGTCTCAGCCCCTCATCCCAGTATTAAGGCTCGGTTAGGTGTTCCTCTGTAGGGAATGGGCTCCGAGATGTCAGTTCATGCACCAGGAACATAGTCTGATCCTACTCCAAGAGGCTCCACAAACTGCCTATGCCATTTGACTGTCATTTACCTTTGGAGGGTTTGGTTCCTTTCCTTGAAGGTTCCTCAGCAACTATTTCAGAGTCAGTGAGCTCCCAGTAGCTGCAGTCAGCCATCTCTGTGGGTCTCCTCTTCATGGTCCTGATCCCTTTGCTTATATATACTCTCTCCTCTCTCTCTTCAGCTGGACATGGAGCTCGACTTGGTGCTTAGTTATGAATCTCTGCTTTTGCCTTTTATTCATTGCTGATGAAGGTTCTATAATGACAATTAGGGACCACAATCATTTTAAACAAACATTATTAAAAGTTTCTATATCCTATGTGTTATGAGAGACAGAGAAGATACAATATACTCGAGGTCTGAACTTCATAGAAGGGTTACAGTCAAGTGGGGACACAGAACACACAGATGAGATAGAGATAGGAATAGGAAAGGGACAAAGAGAAGGAGATGACAGCTAGATTTGTTTTCTTTAGTTACGTTCTGATTGGCTTTGAGATGTGTTCAGTAAAAGACTACCAACTCAAGCAGGCCTCATTCTCGATGTCAGCTTCTAAGATACCAGAAGGCTAAGAGAATGTGGTCACAACTTTTTCATTCTATTTGATCAAGTTGTGTTATTCTGATCTTTGACTCCCAGAATTTAACTTATCAAATTAAATAAGTTGGTCACCTCTGAAAGGACAACAACAAAGTGAGGCGCAGAAGATAAGCTGTAAAATGAGGCTCAAAGTTAGTTTCTGTATTGTTCTCAAATACTGTCTTGGACTCTTTTGCCACGAAGGTTTTCCTTGGTCCTCTGTTCTCCATATAATTTTCATGTTCAATACTATGTCACTTTAGACCAGTGATTCTCAAACTTATGAGTTGCAACCTCTTTTGGGGGTAGCCTAAGGCCATCAGAAAACACACATTACAATTCATAACAGTAGCAAAATTACAATTATGAAGTAGCAACAAAGATAATTTTGTGGTTGGGAGTCTTAATAGCATGAGGAATTGTATTACAGGGTCCCACCATTAGGAAACTTGAGAACCACTGCTTTAGACAAACATAATATATGATGCTGAGAATAGAACCCAGGGCCTTGGCATGTACTCTATTACTGAGCTATATTCCAGCCTTCCTCCTCTGTTTTTAGGACAGAGTTTTTACCCTGTAGCCCAGGATGATCTGGAATCCATGGCATTCCTTCCACTTCAGCCTCCCAGGTGCTAGAGCTACAGCTGTAAACCATTCTCACATTCATGCCTTTTTTTATTTTCTTAAAAATTTTCACATTTATGTTGTTTATTTATTTGGGTGTGTGTATTCATGTGTGGAGATCACAGGTCAATTTGTGGGAATCAGTTCTAGTCTCCCCACATGTGGGCTCTAGAAATTAAAGTGATGTCATCAGGCTTGACAGCAAGCTTGGCTCACCTCTGCTTTGTGAGCCATCTCATCAGCCCAAGTCTTTATTTTTATATGAAAAAGTATATATATATATTAAATTAATATTAAACATATTAGAGCATGCTTGCAACTTGATACATAGAAGTAGATTGTTTGAGATTGAACGACCTATGCTTTTAATTTTGAAAGATTTGTCCCTCACTTTCTGTTATTGTAAAATGCAAAAAATATAAAATTTGTTATCTGAACCATTTTTAAGTGTGTGTGCAGCTTCGTGACATGAAATATTTTAAACTCATACTGTGTGCCCATTATATCCATCTCCATAATTCATTTCACTTTGTAAAACACAAACACATTAATCAATGGCTTTCCATTCCTTGCTTTTTCCCCTGGTAGCCATTATCCTACTTTCTGTCTCTGTAAATGTGACTTCTGTAAGTGCCTCATATTAATGAAATCAGGTAGTGTTTGTCTTTTGTGACTGGCTTGACTTAGCATAATGCTCTGAAAGTTTAAACATAGTGTATATTGGAATTTCCTTCCTTTTAAAGTTTGAATAATATTCTACTATAAACACATTTTGATTATCTATTGATGAACTTGGATTGTTTCCCAAAAAATTTTGATAGATTTAGGTCAGGTCTTTTTCTTGTGTTGCTATGTCAATTTATATGCTTATTAAAAGGGTATGGCTCAAGTCTGGAGCAATTGTTCAGTGGTTAAGAGCACTGGCTGCTCTTGCAGAGGACCCAGATTTATTTCACAGCACTTAGTAGCTCATAACCATTTGTAACTCTGGTTCCAGAGAATCTGATGCCATCTTCTGGCCTCTACGGGCACACAGACAAGAAATAATAAGTCTAAAAGGAAATTAAAACAAAAAGGGCATGGTGGCACATACCTGTAATTCTAGCACCATGGAGGCTGAGACAGGATTAAGAACTCAAGACCTCACTGGACTACACACAAAACTCTGACTCAAAACAACAAAAGAGATATCCTTTTTTTTTTTTTTTTTTTAAAGATTTTATTTTTTCATAGCATTGTTGGCTTGTCTGCAAGTAAGTTTGTATGAGGGTGTTGGCTCCCCTAGAACTGGAACTGCTATGTGGGTGCTGGGAATTGAACTTGGGTTCTTTGGAAGAGCAGCTAGTGCTCTTAACTGCTAAACCATCACAGAGATATTCTTAGAACTGTCTCCAAACTTTATTTAATTAGTCTTTTAATTTTTATCAGTTATTAAATAATCTCATTGTTCTAATTTGCCTTTCTACTAACATTTTTAATAGTTTAATTGTACAGTTTTTTTTAATTGTCATTGCTTTGTTTTGTTATTTTGGTTGTGGGTCATGGATATTAGGTCAATACAATAGATAACTACTCTTGTTGCTTTTATGTATTATTTATTTCTATTCCTTTCATTTTCTTATTTCTATATTACATACTTTAGAAACATTTTATTTGAATATGCTTATTTTAATTTTTAATTATTTTTTTTTTTTGAGACTGAATCTCAAAATCTTAGATGACGTGGAACTCACTATGTAGACCAGACTTGCATTGAACTTACAGGGATCGGCCTGCCTCTGTTTCCCAAGTGCTGGGATTAAATGCATGCATTAGCACGCCTTAATTTTTTTTGAAGTGGTAGGCATATTGATGTGTATATTATATATACTAACATCTACTTCTTTAAATGTTCTGTTTTGTGAAATTTGGTAAATATATATTTATGTAATTATATTAGTAACACTTGCCTATTAGTAAGCTAGAAACATTCATAGAAAAAATTATGTAGTACCCTACCTAGCTCTTGGCATCTACTGATCTGCTTTCTTTCCCTATATTTAAGCCTTTTCAGAATCTTACATAAGTGGAATCATGTAGTGTGTAGTCTTTCTTTCTGGCTTCTTTCATGTACATGATGCTTCTGAAATCAAGAATCAACAATTAGTAGTAGTATGCCATTGTATTCATGTGCTGGTTCATTTATTCAGTTACTAGTTGGTGGGAATTTAGACTATTTCCATTTTTTTTAAAAGACTGTATTTTTAATTTTATGTGCATGAGTGTTTTGAGTGCATGTATACATATATACTGTATACATGTCTGGTGAGTGCCTGTATACATGCATACTCTATACATGTCTTGTGTCTCTGGAGCTAGAAGAGAATGCTAGAACTGGACTTACTGATGGGTGTGAGAGCTGATATAGGTGCTGGGAAATGAACCCGACTTCTCTGCAGGAGCAGCCAAGTGCTCTTAACTGTTGAGCCATTTCTCTAGCTCCTGCTTTTAGCTTTTGGATAAAGTTGCTTTGGTATTATATATGATTTACTTTATTATATTGAAGTACAAGTCTTTATATAGGTATAACTTTTTATTTCTCACAGGTAAGATTGAGATTATGAATCATAACAGATGGCTAAAGATTTTTCTGTTTTTTTGTTTTGTTTTGTTTTTGTTTTCTTTTTGGTCATTGTTTGTTTTGGTTTCTCTGTGTAGCCCTGGCTGTCCTGGAACTTGTTCTGTAGACCAAGCTGGCAGATTTTTCTATTTTTTAAACTTGATTTATGCTGTAATTTATTTTATTAATGTTTTAAAGCTTTATCCTTGATTTTATTTATTTATTTTTTGAGACATAGTCTTATTGCACAAATTCTGTTTGGTATCATAATAAAACCAGAGCCAGATATTGGGGAAAGGCTGAAATTTCAGAGAGGAAGGGACAAACCATAGACAGTTCTCATACAGCCAACTCCTCAGGCTGAACAAGCTAGGCCCTTTCTCTACAAGTCCTGGCTGAGCACACAGGCAACGGGCAGAACTTCTGCCCTCTCCTCCTTCTTTCTCCACCCAGCTATTTAATTCCTGGATCAACTTTCCTAGTGCTAGGATTAAAAGTGGGTGCCACCACTGCCTGGCTGTTAGGTCTTGAACTCAGAGAGATCCAGAGGGATCTCTGCCTCCTGAGTGATGGGATTAAAGGCATGGGTCACCACTCCCCTGACCTTTAGGCTTGGCTATGGATGACTCTGTCCTCTGATATTTCAGACTATTTTTATTAAATATGTAATATGTTACAATGTATCCCATTTTGTATAAAAAATAAAAAAGGTTATAACTAATATAAGTGAAAGACCCCAACCTCAAAATTTCCACAAAGCCAATTAGCTGGAAGTCATCCTACGGGCAAAACCTCAGTATATCAGGGAACCGACAGTCGGGAATCATTTGGCCAATTAGCAGGGAGTCATCCTGCAGACAAAGCATCAGTATATCAGTTAAAGTTTCTTAAAAAGATAAGGAAGGCCATGGGAGGGTGAAGAGACCGGGAGTGTCTAATCTTAACACAAACCAGATGTTCGCAGCACCTCCAGGATCAAAAACTTTACAACCTTGCCCCAAAGTTGAACCTTATCACATTACCCCCTTAGTGGAATTTTATATGTAGTTCAAAGTAGCTAATGAGATATGATATATGTCTTTATGTTTAAGCTGATGAGACTCTCACTGTATAAATAAGGAGAGACTGTTCTTTGTGGGCGCACTCAGTTAGCTGAAGCTGCTGATTGCCCACAGGTGCCTGTGTATTAAAATTACCTCATGTCATTTATGGCCTGGGACTTGTGCGTGAGTTCTTGGGGCTGGGGTCCCTGAGGATCTTTAATAAGAATATATATTATCTATATACAATAGGTAAAATAATTATATATAATATATACAAGATATAATAACATCAATAATGTCCTGTCTGTTAACAATTGACAAATTCAAAAAAAAAATTTAATTATCTATCCTATTTTGGTGAGTCCGAAGCATTGTACCTAATTCACTTTTTATTTAACTTCCATTACCAACTGTAAACCATATTTTGATCTCTCAAACTTACACACTTTATGAGTTGCTTTTCTAAAATTGTAACTAGGAAAAGTATAACTACCTCATCTTCAACTTCCTCAGAGATCAAGAAGGAAATAATGTTAACAAAGTAAACACGCTGAGTTGGAAACCTTGTCGAAGCAAGAACTCACTTTATTGTATCAGTCTGGGGCTTATATAGGGCTGTGAGAGGGGAGTGGGAATCTTGGGATGGGGTAGGTGGTGGGGGAAAAGGGCCAATAGTATGTTAGCAGAGGCTAGGCAGAGGCGGTCTTAGATCAGGCTATGCTTAGTCACTCACATGTGGAGTTTATGGCCAGAGACAGGTCGACAAACTCTAGGAAGGCTTAGGAATTTACACTGGGCCTCAATCCTGCGGCCTCAGGCCAAAAAGGATAGGTCTTATGCTTACAAGTCCTCAGACTGGCTAGGCACACAGGCAAAGGGAAGAAAGAAGTTCTGCCCTCTCCTCCTTATATTTCTTTCCTCACCTAGCTACTTTAATTCTTGGATCAACTTTCCTAGTGCTAGGATTAAAGGTGGGTGCCTCCACTGCTTGCCTCTGTTTGGCCTCAAATTCACAGAGATCCAGAGGATCTCTGCCTCCTGAAGTGATGAAAGGCATGGGTCACTTCCCTGACTTTCTTGGATTGGCTTTGCGTAACTCTGTCCTCTGATATTCCAGACTATTTTTATTAAATATATAATATATTACCACCTGGTCTCACTATATATCCTTGGTTGGCTTGGAACTGAACTATGGAAACCAGTCTGGCCTCAAATTTAGAGACCCACTGCCTCCTGAGTGCTGGGATTAGAAGTGTACAACCACCATGCCTGGCAGATTTGTTAAATATTTGTTCTTAGATTTTGTGCTTTGCTTTTGTGATGTTACCTTTTCTACTTATATTTGCCTTTATGCACATTTAAAAAAATAAACATATTTTGATACCTTTATCAAATCTCCTGAAATTTTACATGTGCTTTATTTCTTATTCCTTTTTTTCTTATTGATTACCTTATTATTAAGGCCTTCCTCTATATTCTCTCTCTTTCTGTCTCTCTCTCTCTGCCTTTATCTAGGCTCAAATTTGTTTGTTTTGTTTTGGGTTTCCCCCAAGAGCAGTGTTTGATGGAGTGCAGGTTAATCTGGAACTCTTTCTGTAGCTGAGACTGATTTTGACCCACTGATCTCCTTGCATTCACTTCTCACTTCTCGCATGCTGAGAGTGTAAGCAAGTCAGTCTGTCCTTGTTATCCCTAAAATGGTGATTCCCCTGCTGCCATTCTCTATGCAGTTGTAGACTTACTGAAGCTCAGACAATACAATGTTTCCATTCCTCTAATCAAATTCCCTCCTGTGATTTGTTCTTAGCTCTGAAGTTAACTATTTTAGAATCTACAACTTTCATTTTCTCAAGCTTCCCAAAAGGTCTGTTAGATGAATGTAGCTCATTCTCTAGTACAGGGTCAGTGAATAAAATCTGACTTGTGGTGTTTGTGTGGATTGCAAGCTAAGAAAGGCTTCTGTAATTTTAGATACTGAAAGTGTGGCTCATGGTTGGTCTGTGCTTTCTTACTGTATGTTTGAAGGGAAGTTCTAAGAAAAAGTCTATATCATATTGTTATCATCCTCTACCTGAGTTAGTATTTTTTAGTCTCTCCCCTTCTCCAATGGCTAAGAATACTAAAAGGAAAAAGATTATAGTTGTTGTAGGAGAGTAATGTAAATGAAGATACTGTATTAAATTTTTAATTACTATGTGTCAATATATTGATTTTTAAAGGTCTTTGTAATAAGAACAAACATTATGATTTTTTTTTTATTTTTTTTAAAAGATTTTATTTATTATGTATACAACATTCTGCCTCCATTATGCCTGTGTGCCAGAATAGGGCACCAGATCTCATGGTAGATGGTTGTGAGCCATCATGTGGTTGCTGGGAATTGAACTCAGATCCTCTGGAAGAACAGTCGGTGCTCTTAACCTTTGAGCCATCTCTCCAGCCTGATTTTTCTTTTATTTTCATGCTCCATTAGTTCACATTAAATTAAAACTTAACTTTTAAATGTGGAGTTATAGTTCTAAAGCTTATAAATTTAGAAGGCCCACTTTTGTTATACTGAAATATTCAGGTAGTTGGTATTTCTAAGGTAACTAACTAAAATGATTTTCGTTCTATCCTGATTCTGTTACTTAAATACAACTAAGATTGAAGTGTTAGTGAATGCTTATTATTTGAATCAAACTTCTTTTTCTTGCTTTATAATAAAGTTTAGTACTATAAAAAACTCATTTTTCATTTTTAGATGCATACTTCTACTGGAGGAGGGTTCTGTGACTGTGGAGACACAGAAGCATGGAAAACTGGCCCCTTTTGTATGGATCATGAACCTGGTAGAGCAGGTACTACAAAAGAGGTAAGATGCTTAATTGCTACTTGAAATTTTCTGAAATTTTTTTTATCTTAAAATACAAATATTTATTTAACTTAGAAGCCTTAGCAATCAATTGAAATTTTCTGAAATTTGATGAGAATAAATATTATAAATATATATGGGTTAAGATAGATTCCATTTAGAATCTAGGGGGTTTTTGTTGTTGTTGTTCTAAAAGTTAATTATAAGAATGCTTTGTTTTTCTACACATACTCAAAATGAATTCAAAATATTTTTTTTAAATAATCAGTGAACAATAAGGATATATAATGTATGGCTCTAAAAGAACAAAAAGAAGTTGCTAATAGATAAGAACAGAATGTAATTAATTTGAAACAGAATGAACACATAATTTCAGTATTTTTTTTTAAGGAAAAGAAAAAAGACAAACAGACTCAGTGGATATATCTTAGTCAAGAAAAATATGCTTAGCTAATAGGTGGATAGAACTATAGGACCACAGATATAGGTGAACTATGAAAACCCCAAAAGTCTGTTGAAAGATTCTAATCCAATGTGCCTAAAAATGAATTGTTGTTAGTAGTGGGTTTTTGGTTCATTTTTAAAATTTTATTTATTTATTTATTTTGAGGCAAGATCTCTCTACATAATCTTGGCTTTCCTGGAACTTTCTATGTAGACTACTTACTAGGCTGCCTCAAAATCACAGAGATCTTCTTGCCTCTGCCTTCCAAGAACTGGGAGCATTACACCTGGCTATAAAAATAAATTGTTTTATCAGACAGTGCAAAGTACCATTCAAAAGCCAAGGGAGTACTTGGTAGGTAAACATTGAAATACTTGGCAAAATTGCCACAGGGTAACATTTCCCTCCAAACACCATGTTAATAAGGTTTTACAGATAAATCTTTGAAAGTTTCAAGGATTATATGCTTTTTATGATTTTTGAACTACATCTCCATATAAGCAATGAGCACATCTTAGGACCAGATGGTTTTCTTTGCTGACTTTTTGTTTGATGACCTCTCTAGGTATTAGAGTTGGGTATTGAAGTCTCCTGCTATTATTGTGGATGGGCCTATGTGGCCGGTTAAACCTTTTAACATTTGTTTTATGAAATTGGTGGCCCCAAGGTTTGGTGCATAGGTATTTACAATAACTATATACTCTTTATTGTTCCTTTTATAAATATGTAGTGATTCATCTCTTCTGACTGCTTTTGGTTTGAAGTCTGCTAAGTACAGGAATTGCTATACCAGCTTCTTTACAGTTTCCTTCTGTTTGGTAGGCTTGTTTATGGCCTTTGATTTCCAATTTTGCCAGGTATGTTTCTTGGTGTTAGCAGATAGTTGGATCTTGTTTTCTAATTTAGGTTAGTCTTTGAATTGAAAGGCCAAGGCAATTTGCATCCAGGGTTATTATTGAAGTTATTGTCTAGTATTTACTATTACTGATGTTTTTGTTGGTTTCTGGTCATTGGGAGTTTGTTTCTGGCTCTCTGATAGTTGTTAGAGGTTTGCTAATTTGCCATATTGGGTGTGACTGGTCCTTCTCAGTTCTCTGTCCTCTCCTGCAATGTTCTATTTCTTGTGTTCTCACGGATATAGCTGACTTTCCTCTCCAGTGAAGAACTCTCTGAAGTGCTGACCCAGTTGTCATTAATTGCCTTCACGTGTGTTTATCTTGAATACTATTATTTTTCTGTCATCTTTATTAGATACTTTTTCAAGGAATAACATTTTTGGTTGATAGTTCAAGGCTTGTGATATATTACTTCACACTTTTTCTGGCTTTAAGTGTTGCTAAGGAAAGATTAATGTTTTCTGATCTTTCTGCCTCTGAATGGGAGTTGGTGTTTTCTTTTACAGATATTAGTATCCTTTGTTTTGTTTAAATTTAGATATATGATAGGGAGAGGTTCTTCTCTGGTCATATTTAGGAAATTTTTTATTGTAATTTTGAAAATTAGATTGTCTAAGCCTCTTTACATAATTTGCCATAACTCCTCTTAGGCCATGGATACTTACTTAGGTTAGGCCTCTTAAACGTATCTGAGACTTCTTACAAGTTTTGGTTATCTTCATTAGTTTTTTTCTTCTTTTTTATGTATGCCTATATGTGTTATGTTCTATCTCTGAAATTTGCTCTTAATCCTTGGTGTTGGCCTGCTATGGCTTTTGTTTGTTTGTTTGATTGATTTTTTTAATTTCCTCGTAATTATTGATTATATCTTTCTTGTATAGATCCCAATTGACTTCCTAACTGTGAAAGTCCTCTATATGGTCACTAACCCTTTTTTAAAAAAAACAAGACTCTGAATTCTAATCATTTTGGCCATCCCATTATCTTTGTTCTGGTACTCAGAAGTTGTGAAGGGTAGTGTAATGCTCTATTTTTTGTGTCTTTTGTTATGTTTTGTGCATGTTTTGGGAACTCAGTGGCCTCTAGTTTTTCTGGCCCTCTTTTCTCACTGTTGTTTTGCATGCGTCCTCCTGGTGCTTAGTCTTTGTTTGTTCAGGGAAAGCCAGCTGAAGGAATGTCACAGGGTGAGCTGCAGGAGCCACTTGTCCCCAGTCTTGTGTGCTTCCCCCTTGTCCCCAGTCTGCCTTGCAGACAGTAGCACTAAGGTGCTGGTTGGAGAAACACACTACATAGTTGTTCTATGGTTTGGGGGCTAAGGGTAAGTCAGGAGGGAATAGGGGAAAGGGGAGGTAAGAATAAGCAAGGTATATGGGTTAGAGGGACGAGAAAAAATAAAGATTGTATATTAGGGTTAGGGAAAATGTTCTGTTACTTTCTTTGTACGTATCTGTGAATGTACTGAAAGCCTTTTTGTTGATGTTTTCTTTTGTATTTGTTTATTTGTTACAAGCTCCAACTGTGTGTAGCCTAGGCTGGCCCTAACTCTACAGAGTTTCCTGCCTCAGCCTCCCAAGTGTTGAGGTTGCAGGAGTGTACCATTTAATGATTTCCTGTTCACCACCTGAAACCTAGGTGCTTTTCCCTTTTTACTAGGGCAAAGGTTTCAGTTCAGTGAGAATGCTGTAACTGAGGGAACATGCAAGGCAGCAGGGAAATTATTTACTAGAGCATGAACTTTTTTTTTTTTTAAAAGCAGGTATATCCCTTAAAATAACACCCCTATGCACAGCACCATTAACTGCCAGCTGTCAGCCAGGACAGGGTGGGGCCTCAGGTGCCCCCTCCCATGATAAAATGTTAAGAAGCCAAATCTTCTTTAAGTCTTGTGTATGTAACCACAGCTGCTATGAATTCATGAGGCAGTGACGTGTCTGCCCTGGGTCTTTTTTACCACACTCTGTTCTGACCACACATAGCACCTTACTCTCTTACATTTTTGCTTACAGTTTTCCCTGAGCCTTGGAAGGTATTATACTAATGTCTCATTGAGGCCTGAACAGTCTGTCATCAATCATTTTCTCTTGGTACTTGAATATTATTGAGCCTCTGCATTTAGTACAGCTATAAGACATTTCTTTGAGGAGGACACAGACACTGATACATGCATATAAGCATGAGTATTAGTAGACAGTTTATTTGTTTGTTTGTTTATTTATTTATTTATTTAGTGAGGCGCTCTCACTCTGTAGCCCATGTTGGCATTGAGCTCATAGTGATCCTCCTGGCTCAGTCTCCCAGATGCTGAGATTATAAGCATGAGCCACCATGTACATCTCAAATTGTATGCTTAAGTAAGTACTTGTAGTGGTTTCTGCTTATGTCACAATAAAGTTGTTATTACCAGCTCACTTATGAAAGTCTAAGTTAAAATACCTAATTTGGACACCATAAAACCTTCAAAGTAAGTTTTATTTTATAACAACAACAATACTACCAGGAAAAATATGGAATATAGATTTTTGGTTTTGTTTGTTTTGTCTTTTAACAGAAAAACCAGTCTTTTTCATGAAGAACAAAAGATGAGGGTTAGGGAAGGGAGGTTAGTTAGAAGTAGATGTCAGACCCTTGAGAGTCACAACAACCAAATGCAGTGTGTGAGTCTTGTCTCAGCAAACATGTATAGATGATGGGAGGACCCGATAGGAGCACTGCCCTTGCAAAAGACTCAGCATTCAAATGATACCCTCCTAGTTCCAGGAAATCTGACATCCTCTTTCAGGGGATCTGACACCTTTTCTGGCCTCCAAGACACACATTTGGTTCAAACATGCAGGCAAGCAAGCACTCTTACACATGAAAATAAATTATAATTTTTTTCTGGTTTTTCAAGACAGAGTTTCTGTATGTAGCCCTGGCTGTCCTGGAACTCTGTAAACAAGACTGGATTCAAATAGCCTGCTTCTGCCTCAGGAGTTCAGAGATTAAAGGTTTATTATTATTATTAGCCTGGCTAATCTTTTAAAAAAGAAAGTAAAAATAAATTCCTTTTAAAAGATAGGAGGAATGATTAGGAAAGTTGAATAAGTTATGTTAGATAATATTTAGTCATAGTATTTTTAGATGAAATAATGGTGTTATATTATTTTTTATTAAAAGATACATGCCAATGAGACTGATTTAGGCCCTCTGCATGTGTGTGACAGTTGGGTAGCTTGGCTTTTTTGTGGGACTCCTAGCAGTGTGATTAGGACTTGCCCTTTGCTCTTGAGCTGGCTTTTGGAAATCCATTTTCCATGCCGGGTTTCCTTGACCAACCTTGATGAAGGGGAAGGAGCTTGGTCCTGCCTTAACTTGATGCCCCATGCTTTGTTGACTCCCGTGAGAGGCCTGCCCCTTTCAGAATGGAGATGGAGGAGAGGATGGGGGAAGGAACAGAGTCTCCTCTTGGAGGGACAGGAAACTGTAGTCAATATGTAAAATAAATGAAAAAATTTACATAAAAAATACATATCAAAGTACTAAGCCAGGCATGGTGATTTATGCCTTTGATCCAAGTGCAAGGGAGGCAGAGGCAGGTGGATCTCTGAGTTCAGGGCCCATCTGGTCTAAATAGTTAGTTCCAGGGCAGCCATGCTACACAAGAAAAACCCTGTTTTGAAAAGCCAAATAAAAAAAAGAAAGAAAGAAAGAAAAAAAGAGTCAAAGTTCTGAAGAAGGAAAGTCACTATGACTGTGTTTTACCATAAAATATTTGAACACCTAACCCAGTCTTGATATTAGGATGAGAAAATTGGATTTCCCTAGAGTGGATGCTGAGCTGATCCACCTTGGGACTTCTTGTCTTTTTTGGGGAGGGGATGGGGGAGGCTGAAGGCTGACCAGGGCGGGATTGAAAGGGAAGAAGGGAAGGGGAGCAAGGGGATACATGGATAAAAAAGACTTCATTTTCTCTCTATATAAAAGATTAAGGATATACATAGAACACTAAAAAAAATTTGAACAAGAATAAATAAAGCATATATGGAAAAATGTTTCATTTTTAAGTTGAAATAACTGTACTGAAAGGGTCTGTTTTTCTTAAAATTTTTACTGATATGTGGTGATATTTTATATTTAATAAAATTAGTCTGGAATATCAGAGGACAGAGTCATCTCTACAGTCTTTTTGTTTGTTTGTTTGAGACAAGGTTTTCTGTGTAACAGCCCTGGCTGTCCTGGAACTTACTTTGTAGACCAGGCTGGCCTCCAACTACAGAGATCCTCCTGCCTCTGCCTCCCAAGTGCTGGAACTAGCCACTACCTGGCTAAATCGCTTCTACAGAATGCCTGAATATCTGCCTATACCTGTCTTAAACATCTTCTCCACCTAGTTGTTTCACTTCTGGGTTCAACTCTGCATCATAATCCTAGAGTTAGAATTAAAGATGTGAGTTACTTCTGTTTGGTTGTTAGGCCTGGAACTCAGAAAATACAGAAAGATCTCTGTCTCCTGAGATTAAAGGTGTGAATGACCACGTTGTCAACCCTCTGGTGGAATTAAAGGCATGAGTCACCACTATTTGACCCTCATGACCTGACTGTGGGTGATTCTGTTCTTTGATATTCCAGGTTGATTTTATTAAATGTAAATTATATCACCACATGGATAAAAATGCAAAAATAAGGGGGCAGGGCTGGAGAGATGACTCAGTAGTTAAGAGCACTAATTGTTCTTCTAGAGAACCCAGGTTCAATTCCTAGCACCCACATGGCATCTCACAACTGTCTGTAACTCCAATTCTTGGGGACCCAATACCTTTACATCAATGCATATAAAGTAAAGTTAATTAAATAAATAATTAAAAATTTAAATGCAAAAAAAATCACCAAATTGATCAATACTAAAGAAGTAAAAACTTATAAATTGCCCCAGAGCATGGGAGAAAGGAGAGCTTTTCACATTTGGTCTAGGAAGCCGGAAAACACTGATGTCAGATCTAACAAGATGTAGATGTTCTAGATCAGTCTTATTAACAGTTTCATGCTGAAACCCTAATATAGCATTTACAGGTGATTTCATGCATGTTAGGATACAACACAACCATTCTTTTGTATTATCTATTTCATATCCTAGCCACAGCTTCCTCCCATCCTCCCCTCTCACTTCCCCATCCCCTTCTCTCCCATCTCCATCCAAGAAAAAGCTGGTCTTCTGAATATCAGTAAAGCATTGCCTATCAAGTTTCAGCAAAACTAAGCACTTCCCCATGTATTAAAGCTGGGCAAGAAGACCCAGTATGAGGAGTAGGCTCCCAAAAGCCAGTAAAAGAGAGAATATTACAGATCAGAATCACCCACAGTCAAGCCTTGAGGATCAGAGATCAGCCCAACTCTGCCTCCTGAGTGCTGGGATAAAAGATGAATCTCACCATGTCCAGCAAGCTAACTTTATTTTTAGAAAACTGAATTCAGTCTGAAATAATCTGATCTTGAATATTTTTGGATTGAGAAAGTAAAAAGTATTCTGAAACTGTTTATTTGAAGGTGAGAGAAGGGTGCTCTCAGTGGCCATCAATTCCTGAAACACTGTGTATTCAGCATTCCATTCTCTCTGCTGTGATAGCCATACTCTACCAGGTACATGGAATTTCACCAAGCTTAATAGAGAATAACCAAGCTTAACCAGGCTTAACTAATAATACTGGCAGCCAGTTGTGCCGCCTTTGAAGAGAGGCTCTTTACCATGCTTGTGGAAGCAGTTTCTCCAGTATTTCTGGTTAATTGTTAATTTGCTTATTTTAGTTTCCTTTATATATATAGTTTTCATTAGCTTCTGGTTCTCTTGTTCCAATTGAATTTATTTCTAAGATGTGAATACTTTTCTTGAAACATTTTTTCATAAGCACCAGATATTATCTATGAATTCAGCTTCTGATGCATGGTGGAAGCAGAGGAGTTTCCTCCAACTCTTCACCTGAGAACACTTTTATGAATAGTTGAAAGAAAATGTTGAGGGGGAGAAAAGATGAGCAGGAATCTTGTCTTCTAATGTTGATATTAGTGCCATTGACATTTTCTCTTTAACAAAGACTTCTGACACTGTTCAGAAAAGGCAACATGTTGCAGAGGGGTTAAAACTAAAATCATAAAGCATTGGTGAGAAGGCAAAAGGAGGTGTTAAAAAAGAAGAGAGTAGGTCATTGTTTGGTCACTTTGCCATCTTAACCATACTTAAGAATATTCTTTAGCTGTGTTAATTATATTCACGCTGTTATGTAATAGGAAGCCTCTCTTTTTTTTTTTGTTCTTACAATACGAATCTCTGCATCCAGTAAGCACTGAGTCCCTCTCTTCTTCACAGTCCTACTGGGCATACTGGACAGATCAGAAAGAATTTATTCTTTTGTGGTTGACTAAGTTGTCATTTCTTTTTTTTTTTCTTGTTTTATGGTGCTGAGGATCAAACTTTGCTCATGATAGACAAGAGGTTACCACAGAACTTCACCTCCAGCTTCTTACTCTCTGTCATGCTGTGCCTACTTCCAAAGCAATTAGAAGAGTTGGTTGAAATAAATTATAAGAACAGTTCTTATAAGCTATAAAGGATAGCCAGTTGTTGCAATAATATTATCATATTATCATTCCGAAGCTATTCGGAAAGACAATGAAAAAGATTCATAGGGAAAAGTATGAATAAAAATTACTTTATTGTATGTATTTCTTTCTGTCATATGTAACTCCAGTTTGCTTTCAAAAGCTTATGGGGGCTGGAGAGATGGCTCAGCGGTTAAGAGCACTGTCTGCTCTTCCAGAGGACCTGGGTTCGATTCCCAGCACCCACATGGCAGCTAACAACTATCTTTAGTTCCAGTTCCAGGCAAACACCAAGGCAAATAAATAAATAAATAAAGCTAAAAAAAAAAAAGACCTTTGAACTCACTGAATGATAATTTTAAATACTTAACATTATCTTCCTCAGTATTTATTTGTTTGTTTCCTCGCAGACCCTGCATTGCCCATTGAATGAAGAGGTAATTGTTCAAGCCAGGAAAATATTCCCTTCAGTGATAAAATACATTGTAGAAATGACTATATGGGAAGAAGAAAAGGAACTGCCTCCTGAACTGCAGATAAGGTGGGAGCCATTAAAAGCCATAGGCTTCAGTGGTGCTTAAGTTGCCAAAAACAGTGTTGGCTATTTATGTTTGTGGTCCTTCCTTCCTGTGCTAGAGTTTGCATATAGAGAAGGCAAGTGCTCTACTATTGAGTCATATCCTAAGATGATTTCCTCCCTCCCTCCTTCCCTCTCCCTGTTTATGTTAGGATATATTATGATTTTAGAATAGATATAAGCACAAACATTTTATATAATAGTTTTATATGTCTAAGGCAAGAGTGGATGTGGGTTCCTCAATGGGAAGAGAATCACCTACATTTATTATCACCTTGAAAAATTTATAGAGATGATCACTCTTGGGAATATTTTCAAAGTATCTTTACTTGAAATATTCTGTTAAATACTATGCAAGAGTTTTAAGTCAAAGAAGAGTAAAAAAAAAAAATCTATAAGAAAAAGACCAACATTTTTAGGGGCTTGTTCTATTTATAAGGTTTGTTTTATTTCTAGCTGCTAATGCTAGTGGGTAAGTAACTTGCCCATTTTGATTTTGGCCTAGATCAAGGTCTGGGCTCCCAAACATGTTTGAACAGCAGAACCTCAGAACCTCAGAATAAACTTCATTTAGCCTGGATATTTAGCTCTTTTCCTGATCAAGACAAGTTTACTGAGAGATGAGAAAATAGCCTTTTCCCTTATTCTTTGGAAATAATGTGTGCTGGTTATTGTGGGCATCAAGATTTAACTTAGATTTAGATAAAAACTTAACAGCTTCTAACAGTTATAAGTCTTGCATTGATATAGTTGCTTTTAACTTAATAGAAAAAGGAGGAGGCAGAGGCAGGTAGATATCTGAATC
The DNA here is from genome assembly GCA_004025045.1 of Sigmodon hispidus. Taxonomy (NCBI): domain Eukaryota; kingdom Metazoa; phylum Chordata; class Mammalia; order Rodentia; family Cricetidae; genus Sigmodon; species Sigmodon hispidus. The sequence continues at coordinate 86,077 of PVIH01001412.1, forward strand.
CAAGGCCAGCCTGCTCTACATAGCAAAGTCTAGGTCAGGCAGAGTTATGTGTTAAGACCATGTCACAAATAATAAAAAAGGAATTCTGGATATGAAAATATAGTTCAGGGCTTGTGGATTTGTTTCTACTTGTATAGTACTTAGAGATTCACAGAACTACAACACAAATCCATATACAGATTTTTTGGGGGGATTGTTTGTTTATATAGGCATTTATTATATAAGAAGAGATAAATAATCTTAGTGACAAAAAGAATTTTAGTGACATAAATGTACTTTTGTACTCAATGTTGGTTCATAAGCTTCTTGAGGAAATAAAAGTATTGAAAAGTTTTATCTGTGGCTACTTGAATTTCAAATAGATGATAATGGCAATTGAAATCTTTAAAGAAATTTTGCATCAATAAATATAATATGAGCATCTCCTGGCACAAATAGGGGTGCTTGAATGTCATTTGTGGGAAGGAAACACCGGATTTGGGATTTACAGATTTGCCTTCTAGTCCCTCTACTGCTTACTTGTTTTGTGACCAGGACACCCCTTTAGTTCACTGAACCCCTGTCTTCAAACTGTAAGAGTAAGAGAATCTTCCCTTTAAGAGGGTCAATAGAATTTTTGAAAGGCATATTATAGAAGATTCAAAGTTTATGATATATAATTTATAGCCACTGTTTTCACACACCACCTGAGATCCTCATAAAACTCTGGAATGTAGACATTATTCTCTTCCTAGAGGTAGAAAATGCACTATTGTCTCAGCAAATCTAAGGTCATTGGCCTATCTGAGATCCTATAGCTAGTGTGGTAGTACTGGTACTTTATACATTGGGCTGGGGGGAGACAATCAACCTTTATTTATGTTTGCCTGCGTGTACCATACATATACCTTGTCCCAGCCCTGTACCCACAGAAACCAGAGTGTTGTAGGAAGATAGTAAAATCACTGTATAGGGTTGATATTAAAAGGACAGCTGTGTTTTAGAAGTACTTTGACCGGGAATATTTCTTGTACAAAACTGATTGTTTCCTGTGATCTGTTGAATTGTTTTGCTGAAGGGGCTTTGCAGCCATCCCAGAACTTTGCTCACAAAATGCCTCAGGCAGGTCAGAGACTTGTATTACTGTGTATTGCACTGGCGGTACAGATGCTCTCCTTCAGTAAGACATGTAAATTAAGATTAGGGATCTTGGTATGAGGAAATACTTTATGTAACAATCAGTAAATATGCCTTTATATGGCTGTTCAGTCCATCAGAAGAGGCTGGACCTTCCTGCTGCCACATAGGCCTTAAAATTTCATCTTGGGAGTGCCTTCTTTCTCCTGCCTGCTACATGGTGCACCCTAACATCAGAAGGCTTTATGAAAGATCTTAAGTTGTCTCATGTAGGTGCTGGGGACTAAACTTGGGTCCTCTCCAAGAACAGTATTTATTTTTAACAATTGAGCCATCTCTCCAACTCAGAGCATCAGGTCGAGTATCATTTAAATAGAAGACAAATACAAAAACAAAATCTGGTTTTCTGTCATTGCCTGCTAAAGATTTCAAGCCTGAATACATGCTTTTTCCTTTTGACAGTGTATGGTCAAGCAAAAGCTAAGAGTGGTATTTGTAGTAGAGGTTTTTGGTCCGGCCTAGCCCTGATATCTGGACTAACAGTCTCAAATAATCACACCAAGTCTTATATTAATTATATGTTGTTTAGCCTATGGTTTAGTTTTATTGTTAGCTAGTTCTTGCATTTTAACTCATTTTTATTAATTCATTTTGTCATGTGGCCTGTGGCTTATTTATCTTTTTATATCGTGGTTTTTTTTGGGTGGCTAGATCATGTCTCTCATGATTCTGTCCTCCTTCCCCTGTATTTATACTTGATTTTCTCTCCTGCTTTTAAGATGTCTTGCCATAGGTCAAAACAGTTCATTTATTAAATAATGATATTCACAGCCTACAGAAAAGCATCTCACATCACTCCCCGTTTTCTGTCTATAAAAAGGTTTTAATTTTAACATAGTAGTATAGGTTTTAATTTTAACATAGTAAAATTATATATAACAAAATAGCTACTAAGCAAAAATTATAGTTATAACATTTAGTTTATTTGTATTTAGCAAAATTAAAGAAAATATTTTATTATTTATCTTTGTGAGTTTAAACTTTTACATTTAATATATTTTTATAATAAGGAAAATTATATTTATAACTATTTAATCTTTATATTAAAGACTATAGAAGGATGTAATATTACTTGAATAAGCAGGAAGTGTAAGCAACTTTTAAAATCTAGAAATGACAGAGATGACATTTGGCTGCTTGAACCAGTCATTTAAAGTTTTTTTTTATAACATTGGGCCATTTATCTTTAGCCTGTAGGTCTAGAGTCTAGAGTGAAGTAGAAAATTTGAAGGATTGTTTTGTTTGGCATAGTTTGTCAGTCGGGTTTTTTTTTAAGTGTGTGTGTGTGTGTGTGTGTGTGTGTGTGTGTGTTTTGAAGGATGTTTGACAGGTTTTTCTTTTTTTTTTGGATCAGGAATCTGAAAGACTATCTTGGCTTGTTTGGGCAAAGTTCAAAGGTCATTTTTTTTTATGGGTTTTGTGTGTCTAGTTTATATAGCATATTGTTAGGCAGTAGAGACAAGAACAGTTTTTTGTTTAATGGCTAACTTTTGTCACAAAGGAAATAAATTTTACAGAAATTTTTTAATGTCTATTTTTTTTTGAAGTAGATTTTTGTTGTCAGGAGTAGACTTGTCTTACTGTCTAGAAAAGTCTTAGTTTTAAAAATAATTTAAATGTCCTATTTTGTGGGTCTTTGAAGTGTTTGAAAATTATTTATCTAATTGAAATATATCTTTATATACTTATAAAAATATAACATGACTATAAGTTTGGCTATTATAAATAACTTAATTTGTATTTTAAAATTATGCATTAATAATTTTAAATGTGTTATTTAAACATAATACCTTAAACAAGAGTAGAAATATATATAGTATAACAAAATTGACCTTAAATTTGTATCAATAAACTAAAATCTGTATCAATGTAAAATATTTTGAAATTAACTGCTATTTTTTTGGATTAAAGTAGGTTTAATAGTTTTTAAAAATCGTGGGGCTGGAGAGATGGCTCAGCAGTTAAGAGCACCGTTTGCTCTTCCAGAGGACCCAGGTTCGATTCCCAGCACCCACATGGCAGCTAACAGCTGTCTGTAGCTCCAGTTCCAGGCAAACACCAAGGCAAATAAATAAATAAAAAGCTTTTTAAAAAAAAAAAAAATTTTAAAAATCGCTTATTTATTATATCCCCCTTTTTCCCTAGAAAGAGGTTGACTATGACTATTAACTGTTTATAATAAAGACAAACATTTATAAACATTATTTTGGAAATTTGGGCATAGTTTTTTACTATTATTTTTTGTTGTTTAGGGGGCAATACATCAGGTATTTAAGACAAACTGCCAATAAGATAAGACTTCTGTAGTATAGAAAAATTGGAGAAAAATTATTGAGGAAGTAATACTTACTGATTTTGTTTTGGATTTTGGAGATAAGAGATCAGGGAGTGTTATCTAGTCTTGTCTCAAGCTTAGGGCGCAAGTAATCCTTTTGCCTAAGCCTCCTAAGTACCTGTGTACAGCATTCCTGGATTCTTGTTTCATTCCATGGCACTATACTATTTAAAATCATGTCACGTATCAATAATTTCTTTACAGATAGGAAATTGCATGGTTCTTCTTTAGAATACAGGGAACTTTTGTTTGCTTTACAGTTTGAATATGTATATTTTTTTTTAATAGGGAGAAAAATGAAAGATACTATTGTGTCCTTTTCAATGATGAGCACCATTCATACGATCATGTGATATACAGTCTACAAAGAGCTCTTGACTGTGAGCTCGCAGAGGCACAGTTGCATACCACTGCCATAGACAAAGAGGTTTGTGATCACCTGAGTTACATTGCTGTCTTATGTCCATTTCTGCTATTCAGATGTTAACCGCTTTTTTAAAAGGTGATTCATTATAGACTTAAAATGGGTAGCCAATTTCTTCTGGGCATGATGTAACTGTTACACTCTTGAACTCACGGTAACTGGTCACCTGAATAGCAATCAGTCTGTCAGTGTAGCATCAAGGACAGGGAGGAGAGTGTGAGCCTCATTCCTCCCTGAGACATTTGGCAGTTAATGGTTGCTGAGGGAAGGGCTACCATTTTTTCCAGTGATATTATCACTTGTAAGTTGTCCATAGTCCAGTAAATAACTCCCTACCCTTGATCATTCAAGCAGCTATAATTAAATTCAGTGAGTTACCAAATAAAAAGACACAAAGGAGAAAGGATTGTTTAGAACAAGGGTTTTAGCATGAGAGAGGGGAATGAGAGAAGATAAAGGGTGTTAAAGTGACCCAAATTCTTTATATACACTGTTAGTATTTCTTGGGTGAAAGAAGTCGCCAGCACCTGCCAGGGGAGTCATATTAGGGTTATTATGGAGGTGGAGGGGGAGGGGAAGACAGGAGAGGAGAGAGAAAGAGAGTGGGGGCAGAGAGGAAGAGAAAAAGAGGAAGTCTCCCATGTGGTTGGGGATTTTAAAGGTAGGCACGCCTTAAAGATGATGTCAGAGGCTCTTCTGAGCCCCTGCTGGCAGGGGCATGGCCACAGCATCGTAACAACCCAACATACACAAAGTTGTCAAATTTTTTAAAATTATAAAAAGTATTCTGTCTGGGCATAGGAACTGACACTTTTTGCCTATACTAGATAAATGCTGTTCCACTGAACTACATCCTTAGCCCTTGGGGGTGTTCTGTTGCTTATAGTCCTGCTGGCCTTAAACTTGATATGTAGCTGAGGATGATCTCAAATTCGTGATTTTCCTGTTTCCATTCCTGAGTTCTGGGATTAAGAGGAATGTGCCAGCCTTTCTGGTTTACACACACACACACACACACACACACACACACACACATACACAGAGAGAGAGAGAGAGAGAGAGAGAGAGAGAGAGAGAAACCTGTGCCCCCCCCTTTGTCTCTTTGAGGTTTATCTCTGGCTATCTTGTACCTCACTATGTAAATCAGGTTAGCCTCAAAATCATAGAGGTCTGCCTGCCTCTGCCTCCCAAGTGCTGGGATTAAAGGAGTGCAACACCATGTCCACCTGGTTTAGCCCGTTTTGAGACCCAGTCTCATTATATATGTCGGTCTGTTTTTTCAATTTGAGATCTTTCTTCTGCCTGGTTGTTGGAGTTACATGTTTCTGGTATTATATTTAGATTTTATTCTAGCATCTTAAAACTTCTAGACAATAATTTATAATCGACAACTCATCAGGTGTGTTACTGATGGTGAATACCATCTCACTACCTCATTCTCATTTTTACCTACAATTAGGGTCGCCGGGCTGTCAAAGCAGGGGTTTATGCTGTTTGCCAGGAAGCAAAGGAGGATATAAAGGTAATTTTCTGAATTATCTATAAAGGGAATTTCAAAAGGAAACAGATTTATTTCTAGGACCCTAAGTAGAAAAGCCAAGTGATTGTATTGTTTGCCATGGTTGGTGTCATGATTAAAAATAGGTCTGGGAATTTGGAACTTGAGGGATCTCTGCCTCCTTTTATGAAATATAGGTGACTTAAAGCACAGTTAGATTCTTGTTTTTACTCCTTTTGTTATTTGTAGAGTCATTCAGAAAATGTCTCTCAGCACCCACTCCATGTGGAAGTGCTGCACTCTGTGGTTATGGCTCACCAGAAGTTTGCTTTGCGCCTTGGCTCCTGGATGAACAAAATTATGAGCTATTCAAGTAAGCATACACCCTATTTATCTGATTTCTAATTTACTATTGCATTTTATAAAATGTTTATATCATTGAGATTTTCTCTTTCTTGGTCAACTATCCATTTTGATTGATATTTTTCAGAATTACATTTCAAATGTATAATACTACAAGTTTGTTTTCAAATGCATAGTATCAGGTAACATCTTTTATTGGCTCTTGAGTCTTTGATGATATGATTATTCTTGGCATCAAACATAGCAAGGTTAATTTTAATCTTCACATGTTATAAGAACACTTTTAGAAGAAATAGCATGTGAAGAAAATTATTTGTCTTCTTTTATTTGTAGGTGACTTTAGGCAGATCTTTTGCCAGGCCTGCCTCATAGAAGAACCTGGCTCTGAAAATCCCTGTTTTATAAGCAGACTGATGCTTTGGGATGCAAAGCTTTATAAAGGTAAGTAGGCTTCTGTAGTAAAATGTTTTTGGCCTGCCTAGTCTCACAGTTTAGACCTGCCTGATGCTGTTTATCTGGACCAGCAATCTCAAAGTTTCAAAGAAACACACAGATACTTATATTAACTTTATTTTGTTTGGCCTAAGGCTCAGACATATTGCTAGCTAGCTCTTTCATCTTAATTTAACTCATTTATATTAATCTGTTTTGCCATGTGGCCTGTGGCTCAATTGTTTTGTTATGTGTTGTTTTTTCGGCTACTGATGACCTCTACTTATAATACTTTAGGAATCAAGGGAAGATTTTGACTTCATCATAGAACTGAGGTCTTTCTTATATGAAGTCAGTTATTGAACACAATCTTGATTGATGTTATATATGAAGGCAAAGTTAACCAATTTCATTTTTTTTTAAATTAAAATCCAGGAATACTGTCTTTTAACAATAGTGCTTTTCATTTAGATAGAGCCAGTTAAAGACTATTTAATTAGGTTCATGTAACAATGCTTTTATTAAGCTATGTTTTCACTATAAAAATCTAAATGAGAAATAGAAAGTAAAAGATGAGAGTCTAAAAGGTATGGAAAAGGAATGGTACAGAGTCGTTCTGAGTGAATCAGTTAAAAGCAGTGAAATGAGGGCTGGAGAAGCGAATGGCTCAGAGGTTAAGAGGGCCGCTGCTCTTGCAGAAAACTCAGGTTTAGTACTCAGCACCCAACTCAGGTGGCTCACAGCTGCCTGCGACTCTAGCTCCAGGAGATCTGACTGCCTTTTCTAGCCTTTCACCTTCCTCGGCCACACATATACATTTTGTTTTAAAATAAAATAAAATAAATCTTTAAAATGTGATTTTAAAAATTACAGAGAGGATAAGAGGCAAGATGAAGTGATGAGAGGGGTACAGAAAACAAGATTAGTAGTTTTAAAATTAAATTTAGAGTTTAAAATTGTGTTTTTAATTCATGATATTAAATATTACGCATCTTTGAAGCTATAGCATGGCAGTGAAAACAAACCACATCTACTATTTCTAATGCTTGGAATAATTTGCCTGTCTTGCTGATGCCCTTACCCTCTGTTTCCTAATGATCTATAGGTGCCCGAAAGATCCTTCATGAATTGATCTTTAGTAGTTTTTTTATGGAGATGGAATACAAAAAACTCTTTGCTATGGAATTTGTGAAGGTAATTGCTATCTGTTTATCAGTAAATATAACATTTTTGCAAATGAAGTACTGAGAGCATGGGATACATATAAAGCTCATTTAATTTTTTTATTAATTTCTTTATTAAAATATATTATTTTATATTACATAAGTATTTTTACAAATAATGGTTGGTAATGAAGGTAGTTAAAAAATAACCTGCTTTCCAAAACCAAGCAAAGGCAGGTTATTACATTTATGCATTCTTCTTTGTCTTTTTTTCACTCTCCTTTTTGATAATTAATTTGCTTGATAGTAAAATTACTGCAAGATTGGAAGTGACTGCTTAAGGGAATACATGTGACAGAGGCAGGAAGTAGAAGACCAGTATATTTAACTGAGATTAAAAACACAAAGGTGAAATTAAACTCTTTTATGTTGCTTTATTAATCTGTTCCATGTGCCTTCCATTATTATGTCTTTGCTTATTATCTGAGTAGGACTGCATGGTTATACAGAACAGGGACCTTGAAGTTTTACTTTGCCTTATTTAAAAATATATGATAAAAATATACAATAAATATTTACTGACACCTTTTGATTTTTTTGAAGATTTATTTTGTGTATATGGGTATTTAATTTACCTGTATATCTGTGTATCATGTGCCTGCTACTCACAGAACCCAGAAAGAGAGTGTCAAATCTCATGGAACTGTAGTTAAAAATGGTTTTGAGCTACCTTGTGGGTGCTGGGAATGGAACCTGAATCCTCTGGAAAAGCAGCTAGTGCTCTAAAGCACATCTCCTTACCCTGTTGAGACAGGGTTTCACTATGACATCCTGGCTGTTCTTGAACTCCTAGCCATCCACCTGCCTCTGCCTCCTGAGTGCTGGGACCAAAGGCCTGCACCATCACTGCCTGGTAACTCATTCTGATTTTAATCTTCAAGCAGTTCTGAGAGACACAGGACAGGGTAGGAGTAAAACCAAAACTGGAGTTTGAAAATGACAGTTATTAGGCTAGAGAGATGGCTCAGAGGTTAAGAGCACTGACTCTTCTTCCAGAGGTCCTGAGTTCAATTCCCAGCAACCACATGATGGCTCACAACCATTTATGATGACATTTGGTACCCTCTTCTGTATACTGTGTACACAATAAATAAACCTTTAAAAAAATGACAGTTGGTGACAGCATGAGGATAAGATGCCTTCTTTGGATTTTTTAAGCAAATTGTCAAAAACTAATACTTAGGGGCCAGAGAGATGGCTTAAGAGCACTTTTTTTTTTCCTTCCAAAGGACTTGGGTTTAATTCCTAGCACCAACATGGTGGCTTACTCCAGCTCTAGGGGATCTGATGTTCTCTTCTGGCCTCCAAAGGCACTCCACACTTACAGGGTGCACAGACATACACAGGCAAACACCACAGCACATAAAATAATAACAAGTATTTAAAAAGTATATGTATGTCTTGTTCTTTGAAGGTGATGATAGCTTAAGATATAAATATTTTCTGAACATTTTAGAGATAAGATTATTGGGGCCTAGATAAACTAAATATCTGATCTGAAATAAAAATTTATCCTATGATGTAAAAACGAATCTTACCTAGATGAAATGTAGTTTTTGTACAGCATGGTTTCCTCTTAAACTTTAGGGATTCTGGAGAACAATTAAATAGGTAAATTGCTTACAACTCTGTTTATATATAAATGATGCTTGATATTTGGTAAGTGTGCTGTTGACTTTGATCTAATACAGCAGGACTAGTTTTCAGCCGACATGCACCACTGTGGACAAAAATTTATTAAGGCTACTCTGCTTCAGGGTTGATTGAATATAAGTGATTGATTTCCTGCTTCATATAAGTTTCTAGATACTTTTAATGTATCCAGATCTATACTATTAGAGTAGAAACTGTAAAATGGGGGGCTGGAGAGATGGCTCAGTGGTTAAGAGCACCGTCTGCTCTTCCAGAGGACCCGGGTTCAATTCCCAGCACCCACATGGCAGCTAACAACTGTCTGTAGTTCCAGTTCCAGGCAAACACCAAGGCAAATGAATAAATAAAAGTGTTTAAAAAAAAAAAAAAAAGAAAAAAGAAACTGTAAAACGTTGCTTGAGGACTTTTGCTGTGTTTTTGTTGTTGTATTTTAAGAAATGGTAAACTGCACTTTTACACTGCCTAATTTTCACCTGTGTTTTTTGTTTTAAAGTTAATAGTCTAACTCTGCTAGATTTAGTAGTTGAACTCATTTTCGTATTCCTCAGTTTCTCGCTCTATTTTTGTCAATTGTGATAACGATAAGCAGAATTACATTAAATCATCATCTTTCAAACTTTTTCATACTTGAGGTAATTGCTAAAATTTAAAGTTTAAAGGTTTCAGTAGTGATTTGCAATCAATGCTCCACTTTCAGTACTATAAACAACTGCAGAAAGAGTATATCAGCGATGACCATGACAGGAGCATCTCGATAACCGCACTGTCTGTTCAGATGTTCACTGTCCCCACACTGGTACGTATGAGGTTTTCTGAGTAAAACTTGCTCTGCTTTTTAAGAATTTGACTTGATATGATATCAAACTAAAACCATGTGATAATCATGAAGTTGGGCTACTTTCATTTGAAAAATTTAATGATACTTCTGTGTGTTATGATTCTAGTGGTACTCAGGGACAGAGTGATGGGAAACTACCGATGTCCAAAGTTTGATTTTTACAAGGGATGTCCAAAGCTGATTTTTCACTCTCTGAAGTGTTGTCTTTTTTCCTTTTTTATTTTTATTATAATTAGTGACACTTTTAAAATATTTTATTTTATGTGAATTGGTGTTTTTGCCTGCATGTATAACTGTGTAAGGGTGTCAGACCTTGGAATTACAGACAGTTGTTAGCTGCCATGTGGGTGCTGGGAATTGAACTCAGGTCCTCTGGAAGAACAGTCAGTGCTCTTAACCACTGAGCCAACTCTCCAGCCCCAGTGTTGTCTTTTCAACACCAAAACCTTGCATATTTAAATTTTGCCTTTATTTTGCTTTTTAGTTATTGTTTTTGGGAGATAAATACATTAGGTGAGAGCTGAGAAAAGGAGAGTGTGCTCAGCACTTTCTTCTGTGAGTTGGTGCTGCATAGACCTGGGAGGAAGGAGGACTCTGCTTCCTTTTTATGTAGATTTCTTTTCCTGTTTCCTACTGAAAGGCTTATTAGCTATTCCTATTTTCCCTTTTCTTTTCTTTTCTTTTCTTTTCTTTTCTTTTCTTTTCTTTTCTTTTCTTTTCTTTCTTTCTTTTTTTTTAAAGAGACAAAGACCAGTTGAGTTTTATTGGGGGTCAGGTGAGAGTTGACGAGGCTAGATGCCTGTTTGGATCTATTCCTGGTCCTTAGCATCACCATGTGTGATGACATAGCAGATGTTTTTGTAGTCTACATTGCCACCCACATCTGGAGGGAAGGCTGCCCACATGTTCTTGATCTCCTGGGAAAAATCTGTTACACTGTGTGGTAAGCAGCTTCTTGATGGTGCCCTTTTCCTCTGGGTCCAGGACCTTGAATGTTCTATTGATCACATCCTCAGGATCTGCACCCTTAGGCTTTCCCCCAAACATGGTCAGGAAGACAGCGAAGTTGATGGACCCACTGGCTTCCTTCATCATGGCATCGAGTTCCTCATTTTTCACATTGAGCTGGCCCATGGCTGCAAAGTTGTCCTGGAGATCCTCTTTGTCAATAATGCCATCCTGGTTCTCTATTTCCCCATTTCAAAGGGCCAAAAAAGGATAGGGGGAAAACATGAATTGGGGCAAGGGAGAAATACCTTAATAGATATTCATTAGATAATCTGTGTAATGGGCTTGGCATATCCACACAGGTATTTTCTAGTTACTAAAGAAAAAGGAGTCTTCTAGAAACTAACTTTTATGCTACGAGTATAGCTCAGTGGTATAACACTTGCCTACCATATACAAGGCTCAGGGATTGGTTGATCTCCAAGACTGAAAATAAAAACAAGACCCCAACCCTGGAAATTAACTTCTGAAGTAGTTGCTATTACTCAAAGGCTAGGGATTGGTTTTAATGTTCAGTAAACATTCATTAAACTGAGCATGGTAGCACATGCCTTTAGTTCTAGCACTCAGGATGAATGCTAGAGGTGGGTAGATCAATAAAGGTCAGCCTAATTTACATACTGAGCTCCATTCCAGCCAAGGCTGCATAGTGAGACCCTGCCTCTAAATAAATAAATAGAAAGAAAAAATAAACAAGCATTTGTTAAAATTTATTTATTTCTGGCCTAGCATGGTGGCACACATCTTTAATCTCAGCACTTGGGAGGAAGGATGGAGCAGGAGGATCTCTGTGAGTTCAAGGCCATCCTGAGCTATATAAACAAATTTTAGAATATTCAAGACTAAAATAGAGAGACTCTGTCTCCAAAATAAGCAGACAAACAAATAAATTTACTTATGGGTGGTAATTCTTTAGCTGATGCAGGAAATTTTAAGTTTGAAGCCAGTCTAGATGCATAGTGATATGCTGTTTCTAAAGCAAAATGAAATATCAAGTGAATGAGTAAATTAAGTTCATTACTATGACAAGTTAATGCTAAGACAATATTCTTGAAATGTTCTGCAGGCACGACATCTTATTGAGGAACAGAATGTTATTTCCATCATTACTGAGACTCTGCTAGAAGTCTTACCTGAGTACTTGGACAGGAACAATAAGTTCAACTTCCAGGGATATAGCCAAGACAAGCTGGGAAGAGTGTATGCAGTAATATGTGACTTAAAGTAAGTTAAAAGCTGAGGACCTCTGTTAGATAGAATGTGCTTCCTTGCTCTGTCATATAAATAAACATTGGTTCCTCTTGGTTATCTAGGATTCTCTCTATGGTGATGGCATGCACAAAGAAATTTGACCACCTTGTGCTAATGTGGTTGGCCTCCACATCTGTAGATCCACCCAACAACCTGAAAGAAATGAAAAGATGATTGATTGTGTACTGAACATGTACAGTTTTTTTCTTGTTTTTTATTCAGAATACTGTAGTATAATGAGTATTTATAGAACATTTGTTTTGTATAGGTATTAAATTGTTTGTGATATGTTTAGGTTATTTGCAAATACTTTATCATTTGTATATTTTGGAAGTGAGGTTCTGGAACCAGTCCCTACTAGTAACAGAAGACTTCTATTAATGTCTTCAACAAAGTCTTATTGAATTTAAAAGATCCTGTAAAATTTATTAGTAGTTCTCATGTGGTAAAGATCTTTGCTTATACTCTTGTTATTTTAATACTGAAATATTCTTACATAGTAGGTGATGTAATATTGGCTTGTAGGTTATAATTATTTGCCTAGATCACAAAGCTACTAAGTAGGGAACTGGGATTTGAACCTAATTATTTATCTGTGCTGCTCAGATTTCTTTTGTGACATCATGTGTCCTCACAGAGTGTATTGACAACCACAGTGAAAGCTGTTCTGAAACCTTACCAAAACACTATTCAGAAATATTCTTGTTTAATATTCATTAAGCCCTGGTTTTTTGCTTCTTAATATATAAATTCTGCAGTTATGCCTTATTTTCTATATATACATTAATTTAATTTTCCCTGAAAGCTGCTTTTAAATCAATAATTGCTACAAATAGTTAAGTATCCATAAGTTCTTTTAGAATTTGTTAGAATTTTTTTTTTAAACTTTATTTATTTATTATTTATTTATTTATTTGCCTTGGTGTTTGCCTGGAACTGGAACTACAGACAGTTGTTAGCAGCCATGTGGGTGCTGGGAATCGAACCCAGGTCCTCTGGAAGAGCAGACGGTGCTCTTAACCGCTGAGCCATCTCTCCAGCCCCCGAATTTGTTAGAATTTTAATTGTCCACAGTCTAGCCATGCACTCTACTTAACCTGACTACACCTAAATATAAAATAATCCTGTTGGTGTGAATGGGTTCACATCACCTACAGACATCTTAGTTCTTCCTAATCAGTGAATTCCACTTTGAGTAGCCTTTCTCAGCATTAGGAAATTTCTTGAACTTTTGTCCCTTTTGTGGCTTTCCTTGTTTGGTTCCAGCTCCCTTGTCCATTTAGAAAAAAAGTAATTTAGTTCTTAAAGACAGCAATCATATCTACTAAGTCTTTTCTAAATTAATATTTCTTCCTGCTGAACCTATTCCTGTTGAGTATCATTTGTGTGTCAAGAAATGAGCATAGCACCCCAAGTGAAGTCTGTCCAGTAAAGTCACTTAGGGGGTAACACCTCCTTCCTTCCAGATAACAAATCTCAATTTGATTTTGTAACTCAGTCTGTGGAAGGTGTCTAATGCGGTATTTGGTTTCTTAATTTCTAACTTAGTGAAAAATAAAAAAGAGATGCATTTGAACTTAGATTTAATTAAGGAAATTTCCTTTTATTATTTTAACTTGTTTCTGTGTCCCACTTCTGAAAAGTGCAGCTGACCCTCAGTCACCCCGTCTCAGTCACCCCGTCCGTCCCTGTCTCCATTACTTTGCTGCCTGCTTTACTTCAGCCCCCATCTTCTCTCTTGTTTTCTTTTCCTCTCCTGAATCTTTATGTATTAGGTCAGAGCCCAGACATGTAAGCTCTCCTCTGCTCTGTGTCAGTACTTTTCAAATCAGTCAAGGACTTGTTGAAATGAAGATTTTTTTCTTATTACACCTGACTGTAGTACAAGAGTCTATTTCTAAAAAGTTGGTACTGTTTTAGGTTATAGTGCTCATAAAACAACCAAACCTTGATGTCACCTTTTTGTACTTTAATTTTGTCCTTAAGAAATAATAACTAGCATACTTTAATTTCTTATTTGATAAGATCTTGTGGATTGTATTTTTATTACACTTGTTTATTTTGTGTCAGTGTATGTGTGAGAATGTGCATAGCTCAGCATGTATGGGGGTCGGCGACAACTTGCAGGAGTCCTCTGTCCGCCATGTTTGTCTTCAGCATTGAACTCAGGTCATCTGGCTTATTTCAAGCATCTCTACCCTATGGAGCCACCTGCAGGCTCATATTAATAATAATACACTAGCTTATTATTGATTGTTAATTATAATTAATATAATTTAATTAATACTACAGAATAATTATAATTTATTATTATTATTGAGACAAGGTCTCTCTGCTAGTTCTGGATGGCCTGGAGTTTGCTATGTATACCTGGCCTGGCTTATAATTATATTTAAAATTTTTAATCTATAGCTACCACATTGATGATTATCTAAAAAATAGGAGAAATCAAATCATAATCTCTACAATTTTATAGTTCATAATTTTTTCTAGATTTACTGTATAGTCTTTTATGTTCTATATTACTTCCTTTTGTAAATCTTCTTTTGTGTGTGTGTGACATTGTATTGTAGTGTTCACTGTATCTGTTTTCCTGGCATTCTTTGCACTTCAGAGATAGAGTACATTATATTCATGTTTATGTTTGCACTTTCTCTCTCTCACTCTTTCTCTCTTGCACACGCACACACATACAATGCATTTTAGTTTATTGAGCGCAACATAATTTTTAATAGGTCATCATCTCCTGAGAACTTATTTGTGATAAATTTTGACCCTGTTGAAACCAATTTTTGTCTTTTCAACCAAAAGAAATAGCGATTTGATGAATTGTAGGCTAACATAATTGTAGGCCTGCTTATGCCTCTAAATTTGTACATTCTACTGTGCAAGGAAGGCATGCTGACATGGGGGCTCACATCCTTCTTTCAGGTTCTGAGTTGTGAAAACCTAGAGGTAGGACGTATTTTAAATCACGTGTGCCTGAAAAGCTTTGGCTTGGCCTTTTGGGTGATGGTTATGAAAAGTCTAGGGAAGTTGTGTACAGGTGTCTGTGACAGGCCTGTCCTGTGACAAGCTAGGTTGTTCAGTTAATCACTCTGAATCAGGACCTAGAAAGCCAAGCATAGCTTTGGTGGCTGTCTCTTGTAGATGATTCTCTTATTTTGCTAGTGTTGTATATGTAAAGCAATAAATAATTCTAGTTCTGCCCAGAGGTTCTAATTACTGTAGGAAATTAGAATTCAAGTTTTGATGAATCAACATTGTTTATAACCCTGAGAACCTTAAAATTCTCTCAGAATAAAGAAATGAACTATTTCTTTTTCTCCTGAATGACAGGTATATCCTGATTAGCAAGCCTCTAATATGGACAGAAAGGTTAAGAGTGCAGTTCCTTGAAGGTTTCCGGTCTTTTCTGAAGATTCTTACCTGTATGCAGGTATAATAATTGTTTGTTTACCAATAAAATAAAATTAGCTTAAAAAATCCACCTTTCCCCCATCATTTTTTTATTTATTTATTTTAGGTTTATTTTTATTTTATTTGTAAGGGTGTCTTAACTGAATATATATCTGTACATCATGTGCATGCTGCATACTTGGTGTCCGTGTATGCCAGAAGAGATTATTGAATTCCCTGGAACTAACTGGAATTTCAGTTCTGAGCCACCATGAGGGTACTGGGAATCAAACCCATGTTCAATAGAAGAACAGTCTGTTCTCTTAACCACTGACCTGTCTCTCCAGTCCCTTTTTTCATTTTTTTTTAAAGATTTATTTATTTATTTTGTATATAGTATACAGAAGAGGGTTCCAGATGTCGTCATAGATGATTGTGAGCCACCATGTGAATGCTAGGAATTAAACTCAGGACCTCTGGAAGAACAGTCAGTGTCCTTAACCTCTGAGCCATCTCTCCAGCCCACCTTCTTCATTTTTAAAACAGAAGTTAATTGTGGTTTTTATAGAAGAAAATTTCTCTAATGTAGTAGAAATAAGATATAAACATTAACTTGTCCTTGCTTTCATAGATGTGTGTATGCATGTGTGTGTGTGTGTGTGTGTGGGTGTGTGTGTGGGTGTGGGTGTGGGTGTGTGTATGTGTGTGTGTGTGTGTGTAGTTACTGCTACTACTCTTAACGCTCATCAAATGCCTACCACATGATAAATATATGATAAGACTACATAAATTATCTTCAGCTTATAAGTTTATCTTGCTGTTACAATTTTTGTTTTACACATGAGGAAATGGGAATTTCTAACAGTTGGTATTTACAGTCAGATACTCATAAACTGTGAACTCTCGAAAGCTAGTGTTCTAATTCATATATTCTATAGTTTAACAGCCATGTTAATACTGTGCATTTATGAATATAAATCCTGGTATATTTTTCTATAGAGGAACAACAAGAAAGGCCATGAATTGACTATTCTTTCCTTGCAGGGAATGGAAGAAATCAGAAGACAAGTTGGTCAGCACATTGAAGTAGACCCTGACTGGGAGGCTGCCATTGCTATACAGATGCAGCTTAAAAATATTTTACTCATGTTCCAAGAGTGGTGTGCTTGTGATGTAAGTGAAAGATATTTCATTACCAATTTTCAGCTTCAACTATTGGTTACTTTTTCCCAATTCTTCCTTCTTGCCAAAAGAGATTTCCCAATATTCCCTTTATAAAGAAAGGTCTTTTGGGGCTGGAGAGATGGCTCAGAGGTTAAGAGCAACAACTGCTCTTCCAGAGGACCTGGGTTCAATTCCCAGCACCCACATGGTGGCTCATAACTGTCTGTAACTCCAGTTCCAGAGGATCTGACAGCCTCACAAAAATGTAAATGTAGGCAAAACACCAATGCACATAAATAAATAAATAAATAGGAATCATTTAAAAAAAAATAAAAAGGTCTTTCATGTCTTCTACTTAATTAAATTAGTTAATTAAAGGGATAAGTTGCCCAAGCTATAGCCTTGCTTCATTTTGTGTGCCAAAATTTGTACTTAAATTAACATTTTTTTTATATTTCAGACTCAGAATATTAGACTCAGAATCTCTTGATTTGTTATCATTTTTTTTAATTTTCAAGTTGTATTCCCTCACATGACTGCCCATTTTTATTTTTGTAAATTATTTATTATGTATAAAGTATACAGAAGAGGGCACCAGATGTCATTATAGATGGTTGTAAGCCACCATGTGGTTGCTGGGAATTGAACTCAGGACCTCTGAGCCATCTTTCCAGCCCGAACACCCTTGTTCTATTGTTCTTCCATGCAAGAAATCTCAGCACCTGCATATTCTGCATTTGTTCATCAGTTTGCTGATACCTAAGAGGAGTATTCCCAAAATTTATTTGGCTGTGAAGTTTTTTTTTTTTCAAAATAAAACCAGTGTAGGAAGCACTATATTAAGTAACCTGAATGACTGTGCTGCTCTTTTCCTACCAGACTCACTTAGATTTGATACTTCTGTATCCCAAAGGGTTGTCATCTTCCTGATGGTTTGTGTCTCTCACTTTATCCTTTTCTTTCTTCAGTTTTGGTGACCCACATTCATTCTTGAAGAATTTATTGACTTCATTACTCTTGAGACACTGTCAGTGTATTTACATACTGCAATATTTCCAGTTCAATGTTCAGTAACTGCATCCGTAAAACGTTTGATTTCCTCATTTTTATTTTTATTTTTTTTAGATCTCTTCTTAGAATATCACCTCATTTTTTCTCATGCTTAAATTCTTTGTGTGTGGGGTTGTGGTGGTGGTGGTGAAGGATCAAACCTAGGGATTTATATATTAGAAATGTCTGCTGGTTGTGGTGTCTTTAATCCCAGCACTCAGGAGGCAGAGTCAGGTGGATCTTGTGAGTTCAAGGGCAGCCTAGTTTACAAGTCGAGTTCCAAGTCAGCCTGGTATATACAGCAAGTTCTAGGACAGGACTACACAAAGAAACCCTGTCTCAAAAACCAAAAAGGAGGGCTGGAGAGATGGCTCAGTGGTTAAGAGCACCGTCTGCTCTTCCAGAGGACCCGGGTTCAATTCCCAGCACCCACATGGCAGCTAACAACTGTCTGTAGTTCCAGTTCCAGGCAAAACACCAAGGCAAATAAATAAATAAATAAAGTTAAAAAAATTATTTAAAAAAAAAAACCAAAAAGGAGGAGGAGGAGGAAACTTGTGCTCTGCCAACAACTTTTCTATACCCTTAGAAGATACCACCCACCTTATGTGCTGCACACACACATGTGTATATGTATGTTTCTCTCCCTTCAGTATTACTGAGGCCTCACATATATGAACTACATCCCTAGACAAATTCTGTACTTTCTTTTAGGACCCACTGAAAAGCTGCTTTCAAAAGTATGTCTTTCCAATTATGCTTTTTTTCCCCTCCTTTTTAGCATAATTTATATCATCTAAGTGGTACCTACAATTTTTGCTTTGCTTATAGCTGTTTATATTTTCTATTTTCTCTGGTTTTATGTCCTATGTAGATATCTCTGGGACTACATAGAACAAATTGTAACTTATATGAAATTTTTACTAAGCTAATGGGTGACAAAATAGCTAACTTGTCAATTATTTGTTTTTCTTACTTCTTAGGAAGATCTTTTACTAGTGGCTTATAAAGAATGTCACAAAGCTGTAATGAGGTGCAGTACAAATTTCTTGTCCAGCCCTAAGACAGTAGTACAACTGTGTGGTCATATTTTGGAAACCAAGTCTTACAGAGTTTCTGAGGACCTTGTAAGCATACATCTACCACTATCTAGAACTCTTGCTGGTGAGTGTTTTTTTTTTTTTTTATGTATTTCTGATAAATTTTCTAGATACTCTGAGTAGTAGTATTTCTCTTTTTTCTTTGTTCCATCTAGTCCCAGGTCCTGGCATTAAGACTATCATTATTTCTACCCGTTGAGAGCTGTCACCACGATATTTATCCTAGGAAGCTTACTTATGCTTTATACTAACTTTTCTATCAACAACCCAATTTTAAATACTTATAAATGTTGATTTTATATCACTTTATACTAAAATTCAGATTAGGTTTTAATTCTTTTGATATTTCTTTATCTTTTAAATTACATTTGTGTATTTATTTTTACTATGGATGGGGGACAGTGTGCCAGAGTGGCTGGTGATCAAAAGATGGCTTGTGGGGGTTTGTTTTTTTCTGTCACCATGGAACTCGGGTCACTGGGCTTGACAGCAGGCACCTTTGCCCGCTGAGCCGTCTTTCTGAACCTCTTGATATTTCCTTAACGGTAGAATAAGCATCTGGAGAGGCAGACTTTTAGTTTTATATGATGTATGTAGAATATAAGATGTTGTGCAATGTAAAGTTGTATTTGGTTATACTTTATTTCAAAATTAGAAGTTAAATGTTTTCATTTTGGAGTATCATTTATAAACTGTAGGAATGTGTGTGTATTCTGGGGTTGGGTGGAGATTGAATTTAAGGCTTCCTGCCTGCTTGGCATGTGCTCTGATTGAGGTATGTCCTCAACTCTAATGAAATACATTTAAATAACTCAACCTTCCAATCTTGATGAGTTAACTAAAAATACACTAATAGAGTTTAATTGCTTTTCTGTTTTCTTTTTTCTTCTTTAAAAATTATTTAGGTCTTCATGTACGATTAAGCAGACTAGGTGCTGTTTCCAGACTGCATGAATTTGTGCCTTTTGTAAGTGACTCTTAATAAATATTGAGTTATGTTCTTTTTCTGGTCATCTCTGTTTGTGGGTGGGAAAGAAAATCATGTTTTTGAACCCTCTGAATAATCACACTTAGTGACTTCACACCTGAGTGTTTGTTGAACTCTCAATAACAAAGACTTGAAGGCTTTGAGGGCAGGCTCTTCCATCTTAAGGACTTTCTTACGTGGAGTCATGTGTAGTGTGGAAGATGATGAGACTGACCTCATGTGTTTCAGGATGGTTTTCAAGTGGAGGTCCTCGTGGAGTATCCTCTGCGCTGTCTGGTGCTGGTTGCCCAGGTTGTTGCTGAGATGTGGCGAAGAAATGGGCTCTCTCTCATTAGCCAGGTATGACACACAGTCTATTATACACATCTGGAATGAGTTAATTTTTTTAAAAGTGACTTACCCCATGTTTACAGAGTTTGCCAGTTATTTGCCTTTATTCTCTTGTGTAACTTCTTAATGAAAATTCTGAGAATCTTATAAGTGTTTCTCTGTTTATTCCATTTGAATTTTTAAAAAAAGGATGCTTGAGTAGATAGGTGAAAGCCAGTAGTAGCACAGGGTCTCCCGTTAACTTATCCTTTTCCTAAGGTTTATGTCAGTAGGAGATACTGAGTCTTCCTACCATCCATTCCTCTTTAATTATAGTTGAGTGTGTATACAAGGGTTTTGCCTGCTTGTAGGTCTGAGCACCATGTATGTCATGCAGTACTGATTAGAGATCAGAAGAGGCATTATATACCCTGGGACTAGAGTTAGAGATGATTGTGAGCCTCCATGTGGGTGCTGGAGATCAAACACAGACAGATCCTCTGGAAGGGCAGCCAGGGGCATGCCTAATCCTCAGGCCGTCTCTCCAGCTCCAGTTGTCTTCTTTGCTGTTGTTTTTGTCTTGTTTCTATGGCTGTCATTGAATATTAGAGGTAAGCACTCACTATCTACCCTAATCAAAGGCTACCCTATCGCTGAGAGTATAACTCAGTGCTAAAATTGTTGTGTGCATCTCTGGGTTCAGCTTGCAGCACCATTTAAAAGCAACAACAACCACCTTAATTATTTTTCCTTCTATTTTAGGAAAATAGGGAGGAGTGCTTTTTCTAAAAGATTAGGGAATAGACTTTCTTAAAAAAGAGCACAATTCTTTATTGATTTGTTGGGAATTCCACGCCAGTCCCTCTCATCTCCATCTCCTCCATATCTTTTCCTTACCCCTGCATCATCATCCCAAAAGAAAACCACAAAAGTCAATTAAAAACAAAACAAACAAAAAAGCCACCTCACTCCCCCTTCTTTCCAATGCCTCTTCATTTATCCTAGTGGCATTGGGAACTGTGCTGTGTCACACAGTGTGTCCTTTTGTCCAATCAGCCTCACCTGCACAATGTTCACTACAATGAGTCATTGGGCTGGTTCAAGGAAGGCCTCTGGCACACCATCGTCACTGGACCCCTCACCAAAGTGCCTTGAGTCATGGGCATCCCGCAGTTATCATTCAGCAGGACAAGTCCCTTTATGTCTCTAGCAGGTCATAGATGGGGTAAATATTAGCGTGAGGCAGCCCCAAGGCCTAGGATGTGGGTCTTCCCTGGGCCACTTGGACTGCCCCCCTCAGCCAAGGTACAGAGCCAGCCATATGAGCCAGCTCTCCCATACCCATGGTGAGAGGTGAGTCCATTACTCTTGAGTAGGAGGTAGAGGACAGCTCTTCTGCTGCAGTGACCAGTGAAGGGCAAGACTGACTCACCATGGCTCTCAGATTTCAGTAGTCACTGTTCCTATGACCCCCTGTGGCAACACAGGCCATGGACATTATCATAGATCCCAGCTACAGAAGGACCATGGACCCAGACACAACCCTCAGTAGCAGTTCTGGCAGCAGCAAGGCTCTGGGACACCAGCATGATCTCAGGTGGCTGTTCAGACCTTGGCTATCCTCACAGCCCTTAGTGTTAACAGGAGCCACAGACATCAACTCAGACCCTGGCTGCTGCTGGGCCACAGACCCAGATATGGCCCTAGACAGCAGATCAGATCCAGACAATACCATGGCCCTGTGTAGCAGTGCAGGCCAACTAGATCAGTATGGTTCTAGTGGTGGCATGGCCTTCAGACACCAACATGGCCATAGGCCACTGATATCAACACAGACCCTGACTGTTGTCAGACAATGGACCCAGACATGGTTTCCATCAGCAGCCTGGGCTTCAGTATCACCATGGCCTCAGGTGACAGCACAGGCCACTCAGATTGGCACGGCCCTAGCTGCAGCATGATCTTCACCTGGCCTCAGGTAACAGCCTAGACTCCAGGTATTTGCACAGCCTTTGGTGGTATCAGGAGCAACCACAGATATCATGGTGTGGTAAGGCCATGGACTGCTCCCATGCTCTAAACATTACCATGGTCCTGGGTGGCAGCATGGCCCATCCAGATGAGTATGACCCCAGTGTCATTGTGACCTTCAGACACCAACATAGACTTGGGAGTCTGACCAGACCCCAGTCATCTGCTTTGCCATCCGTGATTATTAAAGCTGGAGACATCTACACAGACCTTTGCTGCTTCAGGGCCATGGACACAGAAATAGCTCTTACTTTCCTCCCCAGCAGCTGGGACCCAGATATTATTATGTCACCTGGTGGCAGCAGGGCCTTGGACACCAAAATGGCCACGATGGTGGTCTAGACCCTGAGCATCCCCATAGCCTTGGTGGCAACATGGATCATAGAGATCAACAGAGACTCTGACTATATCAGGAGCACAACAGTAGCCCAGGCTCATATGTCACCTGGTACCAGGTGGCAAACATCAGCTCAATCCTCACTGCTCTTGCCTCTTTGATCTGCTTTTTACCACAGAATGTGAACCACGCTGCCTTTCTTTTTCTCCCATGTCTCCACCACATATTTGCTTATCATAATGGTAGGTACCCATGTGTCAGAGTCAGGCGGATCTCTGAATATGAGGCCAACCTGGTCTTCAGAGTGACTTCCATGACAGCCAGAGCTATCACAAAGAAACTCTGTCTCTGAAAACATTTTTTGGAGGACAGCTTAAAGGAATTGGTTTTTTTCCCTCTGCCATCTGGGTCTTAGGGACTGAACTCAGGGTGTTGGCTTGGTAACATCTTTACCTGTTGAGACATCCACCTGAGACCCTGTTGTTAAGAATTTTGTCTAAGGGCTGAAAGGTATCTCTGGGTAAATCTCTTGTTGCATAATCATGAGCTTGGGGTTCTAGTATCCACACAAATCAGGAGGCCATGACAGCCCCTGTAATCCTAGCTGTAGGAGGCTGCTTTAGGGAATCTTCATTCACAGCAAGATGGCTAGGTAGACTAGCCAGATCAGGGAGCTCTGGATCTGATCTGAGAGATCCTGCTTCATTGTACAAAATGAAAGGCAACTGAGGAAAACACCTGATGTTAATGTCTGGTATACACACACACACACACACACATACACACAAACACCCCCAACACACACACACACATAGATGCATGCATGCGTGTGTCCATCCACTTATAAACAAATGCAATATATGGAAAAAAAATTTTGTTTCAAATAAATTTCTTTAGTGTCTGTTTACCATTTCTTTTACAGGTTTTTTATTACCAGGATGTGAAATGCAGGGAAGAAATGTATGACAAAGATATCATCATGCTTCAGGTACATGTTTAAGTTAATCTCCATTAGATTTTCCTTTTTATATTTCTTAAAATATAAGAAAATACTATTTTTAACTTGAGTTTGTTTCATCTTTACATAGTAGTATAGAAACAGAATAGGCAATTTATTATTGTTTGTAAAATTATTTTGTAATTTTCTAAAGGAACTATTAGAGACAAGCATACCTCCATTTAATATGTAGAAATTTGACACTCAATTTCATTCACAGATTGGAGCGTCTATAATGGATCCCAACAAGTTCTTGTTACTGGTACTTCAGAGGTATGAACTTGCAGATGCTTTTAACAAGAGCCTATCCACAAAAGACCAGGTAAACAATAGAGACTGGCATGTGAATTAATTACAAAGGAAATATCATTGTCACTATTTTACTTATAAAAGCATTTTGTGTGTGTGTGTGTACAGTTAGCCCTCCATATCTGGGTACTACATCTACAGATACATCATACTAAGGATCATATTTTTTTTTTATTGTGTCTGTTCTAATGTATAAAGGACTTGAGCATCCTTGGATTTCATTGTCATGGTTGGGATGTCTTAGCTGTCTAGGAACCATGGTGCCTCCCATACTCTGGAACAACCATACCTCCAAATATCATGCCTGCTCATAGAATGCACAAATACACAAACATACATACTTTCTTTTCACTCTAGGAAACTTAAGCTCTATATAGATCAACAAAGATAAGAAATCTCATTTAATATATTGCCTTCAGAAAATAAGGTGTCAAGTATTTTGTTTGTTTTTAAAGCAAAAGATTTATTCTGCGAGTGCCATTTTATAATTTGTAGCTTGTGTTTAACAAAATATTGTGATAGGATTTTTCTTTTAACTGAATAAATTTACACATCATTTTTAGTGACTATATAGCAGTTCCATTGCATGCAGAAAGCATTATACTTTTGTGTCGTTACTAAAGTTCCTAGATTTGATATTGCAAATCTCTGTAACACAAGTATTAAATA
Source organism: Sigmodon hispidus (assembly GCA_004025045.1). NCBI lineage: Eukaryota > Metazoa > Chordata > Mammalia > Rodentia > Cricetidae > Sigmodon > Sigmodon hispidus. The sequence goes on from PVIH01001412.1 coordinate 110,631, forward strand.
CATGTCTAATTATTTTAAAATAAATTTTATATGTAAATTTGAATAAGGTAGCATGCATTTTCTTAATGCTCTTAGTAAGTATTAATAGCTTGGTACATGCATATTTCTGATAGCATGGATTTTTAATTTTTATTTCATTATTTTATAAAGAAACTTTTATTCATTTTACATACTAACCACAAAACAGATTCCCCTCCTTCCACTTCCCCTTAGCTCCCATCCCCCAACCTATCCCTTTATCGCCTTCTCTGAAAAAGCAAGGCCTCTCATAGGGAGTTAGCAAAGCCTGGCACATTGAATTGAGGCAAGTCCAAGCCCAGCCCAGCATCCCCATCTCCCCCACCACCATATACCTATAGGCTCCAAAAAGCCAGCTCATATACCAAGAATAGATCCTGATCCCACTGCCAGGGGCCCCTCAAATAGACTATACTACATAACTGTCTCCCTATGCAGAGGTCCTAGCTCTACAGATGTTGGTCTAAAGTTCATGAGTTCCCACTGGCTTGGTTTATTTGTCCTTGTAGATTTCCCTATCATGATCTTGACCTTCATTGTTCCAATAATCCTTCTTCCCTCTCTTCAACTTGACTCTCAGAGTCCAGCTTGGTGGTTGGCTGTGGATCTCTTTATCTAATTCCATCAGTTACTAGATGAAGGCTCTATGGTGACAGTTAGGGCAGTCACCAATCTGATCACTGGGGTAGGCCAGCTCAGGCACCCTCTCCACTATTGCTAGTAGTCTAAGCTGGGGTCATCCTTGTGGATTTCTGGGAACATCCCTAGCACCAGGTTTCTCCCTAACTCCATGTCTCCCTCTATTAAGATATCTCTTTCATTGCTTTCTCTCCCCATCTCTCCCCCAGCTCCATCTTTCCATTCTCTCATGTTCTCATCCCCCATCTCTTTCCCTCTATTGCTCCCCACCGTGCCCCAGCCCTCTATTTACTCAGGAGATCTCATCTTCCCAGAGCAGAGCAAGCCCTCTTAGGGTCCTCCTTGTTAGCTAGCTTCTATGGAGCTGTGGATTGTAGTCTGGTTATCCTTTGCTTTACACCTAGTATCCACTTGTGAGTGAGGACACACCATGTTTGTCTTTCTGAGTCTGAGTTACCTCAGTCACGATGATATTTTCTAGTTCCATCCATTTTCCTGCAAATTTCATGATGCCATTGTTTTTTACTGCTGAGTAATGTTCCATTGTGTAAAAGTACCACGTTTTCTTTATTCTTCTAGATTGTTTCTATGTTTTAGCTATTATGAATAATGCTGCTGTGAATATAGTTGAGCAAGTGTCCTTGTGATATGATTGAGCATGCCTTGGGTATATGCCCAAGAGCCGTGTCATTGGGTATTAAGGTAGATTGAGTCACAATTTTCTGAGAAGTCACCATACTGATTTTCAAAGTGACTGTACAAGTTTGCACTCCTACCAACACTGGAGGAGTGTTCCTAGTATAGGGTTTAGTGTCACACTGATTTTAATAACCTCTGTATTGTTTTAATATTTGAAATACTAGCTTATAAAAGTAATCCTGGCTTTTTTTTTTATTTTTTTGCTTTTCAAGATAGGGTTTGTCTGTGTAGCCCTGGCTGTCCTGGAACTCACTTTGTAAGCTGGCCATGGAACTCAGTGATCTGCCTGCCTCTGCCTCCTGAGTGTTAGGATTAAAGTATATCCCATTACACCCTAGCAACACTGACTGTTTTAAGTTTATTAAATTCCATTACTTTATTTTTCTAACTTAAAAGTCACTTCCAGAAGCCCAGAGAATAAGTTACAGAAAGGAAATTAATTTAATCATTTACATTTAGTGACAGTAGAGCCTGATTATGTTTTAGGGAAGGGTGGTTTTACCATACTGGGGATATCGTCTTTGTGCCACTTTCTCATTATCCTGGTAAGAAGGAAGCTAACAGTAGAGAAAGAAATAGATTAGAATTTGTTGATTTAGGACAAATAATGATGGGAAATAATGATAATGAAGAAAGCAGTCTTTAGCAGCTTTTATTAAGAACTTTGTGTGTCTAGTGGGAGCTTTGGTACTGATTTATTGCTGTGCTCTGAAGAAAACTGTGCAGACAGGGCAATGTGATTCTTTCCTGGAAACAGTACCTGGTACCTGGTTCTGCAATGATGCTATCCTGACAGTCATAAGCATGGACAGGCCATGAGTTGATCAAGAAATGCAAATTTGATTGAGTTTGTGGCTCTTATGTAACTGTATATTTTTTTTAATTCTATAGGATTTGATTAAACAGTGTAATACATTAATAGAAGAAATGCTTCAGGTCCTCATCTATATCGTGGGTAAGGTTAAAACAAAATGTTTTGAAATGGAACATGACTTAATTTTTAGAGACTACTAATAAAATATTAGTAATTGTCTTCTATTCCAAATGATACATAAAATATCAGAAGTTAATGTGACTGGTGTGATGGGTAGATTTAGAAAGTTCTTTAAAAAATGAACCTTGCGGGCTGGAGAGATGGCTCAGCGGTTAAGAGCACCGTCTGCTCTTCCAGAGGACCCGGGTTCGATTCCCAGCACCCACATGGCAGCTAACAACTGTCTGTAGTTCCAGTTCCAGGCAAATACCAAGGCAAATAAATAAATAAATGAATAAAGTTTTAAAAAAAAAAAAAAAAAATGAACCTTGCAAACTTTTTTTTTTCTGTGTTGGAGATAAAATCCAGGGCCTTTAACATGTTAGGCAAGTATTCTACCACTATACATCCCTAGTAACCTTTTAATTTTTATACTTGATTTTTAATTGCTGGATTTTTCAGGTTGAGGTACAATAATCCTGACTAGAAATGTAGATTGTTTTTAAAAATGTACTTATTTATTTTATATCCTCGATGCAATTCCCCCTCCCCCTTTCTTCTCAGTCCCCTCCCTCCATTCTCCATTTCTATTCAGTGATAATGCCTTATCAAGAAAACATGGCATATCAAGTTACAGTAAGACTAAGCACCTCCCCTTACATTAAGGCTGGCAAGGCAACCCAGTATGAGGAGTAGGGTCCCAAAAGCCAGCAAAAGAGTCGAAGACAGCTCTAATTCCACCATTAGGAGCCCCACAAGACACCAAGTTATACAACTGTCATGTATATGCAGAGGGCCTAGGTTAGTCCCATGCAGGCTCCCCGGTTGTCAGTTCAGACTCTGAATTCTTATGAGCCCCATTACTAATCCACTTATGCAGCGCTAACATTTTCATATGTACATGAAATTAAATGTATCCCGAGTCTAAATTAAATGTTTTTTATCATGTCATTCTTGAAAAATTACTTTGTGTAAGTAGTAGAGTGAGAAAGATGCTTGTGAGCCGCCATGTGGACGCTGAAACAAAACTTGGCTCTGCTGGGAAAGCAGTAAATGCCCTTCACCAATGAGCCATGTTTTAAACCCATTTCTTCATTATAATGAAGAAAATATAAATAAATAGAATTTATTTAGATTAGGGTTAGATGTGGAAGTCTCAGCCTTGCTTTCAGTTATTAAGAGCATGCTATACAATCTTTGAGTTTCAGATTCCTAATCCATACAGTGTGAAAGGAACCTACTCTAAGGTTGCTTCTGGGATGCTGGGGGATAGATACCCTTTTGGTAAATGTGTATATGAAAATTATAAATTAGATTATAAAATTTACAGATGTAAAATAATTTATTAGAAATAAATCACTTAACAAATTCTTTGTGAAGTGTGTGTGAATCAGAAAATATCTAAAAGGATATCTTACAGATGTCCTAGGTCTTTGTATGGATGCTACAATGTTGAAAACTAGTGGTCATGAAGGAGAGTGGAGGAGGAATGAAGAAAGGAGACTAGAGGAAGGGAGATAGGATAGTAGGGGAGATGGATATTGTCTAATTACATAATACAGCTGAAAGAAATTGTTCCTATGAAACCCATTACTATGTTTAATGAATGTATGCCAATAAAAATTTCAGTAGGACTAATAAGTGGCTTAAATTAGTAAAGTGCCTACTGTTCAGGCACAAGGACCTGAATTCAATCTCTAATATGCATGTAAAAGTTAGAGAGGGGGGGCTGGAGAGATGGCTCAGCGGTTAAGAGCACCGTCTGCTCTTCCAGAGGACCCGGGTTCGATTCCCAGCACCCACATGGCAGTTCACAACTGTCTGTAGTTCCAGTTCCAGGCAAACACCAAGGCAAATAAATAAATAAATAAAGTTAAAAAAAAAAAAAGTTAGAGAGGGACATAGCACATACCTGGGATCCCAGAACTGAGGAGACCAGACAGAGGACCCCTGAAGAGCAGTTTTGCCAGCAGGTTTGACTGCATCAGTGAGCTCCAAATTCAGTGAGCCAGCCTACTTAGAAATAAGGTCAATGAAGACCCTTGACATTGATTTCTGGCCTGCACATACACACACGCACACACACACACACACACAATTGCATATATACATGCTCATATGCCTAAACATGTACATAATATATATACGTCCAAATTCTACATGTACATATACATACATATATATTACACACACACACACACAGATATACACTCAAAACATAATAAGAAAAAAAAAGGTGTACCATATGTTCAAATGTTTTAAGTCTTAAAGCAATGGGAATTAGATAGTGACACTAGAGATATTCCTATAGTGAAATTAGCAATTTCTGATCTCTATTTTTTAATTTATTTATAATGTATACAATATACAAAAGAGGGTACCAGATCATATCATACATAGATGGTTATGAGCCGCCATGTGGTTGCTGGGGATTGAACTCAGGACCTCTGGAAGAACAGTCAGTGCTCTTAACCTCTGACCCATCTCTCCAGCCCCCTGATCTCTATTTGACTGATTTGTTTGTTTGTTTGTTTATGTATTTGTAACCTGACCTGGGGGCATAGCTCAGTGATAGAGTATGTACCTAGCATGTGTGAGCCTGGGCTTGCTACATTATACTGTTTTATCATGTAAGCCATTAATTTTATTTTTCAGTATTCATTTTGTTCTTTTTTATGTATTTATCTATTTCTATATGTCTTTCTCTCTCTCTGCCTATATGAGTGAGTGCTTTTCTGTTATCTGAGTGAGTTAACAGGCATGTATGTCTATGTGTATATGTGTATATACATGTATGTGGATGACATGAGGCCATCAGATCCCTTAGAGCTGAAATGTTTGTGAACCACTTGGCTTGTTACACAGATACTGGGACCAAATTATAGTCTTCATGATCATACACAAGAGCTCTTAACCTCTGGGCCATCTTTTCAGACCCTGTTTTTGTTTTTTGGTTTGGTTTGGTTTGGTTTTTTGCAGCCTTTTGTTTCCCCCTCTTTTTGAGACAGGGTCTCACTATGCAGCTTTGGCTGACCCGGACCTCACTATGTAGACCAGGCTGGCCTCCAACTCACAGAGATATGCCTGCCTCTGCCTCCTGTGTGCTGGTATTAAAGGCATGTGCCAACATGCCTGACCTTAATGATTTATTATTTTTAGTATAGGTGTGGGTTTGTGCATGTGAGTCCAGAGGCATTGGATCCGGTGAAGCTGGATTAGCAGGAATCTGTGAGTGTCCTGATAGAACTTCTAGGGGTAGAACTTGGGTCCTTTGCAAGAGAGACACACACTTGTGCTTACTGAGCCACTCCTCCACCTACTGATTTGATTTTTAAACTTGGTCTTGTTATGTGACCCAGGCTAGTCTTTTCAGTTTGTGAGCTCCCCTTCTCAGCTTCCCAGTGCTTGAGTTACAGGAAGTCAAAATAAGGACTGCATTTTCAATAATTTCTCTCCCTTAGCAAATAGTTTATTAATTGATTTTGGGAAAATATTGAAATGATTTTGATTTGTCTGTTCTAAACCTAATTTAATGCAGTGTTCTGGGTATAAGTACATTCGTTAGAACAAAACTTAAATAGAAACCAATGAAATTTTCTGCTTTTGTTTTTGTTTCTCATTGTATCAGGAGAGCGTTATGTACCTGGAGTGGGAAATGTTACCAAAGAGGAAGTCATAATGAGAGAGATTACTCACTTACTTTGCATTGAGCCCATGCCACACAGTGCCATTGCCAGAAACCTACCTGAGAATGTAAGCCTACTTAAAAAAATTATTTAAATTTTATTTTATGTGTATTGGTGTTTTGCCTAAAATTTCTTACTGAAGGTAACAATGACAAAAACTTTGGTTTCAACAGGAAAATAACGAAACTGGCTTAGAGAATGTCATTAACAAAGTGGCCACATTTAAGTAAGTATTTAATATTTCTGCTTATTCTTAGAGATAGGCTGGTCTTTATTTTTATACTCTGATACTTTGTAGAACTTTTCTATAGATCTCACAGGAATGAGATTGCCAGCTGAATAGAGGGATAAGAATGAGGGACACACTAGGCACTAACTGTTTAATGATGAATGGGGTTCTTTGTAAGTAAGTGAGAGATCTATCTGGTGATATTAGGTGATTTAGACAGTAAACTAATAAGACTATCTGATGACTCTATTCTAATAATTTTAAGTTAAGACTTCATTATTTTATAAATTTTTATTTTATATGCTAATCTTAGATTTTTCTCCAGAGTTAGTTGTATTTTTCTACTCTTTGTGGTAACATGAAATTGTTAATTGGATTGATTCTTGACATTTGAAAAATTGATACTAATAATGTATTTTGAGTTGAGATGTAAATATGTTTAGAGCTGTGCTACCAGTTTTAAATAACTCACACAATAGCATGTGCCCTTCCCCGCCCCCATTAGCAATAGTGAATGGTATTTTTACTTAAGAATTGGACAGAAACTCAAAGATGCTAAATTTTCCCAGCAAATATGGTCTTTTTTTTTTTTTTTTAAAGCCTTGGTGCTTTTTCAATTATTGTGCTCAATAAAAGATTCCACACTTTTGTTATTGCAGTTTGCTATTAATGATCTATTTCTCTATCATTTGAGATTGATCTTTTATCATGTAGTGTACTGTAGTTTAACAGGCACCTTTAAACCCCAAGGGAAATCTAAGGAAGACACACTATCAGGTCCAGCAAGCAGAAAACAAATTTTATACCTATTGAGTACAATGTCATTGTTGTCAGAACTTTATATTAAGTGTATTTTTTTTATTACTATAGCAACTAAACTGATCATTACTGAGATACAATTTTTTTAGGAATCTTGAATTTTAGATTAGATTTTAGATTCTTACTTCGTCTGCTTTCAAAATTGTGAAAACAAAACACAAACAAAACCTGCTGCTCATCACTGTATTTCCTGTGTTTTAGGAAACCAGGTGTATCTGGCCATGGAGTTTATGAACTGAAAGACGAATCACTGAAAGACTTCAATACGTACTTTTACCATTACTCTAAAACACAGCATAGCAAGGTAGGAAAAATATTCTTTTCAGTGAATAAACTTTAAATCCTGTATGTTTCTGAATCTATAGAAAAGGAGTTTCATGTTGGCTGTCATTAGTAAAGGGTGTTAACTAATTCAAGAAAATCAGCAATCTAGTGGTGTAGACAAGATTTAGATTTTCGTGACTATACCAAAAATGTTCCTTTTAGTTGTTACAGGAGAAGATGGTTCAATGATATGTCTTTCACTTCACAGTTAAATATTTCTTTAGGATTCTCTCCCCCCCCCACCTCTCATTTTTCACAGCAGTGACTATTCTGCAGAAGGTAAATACGTAGTTTCTTTTGGTCCTAGAAGGATAAGTGATCACTTGGTTTAGGTGATGGCTGGTTTTATTGACCTTTACTGAAGTTAAATAATTTATAAAATTGGGGTAAGAGAAAGCTGGTTGCTACCAGCATTGTCTTGCTCTTCCCTGACTTCTCCACAGTCATTTGAAGCCAGGCATGAGCTGAGTGAAAGGCTGCTGTTCTTAAGTCATGCTGTCTAGTACTTTCTCACAGCAATAGAGTGTGACACAGAAGCTTTTATTTAATAACAGAATATATGAATATGAATAAAGATACAGTTACTGTCATGTGGGTCCTTGTACAAAATAGAAACTGGGAAGTCTTTCTGACTAAAAGAATAGGGTTTAAGTTTTTTTTAAGTTTTTATTACATTTATTGATTGATTGGGGTGTGGGTATACATGTGGAAGTCTGTTTACCCCTTTTATCACTTGAGTCTCAGGCAGGCCCCCCTTATTGGCTGAGCTGTCTCACCTCTTGGCGGGGCAGGGACTAAGTTCTTAATGGGAATCTTACCTCTGTCATCTTACAGTGGTCTTCCCTAGGACAATTAGTCAAGGTAATATTTTGAATACGTTATAATATATAAAGTATTTGAGTAGATAAGACAGTCTATTTTCAAACAGTATGCCATTTGTTTTGTGCTTGTTCAGCAGTGTATGTAATGATAGTTGTTACTTTTTCTTAATAGGCTGAACATATGCAGAAGAAAAGGAGAAAACAAGAAAACAAAGATGAAGGTAAAGCTGAGATTCCCAATTGGCACATTTGGAACATTTTCTGTGGGTGTTTTGTTTTGTTGATTTGAGGGGAGACAACCGAAGGAAATATAAAGAGCTTCTTTGTGTTTACATATTAAGATGTGGCCACAGTGAATGATAGTGTTTTAGATTATTAGCAAGTAGAATTATTTTAAGAGACTGGCATAGCAATTTACATTTCATTTGACAATGATATTTTTAGTGAAATCACATGTTACTTTGCATTTAAACTGTTAATGTTTATATTTACAATTATGTGTCTTAGGATAGTTCAAATAAAAATGTACCTTTGTGTCTCTTTTCCCTAACAGCATTACCACCGCCCCCTCCTCCTGAGTTCTGTCCTGCTTTCAGCAAAGTAATCAACCTTCTCAACTGTGATATCATGATGTATATTCTCAGGACCATATTTGAGCGGGCAGTAGACACAGATTCTAATTTGTGGACGGAAGGGATGCTCCAAATGGTATGTTTACCGGCAGTGTTTTCTTTGAGTTCTTGTGGAATCTGAAAAATGATCCCTAGGTTAATGTCAGTCAGAACCATATCAGAAACACAATAACTTAGGAATCATTAAATAATTTTTCTGTGGCCTATGTTTCCTTGTTGAAACATTCTCATTTTCTTAGCATCCCTATTCTTGGAAACTATGTTTTGAAATACTCAAAAAAAAAAAAAAAAAAAAGTGTTTTGGAAGCATCAGATAGGGATAGCCAGGAGGTGAGAGTTAAGACTAGGAAGGATTTTTTTTTTTTTCTTTATTTTATTTATTTGTCTTGGTGTTTGCCTAGAACTGGAACTACAGACAGTTGTTAGCTGCCATGTGGGTGCTGGGAATCGAACCCGGGTCCTCTGGAAGAGCAGAGGGTGCTCTTAACCGCTGAGCCATCTCTCCAACCCCGACTAGGAAGGATTTATCCAGCTTAGGTGGTCTTGAAAAGGCTTGAACAAACATCTGAACATGTAGAGTCTCACTGCTGGGCTGCCAGGGCCAAATCTGTATGTGCCCTGGAGGTTCCAACGTTGCCTGTTCACCACTTGTCCAGCTTCTTTTCTCTGACCCTGGTCCCTCCCCCAGATGTTCCCTAGCTTCCTTTCTAGGTGAGCCTTCTTACCCTGCGTGCGTGCATTTAGGGTGTCTGGTCCTGTTCTTCCTCTGCTCCTGTGAAGTCTCTCACTTGTGTCATGGTAGGCCTAGGAATGATGATTGTTGTTCTACTGTGCCTTACTCTACTGCTATTTCAGCTGCCAGGCCACTCAGGCTGCAGCCTGGCGGGAATCCTGTTCCCACAGGCACTGCCACTAAAGGTAGCTTTAACTAAATCTCTATAAGACTCTATATTTCAAAGGCTGGGGTAAAAACCTGCTTGCTCAGAGAGGCTGGGTTGCAATTAGCTAACTTTGCCTCCTTGCTGACATTTCTGGAAGACCAGTGGTTTCACTCTGACAAATCAGAAAAAAACTACACCACTCCACCCTACTACTTCCTGTGTCTCTATCTCTTTCTCAGATGTTTTCAGGTGCTCTATGATTACTTTCTGTTTACTGGTTGCTAATGCAGCCCCTTGACCCAAGGTTAATTTTATTTAATCAACACAAATGCAAATTCGGGGTTCACAGTGTGACCGAAAATCCCCAACAGATGATGGACAAGAAAATGCAGAAAAAAATTTAAAGAGCACATAAAATGAGTCACAAACAGTACAAGCATAATAGGCAGGACCTAGACCCCTCTCTTTGAAAGTCTCTCCAGTTTTGCTTTTCCATCAAGCTTCAGTGACTGTGTTGTACTAGGGGAAATTAACCTTCTGCTCCCTACCTATCCTTTCCTGTGCTCTCCCTGGGAAGTAGAATCCATTTGGTCAATGAGTTCTTTTGGAACTGAAAGGACCAAGCAAAATGCTGTAACAGGCTGCTGCTTAGTCTTCTGTCAGAGATTAGGCGTCAATTTTGGTTTCCTGAGACTGGCAGACAATTTTTGAAAGAGCCACTAACAAAAAGCAATCAATCTCCAGCACCTCTGTTAGCAGGGATGGGCAGAACTGCTTATACTCAGGCCTAAGTCTGTTCTACCAATTCTAGTTGATCTTATAATAAAAACCTGGAGCCAGATATTGAGGCAAATGCTAGAGAGACAGAGGAATAAGCCATAGTCACTTCTCACCTGGCCAATTCTTTAGGCCGAAAAGGGTACATCCTGTCTCCACAAAAGGGGATGAACCACAAGACAAAATGGAAGGGAGGGGCAAGCTCTGTCTCCTCCCACCTTATATACCTTTCTCTGCCCAGCCAAATCACTTCCTAGTTCAAATTTCCTAGGGCTAGGGTTAAAGGTGTGTGTGTTTCCCAAATGGAGAGCAGAGGCATGGGATCTCAAGTATTGGGATTAAAGTGTGTGCCACCACTGCCTGGCTCTGTTTGGACTTGAACTCACAGAGATCCTGATGGATCTCTGCCTCTGCCTCCCAATTGAAGGTGTGTGTCACCACTGCCTGACCTTTGTGGCTAACTCTGTGGTTGGCTCTCTTCTCTGATCTTCAAGCAAACTTTACTTCTTTAGAGCCTATACAATATATGTGATAGTAACCAAATAAGGACAAAGCTTGAGTCTTGTTTAGGCCTACCCCAAATGGAAAACCTATACCCTAATCAGTTCCTGACTAGCCCTAGCCAATTAGAACATACTAATATGATTACCAGTTGCTTAAGCCAATCACATCTGAAATGACTTAACTGCTCTAGGAATTTCCTTAGCTGTGCTTCCTGTGAACTTCTCTGGAGGTTATCACCATTTTTCCTTTATATGGGATGGCCAGCCCCAGCATGCTAGAAACTTTCTTGAGATAAATGCTCTTGTTGATTACGTACATGGATGATGGTCTTTAGTAGTTCTCCAGGACCCTAGCAGGAACATAATGTATTCACATGCTGTCTTAGGTACTGTTCTCCAACTCTATTCAAATAAAACTCCTTTTTCTAAGTTAAGGGGAAAAAAAAGAAAAAGAAGTCTGCTCATGTTAGTGATAGGTCCATATCCCACTGCATCATGCTTTTCTTCTTTTATTTGTTTGTTTGTTTATTTTTATTTTTATTTTATGTGAATTGATATTAACTGTGTAAGGCTGTCACATCTTGGAATCAGAGACAGTTGTTAGCTGCCATGTGGATGCTGGAAATCGAACTCAGGTCCTCTGGAAGAACAGTCAGTGCTCTTAACCTCTGAGCCATCTCTCCAGCCCTCTTCTTTATTTTTAATTTAAATTTTTTATTTTTTTCTAGGCTGGGTTATTTTTTTGTGACACTCTGGCTATCCTGGAGCTTACCAGTAGACCAGGCTTTGAACTCAGAGATCCACTTGCTTCTGCCTCCCAAGTGCTAGGATTAAAGGCGTGTATCATCAGTTTATGCTTTTTATAGGCATTTATTGTTTATTTATTTTGGTTTCATTATGATAGTGCTGGTGAATGAACCTGGTAGACAAGACACTAAGCCTCACTTGTAACTCTGTGTTTATGTTTGTTTTGTTTTTGAGACAGAGTCTCACATACAGTAGCACAGTCACATACAGTAACACAGGGTGGACTAAACCTCCTTATGCCTAGATTAGCCTTAAACTTGTGGCAATCCTCCTGCCTTAGCATCCTGAGGGCAGAGATTATACTTGTGAGCCATCATACCTGGCTTCTTTGAACCACTAAATAATAAATTACGTACTCCCTATTTTATTGAAACTATAACTATATATTATTTAATACGTAGTCAGTTTCTCCACCCCCATCTTCTGTTGGTTATTATTGGTCTGTAGGCTCATGCTCTATTTGTATCTCAGTACTTGTAACAGTGATAAATATTTGTAGTACTATATTCAGTTCAAGTAGAGCTTTACTTGACTCCAGTTAAAAATTTCCCCCACATCTCCCAGTGTACTACTTAGGAGATAAGCACTTTTAATGTTTTGCATATTCTGGAAACTATACCAAAATAAACATATACAGGTCTTTGTCATTTTTGATTGCATGCATATCTCATTATGTAAGTATACTATCATGCATTTAACTTCTCTTATTAATAGATGTTGGGGTTGGATTGGGAGGTTTTGCTGTAACAGAGAACACTAAGATGAACAGCTTTAATGGTTAGTTTGCTTCCTTGCTTGTGACAGGTTCTGTTTATGTTATCCAGTCTGGTCTTGATTTTGTGAGCATTGATCCTTCTACCTCAGACTTCCAAGTATAAGAACATGCAAACCAGGTTTGCACCACACCTGGTTTATAGTGAATGTCCTTGTACCAATATCTTTGCATACATAAATGAGTGTATTTTCTATGCCAATTCTGAGTACACAGTCTCTTGCTTTACATTTTTGGCTGATGTTGTTGCGGTGCTTTTTAAAAACAAATGTACAACTAGTTTTTTTCCCTGTATCAGCAGTGCAGTAACACGAGACTGCTTCCTAACACTTTTGGCAGCTGTGTGGATTTTGCTAAACTTCAAATTTTTTATCACTTTGTGAGACCTTAAGCTATAGCTATATCCTTACATTGGAGCATTTTTTCATAATATTCATAATTTTTCTTTCTGTTGACTATTTATAAGTTCTGTCCATTTTTGTTTATTATTTTCTTCCTCTTTGAGTTATTTATATTAGTGCTCCCAGCTCAAGAAGAAGCATTTCAGAGACCCTTTTTTCTTCCTTCAGGCATTCCACTTATTGGCACTGGGCTTGCTGGAGGAGAAGCAGCAGCTTCAGAAAGCTCCCGAAGAAGAAGTAACATTTGATTTCTACCATAAAGCTTCAAGTATGCTAAAGCATCATTTATCAGCAAACTTGTATCTAATTACCAGTTTGTAATTGAAAGTTTGGCCTTAAACATTTTTTATCTGTTAGTCCTTAAAATTTAGAAAGCCCTTAAATGATTTATTTGCCTATCATGTTTATTTTTTAGCTAATATTTTTCAATATACTAACTGAAGTTGTTTTTGCTGTATGTGTGGTTGTAGTATATCAGGAATTAAGTATGTCTGACAGAAAATGTTTCTTTTTTAATCTTGAAGACTAGGATAGGTTAAAATGTCATTATGCTAAGATAGTTTTGTTCAAAGTGCATTCTTGAAACATGAATTATAAAAGCAATAATTTAAGCAAAGTGATCATATTTTCTATTTCACTATTTTTATAGATTATTGAAATACTGTTAGCCTTCTTTATATATAAATACAACATCTCTCACTTCAGTATTTCTGCAGTTGTTCTCATGTACTTTGTGTAGACTGAGCAAAGACAGGAAAGGCAAGAGCAAACAATTAAGAATAGCTCTAGCAATAGAAATGGGTGATGCACACGGAGGCTTAAAATAATAGGAGTTTTTCTCATACTGTTGTTTAATTTAGTTCTTAATTTTTCATATAATCTCAGATTTTTCTTTTAAATAATTAAATGGTGGTGGTGGTACATGCCTTGGGAAAGAGAGGCAGGCAAATCATTGAGTTCAAGTCCAGCCTGGTCTGTAAAGGGAGTTTTAGGATAGCCAGGGTTACACAGAAAAACCTTGTCTGAAAAAAAACAATAAATAAATAAATAAAAATTAAGGTGATAAATGGACTGGCTGGCAAATTTCAATTATGATGTGCATGATAGGCACTAATAATTATAATTAGTACAAATTTGTGAATATAATTTTTTTAATATGCTTTTGTATTTTAAAAAAAGGATTGGGAAGTTCAGCTATGAATGCTCAGAATATACAAATGCTTTTGGAAAAACTTAAAGGAATTCCCCAATTAGAAGGCCAAAAGGACATGATTACATGGATACTCCAGGTATATTACAAAAGTAAATTGATTTAATATAGTCACATATTGCTTAATAACAAGAACACATTTTGATAAATGCATCACTAAGCTATTTATCTTTACTTGAATACCATAGAATATACTTATGCACACCTAAATAATTTGTAGCTTGATGTGGCCTTAATATGGTCAATAATTTCAATAAGACAATACAGGTCATATGAGGTCGCTACTGGTATAACTTTGTATACTTTTATTTTTGTAAGTAAAAAGGGCATACTCAAATTATAATGAAATGAATAGTGTAGGGCTTCAAAGTAAAGATCAGTGGTAGAATGTGCTTAACATGTAGGAGTTCTTGATTCAGCCCCAGAACCATAAGTAAATAAGTAAAAATTTACAGTATGGTACAATGAGCACATAAAAATACAGATAAGTAACATTATTCAGACTGAGCAAGTTATATTTAGGAATACACACACACACACACAAACACACACTCTCTCTCTCTCTCGCATGTAGCAATTAATGAAAAAAGAGGTCGTGAATTTGGAAAAGAGCAAGGGAGGAATATTTAGGAAGGTTTGAAGGTGGGAAAGGAAAAATGATTAACTGTAATTTCAATAATTAAAAAAGTATAAAAGTGCCAGTCGTTTATTATCATTATTGAATATTATTCACTATATATAATTGTGCAGTTCCTTACTATATATAACCATATATAAAAAAATCTTTTATTTACTGATAAAATTTAGCCACTGTGTTTTCTTTCTATTTGTAAAGCCACTTACTACCAACTATCACAACTATGTTTTTTTATGTTAGTAATTTATTTATTTTTTTCTGTTTCTGGGCAGTCGCTTTTAATAATGAATGATATCTTCAATTATGTCATTGTTAATTACATGTATTGAGTAATTACAGTGTGCCATGCTGCATTTAAGAACTCAAGCAGCACAAAGAGCTTGTTTTCACAGTGTATATACCATAGTTAAGCCCAGATAATTTAAAACAATCATCAGGATAATCCAGTAGAATGAGAGAAAATTTTCTTGAATAATGATAAAAGACCTTTGTCAGAAGGTGAAGTTAGAACTGAGTCCTGGATTCTAGAGCTGGATTCTAGAGCTGAGGTTCTAAAGAGTATTTTGGGAAGAGGGCACTGTACTGCAAGTGTTCAAAAGTGGTCAAGGGCAAGCCCAGTATGACTATAACGTAAAAGGAGGCAGTAATGTCAGAGAAATAACCAGAGGCTAGATTGTGTACACTTCATTTTGAGGACATGAATAAAAATGTTACTTGAAACTAGGTTTGGCAGTATACTATGTAATCCTGGTTATTTAGAAGGCTAAGTTAGAAAAATCACTTAAGTCCAGGAGTTAGAGTTCTCATTAAAATTTACAAATAAAGCTGTGCTGCACCCTCCCACACCAGCCCATTAACCAACAGTATTGTTTGTCACAGTCAGAGTCACTTTTTAAATTTTGTTTTCTAATACATATTTAGTAGCTTAACTCAAAAACAAAGACAAGTGGCTAAATCAGATTAATGACTTGTCTTCCTGGTCACTCTAACCAAACATAATATTTTATCTATTGTCACAGATGTTTGACACAGTGAAACGATTAAGAGAAAAATCTTCTTTAGTTGTGGCAACCACTTCAGGCTTGGAGTCCATTAAGAACGATGAGGTAATGGCACTGTAACAGTCTTACATTCATCTTTGCCTTTGAATAAGGAGCCACTTTCCTTCTTTAGGAGGAGCTGTTGGTAAACTATGTGAGTTCTGTCCATCTTTATTCCTGTGCTTCTGTACTGCATTTAACATATACTCAATGGGATGTATATATTTTACAAAATTAAAAGAACTTTATGCCTAATGGGATTCAGTTAAAAATACCCTATTATATTAATTTAAAAATACTTTCATGTCTTAAACTAGGATATGTCTCAGTCAATGGTATTTCATAATTTAGTCAGTAGTACTCATCATTATAGAAGTATTCAATAATGGTATATCTTAGATTCAGTGAAATTACATAATATGTAGGTCATGATTTATCATATTTTGATAATATTGAATTAATTAACTAATATTTAACTATTTGAATATTCTTGTTTTGTTTTTTATTTTGCATTTTTTAATTTTATTTTTTGAAACAGGGCTTTTCTTTGTAGCCCTGCCTGTTTTGGAACTGTCTTTGTAAGTGAGGCCCAATTCAAATTCACAGAGATCTACCTGCCTCTGCCTCCTAAGTGCTGAAATTAAAGGCATGCACAATCACATATATTTTAATTATTAGAATATTTTTAGCAGAGGTTACAAACTATTTTTCCTAAAAGAAAATGCACTATACTCAAGTTAGTTTATGGTAGAACATTTGCCTAACATGTCAAAGGGCCTGGGTTAAATCCTGAGTACTTGTAGTAGGTCTCTAAGTTATTTTTATGTTCTGGCTTTGCTTTTTGTAGGTCATAAGCACATAGAAATTTAGCCATTTCTTCTAAGTTTTTCTGACACAGGGTTTCTCTATGTATACCTAGCTGTCTTGGAATTCTATAGACCAGGCTGGCCTTGAACTTACAGAGATCTGTCTGCCTCTGCCTTCCCAAGTGCTGGGATTAAAGGCCTGTGCTACCACTTACTGTTATTTACTTTTTCAAAGAAACAACTCTTTCTTTAGTTGATTTTATGTATTGTTCATTTAGTCTCTATTTCATTCATTTCTTTCCTAATTTTTAAATGTCTTTTTTTTTTTTTTTTTTTTTTTTTTTTTTTTTTTTTTTTTTTTTTTTTTTTTTTTTTTTTTTTTTTTTTTTTTAATTTTTTTTTTTTTTTTTTTTTTTTTTATCTTCTGGATTTGGGGAATGGCTTAGTATTATTTTTCTGCAGTCTTGAAGTACATAATTAGGTTGTTTATTTAATATCTTACATTTTTTTTTAAAATATGAGAATTTATAGCAATAAACTTTGTTCTTAGGAGTGCCTTGACTGTGCCCCTAAAGGTTCTAAGAGGTTGTATTCTCATTTTCATTTAACTCTAGGTATTTTAAATTTTCTTCTCTGGTTTCTTTAATAGCCCATTGTTAATTCAAAAATGTATTGTTCAGTTTCCAAGTACTTTTTGTAGTTTTTGTATTTTTTCTTGTTTGTTTCTACTTTTATCCCATTGTGGTCTGATATAAGGAATTTATTCTGCTGAGTGTTGGCGGTGCATGCACCATTCATTTCAGCACTTGGGAGGCAGAGGCAGATGGATCTCTGTGAGTTTGAGGCCAGCCTGATCTACAGAGAGATGTCTAGGACAGCCAGGGCTATACAGTGAAACATTGTCTTGAAAAACAAAAGAATAACAAAAAAACAAACAGAAAAAGAATTAATTTGGGTTTTTTTTTGTATATATATTTGTTAAGTACTGATTAGTGGCCTATGATATCTGTTTTGACGACGATTTCTTATGCCACTGAGAAGAGTGAATATTCCCTATTTGTCAGGTATATGTATATTCTTTGCTGTAGCTCTGAGGTTTCTTATTTTTATTTTGAAAAACCTATTTAAATGTGAGAGTTGAGTATTAAAGTCCCCCACTATTGCTATATCAGGACTCGTACATTCTTTTATGACTTTTAGTATTTGTTTCATGAAATTAGAGGCTCTCATATTTGGTGCATACGTATTTATAACTGTTAAATCTTCTTGATGGATTGTTCTTTTATTAATATGTAGTTGGCCTCTTTATCTCTCCTAATTTTTATTTGAAGTATGCCTTATCAAATGTGGTAACTGCTACATCAAATAAGGCATCTTCAATCTGAATATGAATTTTTTTTTTTTTAAAAACTTTATTTATTTGTCTTGGTGTTTGCCTGGAACTGGAACTACAGACAGTTGTTAGCTGCCATGTGAGTGCTGGAAATCGAACCCAGGTCCTCTGGAAGAGCAGAGGGTGCTCTTAACCGCTGAGCCATCTCTCCAGCCCCTGAATATGAATTTTTAACAGGATCTCTTATTTAATGTTGGTGTTACTCAATACTCAGGTTACTCATGATAAGGAAAAAGCAGAACGAAAGAGAAAGGCTGAAGCTGCTCGGCTACATCGCCAGAAGATCATGGCCCAGATGTCTGCCTTACAGAAAAACTTCATTGAAACTCACAAACTCATGTATGACAGTACATCAGAAATGGCAGGGAAAGAAGACTCCATTATGGAGGAAGAGAGGTAAAACAAAATATTCTTCAGAAATCATGTTTTCCTAATGATGTTAAAATGGAAACAGCGAAAGTAGAAACCAGTCCATTGTTTTCTTTGCATTGGTATTATTCGATACACATTGATGTATCACTTTTTGTATCCCACATGTTTTTATAGTGTCTAGGAAAAATGACTATAACTATTACAGACTGAAAGTAAATCTATTACTTAGTTGTTGATTTTCTTTTACTCTAGCCCCACAATGGAATACCGAAAAGTTGTTTGTTGTTTTTGCTCTTTTAGGGGCCTGCCATCCAGCTCCCAAATAAATCACACATGGAGGCTTATTATTTTTTATATATAATTTATTTTTATTTTATATGCACTTGGTGTTTTGCCTATGTGTATGTATGTGTGAGGTTGTCAGGTCCCCTTGAACTGGAGTTAGACAGTGTTAAGCTGCCATGTGGATGCTGGGAACCGAACCAAGGTCCTCTAGAAGAGCAGTCAGTGCTCTTAACCACTGAGCATCTCCACAACCCTGGCTTATTCTTAATTATGAATGCCTGGCCTTAGCTTGGCTTGTTTCTTACCATGTTTCCTTATCTTAAACTATCCTGTTTATCTTTTGCCTCTGGGCTTTTCCTTTTCTATTCCTGTAATATCTTTGTTTCTTACTCCAGGGCTTGGGTGCCTGATCCTGTGAGCCCTTCTCCTCTGGCTGCTCTTCTTTCTCCCACTAGATTTCTCCTATTATCTTTTCTCTCTGCCTGCCAGCCCCACCTGTCCTTTCTCCTGCCTTGCTATTGGCTGTTCAGTTCTTTATTAGACCATCAGGTATTTTAGACAGGCATAGTAATATAGTTTCATAGAGTTAAACAAATGTAGCATAAACAAAAGGAACACACCTTAAAAAAATATTTTACATCACCTAATGGAAATGATTTATTCTAGTTTTTCTTTGGTTTGCTTGCAGGAACAGGGTCATCCTGTCTAGTTCATGGTGGTCTTGAATTCACAACAGTTTTGCTTCAGCCTCCCAAGTGCTGAAATGATAGGCATGACCTACCTCACCAGCATTTCTCTTTGCTTTTTTTTTATATTTTATTTTTATTTTATGTGAATTGGTGTTCTGCTTGCATGTATAACTGTATAAGGGTGTCAGATCTTGGAATTACAGAGTTAGCTGCCATCTGGATGCTGGGAATCAAACTCAAGTCCTCTGGAAGAACAGTTAGTGCTCTTAACTGCCGAACTATTTCTCCGGCCCTTTCTTTTCTTTTATACTGAGGTTTTTTTTTTTTTTTTTTTTTTAAAAAAAAAAACTATTTTGAGATTTATTTATTTTTATTTTATGTGTATGGGTGTTTTGCCTGCATATATGTCTGTGTGCCATATGTGTACCCTTTTGCCCACAGAATCCAGAGCGGGTACCAACTCCCTGGAACTGAAATTATAGATGGTTTCGAGTTGCCATGTTGGGGCTAGGAATTGAACCTGGGTCCTCTGGAAGAGCAGACAGTGTTTTTCACTGTTGAACCATCTCTTCAGCTCCCATATGTTTAATTCTATATCTTGCTTTATATGTATATATATAATTATATTAGCACATGTAGATCTATGGTGTAGACGACATTGTTCTTTTTTTTATTTATTGTGTGTGAATATAGTGGTCAGAAGACAACTTATAGGGGTTATTTCACTCCTTGAATCATGTGGGTTTCAAGGATTAACTTAGGTTGTCAGGCTAGTGGAAGTCATTTTCCCTGCTGAGCCATCTTGCTATTCATGCTGTTTTCATATACATATAATACTGAAATAATTAGTTCATGAAGCAACTACTTCACATAGTAGGCTTTTCCTTTGGCCACCAGCCTATAAATAATGACATGGATACTTACTTATTAATTATGAATGTTGGGCCTTAGCTTGGGTATTTTCCACTAGCTCTTATAACTTAAATTAAGCCATATTTTAAAATCTACATTTTTTTACATGGCTTGGTTATTTTTACTCTGTAGTGCCCTTCCTGCTTCATCCATGTCTGACTAGCTACTCTGCCTTTCTTCCCTTAGACTTTGCTGTCCCCAAAAGTCCTGCCTAACCTCTTCCTTCCTAACTATTGGCCATTCAACTTTTTATTAAACCAATCACAGTGACAAATCTTTACAATATAAAGGAATGTTCTGCAACATTTCCTTTTTTCTAAATAAGTAGGAAAGGATTTAACTCTAGCATAATAAAACTATAAGCAATAAGAACAATTATCAGGGCTAATTACATTCACAATTACCAGTCCATTTGTATTTGGCAAATTCAGAGAAAATACTTCATTATCCATCCTCACTTGATGAGTCCAAAGTTTTTTTTTACCTGATTTACTATCATAACTAAGGAAAATTGTGACTATAACTATCTGTCTTCAATCCCATTAGAGACCTGAGAAGGAAATAATATTACCTGAGTAAACAGGAAGTGCAGAACAAGCAACTTCCAAAACTAAGAGAAATGACAGAAACAACTGACTGCCTGGACAGTCACCCCCAAGTTTCCTCTGCAACATTGGGGCATCCAATCTTTGGCCTACAGGCCTAGAATACCTGACAGACTTTTCTGTGAAACTGTCCCACCTTGTCTTGACAAAGTTCAGCAGCCTTATTTTTTTGTTGTTGTTGTTCAATTTGTCCAGTATACTGTCAGCAGTTGGGGCAAGCTCAGTCTCTTGCCCAAAGGGCTAGTTTTGCCACAGTGAAAACAAACTCCATACAGAGCTTCTTTGATTCCTGTCATCCTTCTGTGACTACCATCCAAGTAGATTAGTGTTGCCAGGAGCAGACATATCTTACTGTCATGAAAAACCTTATATTATTAAAATATTTTAAATGCCATATTCTCTAGGTCTCCAAAGTGTTTGAAAATCACCTGTCTAAAATCTATCTGTATGACCTTGAAAACACACTTAACATGACTATAAGTTTGATTGTTATAGATGACTATTATTGTCTTTTTTTAATTATCCTAAATAGCCTTCAAGGACTAAAACTTTATATTACATTTTAAAATGAACTGCATATGTATAATACTTTAAACAAGAGTAGAAACTTATATAACTAAAATGACCTTAATTTTAATTTACAGAAATCCATAACAATGTAAAATATTTGAGACTAGTGGTTGTTTAAAAGTAAATGTAACAGTTCACTCTTCTATCCAATCATTTTTATAATATATTTCATATTTTTTCCTTTCAAAAAGAGACCTCTGAATATAATCTTTATTCAGCTTTTTTCCTGATCATTACCAATAACAATTTGTAACCAATACCCCTAAATGATGACAACCATCTATAATCCATTGAATGACCAAAACCCACCCACCCAACCTCTTGGGAATGTGGCATTGTGTTCTCTAGACTGCTTTCTGATGTCTGAGGGCAATAGCGTCTTTGGGGGACCTGAGAAAAGTGAGATAATGGTCAAGTTCTAGATAAATTAGCCATAAAATTTTTACAGTCTCTGTGCAGTGGGAAAGCACAAGTCTTTTCTGCAGTATACCAGGATAGTCTGTGAAGCTGGACCATCTCAGCCAGCAGTCTTGATGTTGTTTTTGAATGTAGAGCTCTGAGTAAACTGCAACAGAGGCACTCTGAGGCTGGATCACTTGGACCACTTGTTGTCATTGGTGTCTGGTTCCTTTGTTCTGCAAACACACATCCTTTCAAAGGTAACATACATATCTTCATTAATACAAATATGGACTATGCATTGTATACAAGCCAGCCAAAGATTATTTTGTTTCTGTTCTATGTATGAGCAGGTAAAATATATATATCTCTTTTCTTGTAGTTTTTCTAGGTTTTTTTCTTTGTGTTGGTAGCCAGGATTTTCAGGGGGATCTTCCCTGTTCAAACCTGATGTCTATCAGTCTTGAATGAATCCATAGCCTTTGGTTTTCTGTGGAGACAAAAGCCTAACCTCTTCCCCAAAGCAATACATTTTCTGTCTTCCATTCTAAAATTAAGGCATTTCTATAGTACTAGGCTGGTTTAATTCAGGAGTCCCTTCCACAATCCTCTCAGCAGCTGTTATTTTCTGATCATTAGCATTTAAAAATTTTAAAATTAATGAAGCACCATACAAGGTACAAACATCCTGTGTTATAATATTTTCTATCCTTATGTGGCTTATTTTTTAAATATATTACTTTGTTCTCTTTTAAAACTATCATTATTAAACTTTTTTAAATAACTGTCTATAACCATTTTTTTTCTTAGCATCTAAGCACATTTTTAGACATACTGTATCTTTCTAGAAGTTTTTTGTGTATAGATCTGGCTTTCCTAAGCATGTGCAACATTCTCTGACCTCATGAAACAAATCTTAAATTGTCATGTTAGCCATAGCATGGCTCAACTTTGTGCATAATGCTGGTGGCTGGCTCCCACCTGTAGGCAGTAGCCTATAGCTGTGCATCTTTATGCCGCTGAGTACCAGTTGGCCTGAGAGACTGCAGGATTAGGAAACTACATCTGGCTTTTTGTCCAGAACTTTGTTTTAGCTTTCTCAGGCCCTTTGTGAGTATATGTGATTGGACATTAGCACCATGTGTAGCAGGCTTTTTCTTTGGGTTGCCAGCTCACAAATAATGACATAGAGACTTATTAATTATTAAAGATTGGCCAGACTGGAGAATGGCTCAGAGGTTAAGAGCCAGACTGTTCTTCCAGAGGTAGGTCCTGAGTTCAATTCCCAGCAACTACATGGCTCACAACCATCTATAATGACATCTGGTACCCTCTTCTGTATACTGTATACATAATAAATAAATAAATATTTTAAAAAAATTGGCCTTAGCTTAGGTGTGTTCCATTAACTCTTATAATTTAAATTAACCCATATTTTAAAACTTATGTTCTTTTACATGATTCACCTACCTTTACTCTGTATATTATCCATCCTGCTTCCTCTGTGTCTGGCTGGCGACTCTGCCTACCTTCTTTCCCAAAACCTCTCAGTCCCCAGAAGTCCTGCTTAGCTATTGGCCATTCAACTCTTTATTAAGCCAATCACAGTGACACACCTTCACATGGTATAAAGGGATATGCCACAACTTCATGAAATATTGTTTTTTGGTAAAAGGACCTAATTTATGCTTTCCACACATCTGTGGGTTTGCTTCTTCTACATACCTGTAAATATGTGCCCTTTGACTTCCACCCTTTATTTCTTTTTTTAATTAATTCTTTGACACTTTCATACATGTATATCATTCATTCTGGTCATACCCATTCTTTCTCTTTCCTTTATCCTTCTTTTACTCTTTATGAATTTAGTCTGCCATGGTGTGGATTTATAGAATTTTATCTGATTTTTAAGGTTTAATATATTTCCTGTTTTCCCTCAGTTTGTCGGGGAATTCTTACATGTACTTCCTTCTGTAGTTGTACCAGAAGTTCTACCTGGGCCGAATTTAACAAATTATAAATTTAAATTTAATTGACTTATTTGTTTTTGAGATAAGGTCTCACTATGTAGCCTTGACTGCCCTGGAATTCACTCTATAGACCAGACTGACCTCCTATTCACAGAGATCCACCTGCTTCTGCCTCCCGAGTACTGGGATGCAAGGTGTGCACCACCATAACTGGCCAAATTAGAATTTTAGGAGATACTGCGTATTTTCTTTCCAGGTGACTATCAGTTTCAACTCCTACCAGTGTGAACATGGTTCATTCTTATCAAATTAAAATGTATGAACTAGGAGTGAAGCTCAGTAGTAGAGTGCTTGCTCTGCATACATGAAGCCATCACTAAGACCATAAACTAAAAAGTAAACATTTAATGGTTGACAGTACAAGGATGAATTCTCATTAAGTTGTTTACTGGTTTATTACATTTTTGTCTTCTGCCAAATGCCTGTTATTATCTTTTGTCTATTTCTTTGGAGTCTTTAAACATTACATCCCATATTTTGTTCTTTTATCTTTAACATTATAAGGGTTTGTCATAAAGAAATTCTCAGTGAAGCCAGGCATGATGGTGGATGCCTGTAATTTCAATACTTGGGATGCAGAGAAGCAGGGCTGCTGCAAGTGCAAGGCCAGTCTGAATTACATAGTGAGTTTTATATCAAGTGTGGGCTACGTAGTGAAACCCTATGAAACCCTCTCACCAAACAAAAAAAATCTTCAAAAGCAAAAGACATTTTCAGTGTTGATGAAACCAGATTTCTCAATCTCTTAAGTTTTAGTTTTTTTTGTCTTAATGCCTTTTTCTACTTACTATTTCTTTTTTAAAAAAATATTTATTTTTATTTTATGTGCATTGGTGTTCTGTCTGCATGTGTAACTGTGTTAGGGTGTCAGATCTTGGAATTACAAACAGTTGTTAGCTGCAATGTGGATGCTGGGAATCAAACTCATGTCCTCCGGAAAAACAGTCAGTGCTCTTAACTGTTGAGCCATCTCTCTAGGCCTTTATTTACTATTCCAATTATAGTTATATTACTATATTTTCATTTTGAAAATCAAATTGGAATGGTAAATCTACCTTTACCTCTTTACCAAAAGTTCCTTTGGGTACTTTTACCTTTTTGGGTACTTTTTGGGTACTTTTATCTTTACCAAAGTTCCTTTGGATACTTGACCAAATCCTATATCTCTTTCTGCCTTCTGTGGTTATAAGTTTTATATTCACAACCCTGTATTCAAGAGTTTAAAAGAAAGGTTGAAAAGTTCAAGGCTAGTCTGTGTTACAGTGGGTTGGAAACTAGCCTGAGATTCAAAAACCAAAAAGACTTTCTATATATATGTCAGAATTTTTTATTATACTATTACATGCAAATATATGTAGTCACAAAATTATGTGATTTTATGTTATTCAGCCTTTTGTTTTGTTTGCATAAATGATATATACTTAGTGTATCTCTAAGGATATGAGGCTATATGTTACTATTGAGCAGTACCCTTTGAAAACTGTAATGTTCTCTATTATATTAATTCACTTAGACTGATGATCATTTGAGTTATTTATAGTTCACCCAGTAATGCACTATATTTTAGGGAGCTTCTTGTAGAGTGTTGCAGGCCTCTGAGGCCAGGTCACCTGTGTTAGTTAAATCTGGGTCCTACTACTTACGAATTATGAGTTCCTAGGTCTGTATTAGTATCTCTAGGCTTCCATTTCTTTCTCTGGAAAAATGGAGATAATTATGGTACCTACTGCATATGTTTATTGTAAGAATTAAGTGAAAAATATATATTAAATATATGAACCAGCATAACAATCAGACCACTATAAATACTTGCTTTTATTTGTATTTTATTATCAAGTATATCTATAGATCATAAGGATTGCTACATCATTAAAATTTATTAAGGTGGGGCTGGAGAGATGGCTCAGCGGTTAAGAGCATCCTCTGCTCTTCCAGAGGTCCCGGGTTCAATTCCCAGCACCCACATGGCAGCTAACAACTGTCTGTAGTTCCAGTTCCAGGCAAACACCAAGGCAAATAAATAAATAAATAAATAAAAGTGTTTTTTTAAAAAAAAAAAAAAAATTTATTAAGGTTTAAATTCCTGTAGTTTTAATAGCAACTAAAATAGAATTGGAAGCCTAAATATCTAATGAGGATTGGCTAAAAGTATAATAGTACAGTAATAATAACAGTACTAGACAGCTTGTTCAAATGTTTCTGAGAAATGTAGTAATTGGCTTCTGATCCTGCCTATACCCAAGGTCTGTACCTATAGTCCCTTAGTCCCAGATAATCACACAAAGGCTTAATGTAAAGCTGTTTGGTCTATGGCCAAGGCTTATTACTTGCTCTTATTTTTAAATTAACCCATGATTTTGTTTATCTTTAGAGCCATGTGGCTTGGTACCTTTTTGCTCAGTGCAGCATTCTCATCCCACTGCATCTCATCTAACTGTCACTTGTCACTCTGCTCTTTATCTTCCCAGAATTCATCTAGTCTGGTTGTCCAACCTCTACTGGCTATCTACCTGCTGACCAATCAGCATCTTATTAAACCAATATTTATATTGTACAGAAGCATAATCCCACAGCAGAGTAAATCTTAAGTTATGACAAAATAACAAAAGTTTAAATGAGTAAGGCAACATTTAAGTGACTAAATCTATGTATATAACATGACATTATTTTTACAAAATGTGTATTATAAATAGAAAGCAAGCTAGGAAGAAATAAACAAGGTTGTTAGTTGTTACATTGTTAATACAATACTTTTTTATTTTCTTAATACTTTTCTATATTTTACAGAATTTCTTTTATATATATGTATATACACTACATATTATGAAAAAAGGCTCTACTTTTGTTGATAAAGTAAATTAAATAAAATCATAATATACAGGCTTGAGAGATGGCTTGGCGGTTGAGAACACTGACTGTTCTTCCAGACTTAAATCTAGAAAATTCAGGGTGGTGTTTTAGAGATAATATTGCTAAATACAGTTTTTATCTTAATTTACTTACTTAATATGTATTGAAATATAAAGACAATGTCAAAACATATGTCCTCATTTCTGATTGTTTCTTGGTAGTACTCCAGCAGTCAGTGACTACTCTAGAATTGCTTTGGGTCCCAAAAGGGGTCCATCTGTGACTGAAAAGGAGGTGCTGACATGTATCCTCTGCCAAGAAGAACAAGAGGTGAAGTTAGAAAGCAATGCCATGGTGTTATCAGCTTGTGTCCAGAAATCCACTGCCTTAACCCAGCACAGGGGGAAACCCACAGACCTCTCAGGGGGTATGTACTGCTTACTTTTCAGCCATTTCCTTTCCTGCCTAATTCTATGTAATAAAAATAAAAATAGATGTTGAAAAAGGTTTAGTTTTTGCAGTGAGTGTAAGTTGTTTGTTTAGATTACATATTCATATGCAAAATAGATTAGGTTTTTACATGCCACATTGACTACTTGGCTTTTTTATTAGTTTTGATTTTTGTTAGTTCTTGGTCACATTGCTTAATCTATTTTTGGCTATATTTTTATCTTGTTGAACCATTTGATGCCATCAGAAATACAATCTAGGTCTTTCTGATTGCATTTTCTATCATTATATACTCTGTTATATACTGATATCATTATTATAATTAAGATATATAGCTGTTCTCAAAATGTCTTTAGTGGGGAGGCATGTTTCTTAAATAAAGATCTAGACAAATTTTTTAAATAAAGATCTAAACAAATTTGATGAAGTTTCTTTTACCTGGGCACAGTGGCTCATGTGTGTAATTCCAGCACATGGAAAACTAAAGCAGGAAGATTGCCATTAGATGGATGTGAACCTGGTCTACATAGTGAGTTCAAGGCCAGTCTAAGCTACACATTGAGACAGTGTCCCTAAAAAAAGCAAAATAAAAGTTTATTTTAGGGAGCTGGAGAGATGGTTCAGCGGTTAAGAGCACTGGCTGCTCTCCTAAGGTCCTGAGTTCAATTCTCAGCAACCACATGGTGGCTCACAACCACCTATAATGAGATCTAGTGCTGTCTTCTGGCATGTAGGCATACACGCTGGCAGAACACTGTATGCATAACAAATAAATAAATCTTTTTTTAAAAAAAGAAATGTTTTTTTTTTTTTTTTTTTTTTTTATTTATTATGCATACAGTTTTACAGAAGAGGGCGCCAGACCTCATCATAGATGGTTGTGAGCCACCATGTGGTTTTGCTGGGAATTGAACTCAGGACCCCTGGAAGAACAGTCAGTGCTCTTAACCTCTGAGCCATCTCTCCAGCCCCCAAGAAATGTTTTTTAAAAAGTTTATTTTAGTTGTTTAATATAGACTATTTCCTTACCCCTTTTTTTCATGATAGTAACTGTTTTGGTGAATGCAGACTAATGATCTTATCCAGTGTTTCAGTATGAATTTACCTCTCTGCTTTATGATTAGATTGGTATTAAACACTTACTTCATAAAATTTCAATTCGGTAGCACACCATACTTACCAGAAGTTAGCTACTTTATTTTTTGAATTCCCCTGAAGTAATGGTAATAATAATAAACTAACATTTATTAATATTTAACATGTTCCAGGCACTGATTAAATCCTGTGTTTATTTTGCTTACTTAATCCTCACAGCAACCTTGTACATTAGATATCATCATTTGAAGTCCACAAGCTGTATTTTTTTTTCCCCTGCTTAAAATTGTCATTCATAGTGACTCGAGAGATGGCTTAGCAGTTAAGGGCACTTGCTGCTATTGCAGAAAACCTGGGTTCTCCAGGATGGCTCACAGCTGTCTGCAACTCTAATTCTGAAAGATCCCTCTTCTGGCCTCCTTGGGCACCAGGCATACACGTGGTACATAGAAATGCATGCAGGCAAACTCCCATCTAACAATAAATCTTCTTTATAAGTTTTCATGTATTCAAATTATTCTTTAAAATTACAAAGACAAATTTTTCTTGAAGTATAGAAAAGTACTTCAACCACCAATAGAATGCAGCTTACACCTACTACTGTTCAGAATTAGTGTAAATGAATATAGAGTTGTTGTTAATCCTAAAAACTTCCAAATCTATCCTAATGGCCTTGCTGCTTTCCTTCTTTTTTTCTTATTATTAGGAAAATATAATATTGCTCTCATGGTTATACTCAGACATTCTTAAGAAATAAAACTTTGTGATTAGAATTTTAAATCTGAAAACTTTTTCTCCAGTCTCACCTCCTTAACACTCTAGAAAGCATAAGAATATACCTCTTATTTGTGTCTTTCTGAACCAGAAACCCTGGACCCTCTTTTCATGGATCCAGACCTTGCACATGGAACTTACACAGGAAGCTGTGGTCATGTAATGCATGCAGTATGCTGGCAGAAGTAAGTTGTCCCTCTGACATGTTTTTGAAAGAGACTAGGAACATTGACGTTCACTACACTCCACGAAAAGGCATGTTTTCCCATGTCTTTCTGTTTTTCTTACTGGAAATAATTAAAGCAGTTTTAATTACTAATCCTTTCTGCATGATACTAATTATGTTTCTATTTATTGTAAGCCTTAGACATTGATGTATAAAGTTCCCATCTTAATATTTTAAGGGGTACAAAGTGTAGCTTGGTAATATACCATGCACTTAACATACACAGTGTGCTGTCCTGGCTCAGTTCCTAGCACTGAAAACACACTTGCTTCTCACAAACCAAACAGTAGTAATGCTGTTTACTGCTAGCCATGCAAGAGAAGCAGTCTCTTTATATAAACATACTTATAAAAAAACTTAGGCCAAGTGTCAGTGGTACACGCCTTTAATACCAGCACCCAGGAGGCAGAGGCAGATGGATATCTGTGCATTTTGAGGCCAGCTTAGTCTACAGAGCCAGTTCCAGGACAGCAAAAGTTGCACAGAGAAACCCTGTACTGAAAACAAACCAAGAACCAAAAATAATAAGTATCTCTACAATATGACAAATTCTGGTTCTATCTTGAGAAAAGATGAAAGTTTCAAAAATATAATTTCTGATAATTTTTTGTATAGTTCACTCATTTGCCATCACATTAAAAACATAATTTTTTATTGAAAGCCCTCAGTGCTGTAGATGATCACTGGATGTCTCCAGTTATGTTCACTTGCTGTTAAGGCAGGGAAAAGTTAAGATTCAACAAAGTATTCAGATTTGTATCTGATGAAGTATATGTCCTTTTTATCCATACCCCAAATGGAATTTTGTTTTTTCTAGAATTATATATTTTTACATGTAGGTTCTAAAGATACTCAATAAATTCAGAATTATAGACCTTTCTATTTAGAGTAGATCAGAGCCATGTGTGTTATTCTAAATGGACCTGCATCTTGCATTTTGCAGGTATTTTGAAGCTGTACAGCTGAGCTCTCAGCAGCGCATTCATGTTGACCTGTTTGACTTAGAGAGTGGAGAGTACCTGTGCCCACTCTGCAAATCTCTGTGCAACACTGTCATCCCCATCATTCCCGTGCAGCCCCAGAAGATCAACAGGTGCGTCCATTGTAATCTTCCCTCAAGTACTTGCGTTCAAACTGTCCTTAACTTTCAACTTACTTTTTTTTACCAGATTACTGGCCTCCTTTGTCTTATAGGAATTAATATTATTCTCAGTCCATAGGTTACAATTGTGCTTTCAAATGAGATTAAAAGCCCAGTTTTTGGTGTCAAAGAGAACCAGGATGTTCATTTACTTAAAGCAGTATGTCTCCCACCCACCATTAAAGCAGCAAAACCCCAAAGATACATGTCCTGTTGAGATCTGTACAAAAAGTTAATGATAAAAATAAATAAAAGCAGTACATTGGCCATATCTTTGAATAATGTTTGAACATTTAAAATTTAAAATAGTTTATATTCTGTTAGTCTGTAAATACAATTTAGCAGATATCACTAGCTTTTAATAATTATCAGAACATTTCCTTATGTACTTCCATATTCTTACTGTTCTACTGATAATAACAAAATTGTTATTTTAGCCAGGTGTGGTGGTGGTACACACCTTTAATGCTAGTACTTAGAGACAGAGGTGTGATCTTTGAGTTTGAGGCCAGCCTAATCTATGTAGTGAGTTACAGGCTAACAAAGGCTAGATAGTGAGACCCTGTCTCAGAACAAACAAAAGTCATTTTTAAATTATTTAAAAATTGTTAAATTTGTAATAATAATTATGTTCTTCCAATGAAAATGGTTTTACTAATTTGAAAATGTGCCTTTGGCTATAGATACTGCCATTCAGTGTTAGGCAACCAAGCAACAGCATTAA
Organism: Sigmodon hispidus; assembly: GCA_004025045.1. Lineage (NCBI taxonomy): Eukaryota > Metazoa > Chordata > Mammalia > Rodentia > Cricetidae > Sigmodon > Sigmodon hispidus. The sequence continues at coordinate 141,820 of PVIH01001412.1, forward strand.
TTTTGTCCTCAACAGAAAGGGGAGAGTGGTATGTTTAGCAAACAGAGTCATGAAGTAGTCACTTTGCCTCTCCTATTCTATGTCACTGGAAAACCCAGTTTGGAATTTTTCCTATTCATCATATTTGGACATGTATTATGACCTCATGGGAACAAAAAAGTGTAAGAAACATTTGCCCTTCATTCATTGAACAATTGATAAGCTCTAGACAATGTACCATGCACTTGCCATGTCTTCTTATTTAATTTTCTCAGTAATCTACTGCATCTGGTACTGACATTTCCATTTAAACATAAAGAATCAGATAGAGACTATGAGAGGGTTTTGCTTGCTCAAGAGAGATTCAGGATCTGAACCCAGACCTCACTTCTAATTTCTGAGGGTGGGAAGAGATGATTATTTATTTGTTAGGTTTTGGTTTTTTGAAACAAATCTTTGCTGTGCAGGCTAGGCTATCTTGAGCTCATGAATCTCCTGCCTCAGTTCCTGAGCTATTACAGATATATACCATCATGCCCAGCTTCTTTCAACTTCTTGTTTTTTATACAAGTTTTGGGTTTTTTTTTTATAAAGGGTAATTCCCTAAAATAAAGATAAATATCTAATTGCTCTCTAAAATTTAAAGGAATGCTCAGCAACTGATACACACATATATATGATTTGTTTTTATCTTCAATTATATATATAATGTGTATGTGTGTGTGTGTGTGTGTGTGTGTATATATATATGGGGTGTGTGTGCATATGTGAGTGAAATTGCCCAGAAGAGGGTGTCATATCCCCTGGAGGCAGTGTTAACAGGCAGTTGTGAATTATGGGTACCAAGAACTAAGCTTAGGTCCTCTGCAAGAGCAGCATGTGCTCTTAACTGCTGAGCCATCTCTCCAGCCCCCAAGCTAATATTTTGATATAAACATTATATAATAAATGCATTAGAAACTGTAAAGCTGGTCTGCATGCAGGGATACTTTAGTTTGCTAAAATGCTTATTGTGCAAGTAGAATGATTTGAGTTCAAATCTCTAGAACTCATACAGCTAGTCTTTTCAGCACTGGTCTGAGACCCAGCCTCCTATTCAGAGGTGGGAAGCTGGGACTGGAGAAACTTTAGAAGTCTGTGGACCAGCCATCCCAGTGTGTATGTATACCAGTGAACAGCAAAGAGATTATCCCAAACAAGTTAGTAGCAAGAACCAATAGTGAAGGTTGTCTGCACATGCACCGTGTGGTGTACACACAAGAATTTTTTTCCAAAACTCATGTTAGCTTTTTGTTTTATTTTGTTTTGTTTCCTTTCCTTTTAAGTCATGATCAGTCATACTACACTTTCACTTTGAGAATCCAGAAGATTTCTTAGGTCAAATTTATGGGAGGTATTTGAATTAGGCACAGTTTATTTTATATTTTATTTCCTTCAAGACTGCCATTCCAAAGCCTGGAGAGTTTAAGACTTGTTGATTAAGAGCACTAGCTTGGTCCTGTGTTTAATTCCTGATATCCATCTGGTGGCTTACAACCAGCTATAACTAGTCCCTGGGAGATCCAAACAAACAGAAACTCTAATTAATTAAATAAAAAAAGTAAAAGGGAAAAAAATATTAAGAGGCCATTGAAGTGGTTCATGTGAGGGACAATAGGACTTCAGGGGTGGGGTAGTGGATAGAGGTTGAAAGAAGTGATCAAATTAGTATATATTAGAACCTGAAGCCTGTAGACTGAGTGCGGAGGAATCAGATTGTCAGTGATATCACCTAGTAACCACAGTGGTATTTTCTATTTATTGGTATTTTATTACTTCTCAGTCATAGATGTGTGGTTATGTCTTAGTCATAGTCACACCACATTTTTAATCATATTTTTATGACCTATGACATTAATGATCTGACAGATGCTTTAATTTTACATTTTTATCAATTGCTGGCCTGGAACTCACTATGTAGACCAGGTTGGACTTGAACTCATTTGAAATCTGCCTGCCTCTGCCTTCCAAGTGCTAGGATTAAAGGTTATACCACTGTGCCCCACAGAATTTCATATTTTTACTATATCCATTTATTCAAGTTTAGCCCTGCACATTGTCTTTGTACCAATTGATAATCATTTCTAAATGCCATTTTTTTGCAGTGAGAATGCAGAGGCTCTTGTTCAACTTTTGACCTTGGCACGGTGGATACAGACTGTTCTTGCCAGAATATCAGGCTATAATGTGAAGCATGCTAAAGGTTTGTGGAAATCTATTTTTTTTAAGACTTAATTTTATATTTGTGTTTTGCCTATATGTATGTGTATGCACCACTTGTGAGCCTGATACTCTCAGAGCTTTGAAGAGTTCATTGATCTCAGGAACTGAAATTATAGACAGTTGTGATCTGGGTCCTCTGGTGCTCTTAACTACTGAGCCATCTCTACAGCACCCTAAATCTTTAATTTTTTTAAAAAACAAGTAATTATTGTGCTAAAATATGGTTTGAAAATACAGACTTGTTAAATATCAGAAATTAGAGAATTTGAGTCTAAGACTTTTTGGCTATCACTTTACTCAGTTCAATTATTTTTCATACTGGGAAACAGGCTATTATGTAATAGTCTGCCTTAATATTAATAACAAATTTATTAAATATATTACTTTATGTACAGTTTCTTACAGCTGAATGACAAGTATTATTATAGAGATGTGCTTAGAAAAATAAAAAGATCACTTAAAATGTTTGGTGAAGAGTGGTTAAGGAGATGACTCAGTGAGTAGAGTGCCTGTGAGAATCTGCATTTGGATCCCAGCACGGGGTGCTGTAGGAAAGAGAGTAAGTAGGTGGATCCTAAGAGGCTGATGGCCAAAACAGTGATCCTCAGGTTCAGTTAGAGATCCTGGCTCTAAAAATAAGGTGGAAGGTGGTAGAGGTAGTAGACACCTTATGTTCTCCTCTGGCCTCCTCATGCACATACTGGGTTCATGAGTCTGCACATAAACATGTACACACAAGCATATATACCCCACCATGTGCATACAACATTTAGTGAAGAAATAAAGGTTATAAATTAATAAATGAAGGCAAAATTCAGTTTATATTGTTTGGTTTTGTGTGTTCAAGAAGGGTTCTTGAAATCTTGTCCAGAGTGCACTGTATCCTGGACTTAAGCAGTTCTGCTTCATTCTCTTTATGGCTGGGACTATACACAGGCACTGCCACCTCCTGCTTTAAAATTTTATTTGAGGACCTTTCTTGGTGATAGGAGAGAACCAAGTCCCACAGGTTGTCCTCTGAACTGCACATGTGTCACATATGTAGCATATATGCATGAACAGAGACATACATACATACACCACACACTAAATTACACTAAATTAAATACAGATGCAGTTTTGGTTTTTTAGAACAGTGTTTCTCTGTGTATCCTTGGTTGTCCTCAGACTATCTATCTGTAGACCAAGCTGACCTCAAACTTTCAGAGATCTGCCTACAAATGGAATTTTTAAATTTTTTTTTAAAAAGTAAAATAAGAAAAGTTACCCAGGAGGCAAAATACTCATTACCTATTAGGTGAAAAAAGCAAAATGCAGAAGGCAGCTCTGTAGTGGGATTATGGTACACTGTAAATATTTGTCCCTCCTACTGGTTTAATAAAAAGCTGATTGGCCAGAGGCAGACAGAAAGTGTAGGCAGAGCTACAGAGTTAGAAAACTCTGGGAACATCTCAGAGCAGAGCGGAGATGCCAGGAGATACAGAAGAAAGAAGTTGAAATGCTACTAAGAAGAGGTACCAAGCTGAATGGCTGAACAAGGTGGGTTAGTTTAAGAGTAAAGAGTTAGTCAGTTACATGTCTGGGCCCCAGGCCAATCAGCGTAAAAATAATATAAGTGCCTGTGTGATTCTGTGGGACTGCATGTGTTTCTGTGGGACTGCCAATCTGCCAGTCTGGAACACAGGCCAGACAGACCAAAAACCTCATACAACACAGTTCTATATGATGCCTTTAAAGGAGGGAAAAAACGTGTGACATTTATATGTAGAAAGAACATTACCTCGGTGTTATATAGACAGAGAAATTAGGGGAGATTATTTACTGCTTACTAACATTTCTAAGGAGATCATGTAGGCTTAAACAGCTAGATAATTGATTGTTAGACTAAACTTAACTGTGATTTTTATTCTTTTTCCACTTAATTTATAAGGAGAGACTCCAGCAGCTCCTGTCTTGTTTAATCAAGGAATGGGAGATTCAGCTTTTGAGTTTCATTCTATACTGAGTTTTGGAGTTCAATCTTCGTAAGTATCTAAAGAGTTTGTGAAGTGGGGTGTAATGGCACATATTTGGGAGGCAGAGGCAGGTGGATCTGTGAGTGTGAGGCCAGCCCAGGCAGAGGTACACAGTAAGACCCTGCCTAAAAAAAAGTTAATAAAAGTAACTAATCTTCCTTTCTTTCTTCTTTACTTGTAAAACTGCCTTTGTTTATTTTTTTCTCCTAAAGTTTTATATATTAGTAAAATTAGATGCTTTGAGATTCTCTAGAATTTTTGTTGTTGTTTTGTATATGTATGTATAAATGAATATGTCTGATTTGGGCGGGGTCACATGCCACAGCACTCAACAGAGGTCAGAGGGCAACAGCAGGCCCAGTTGTCCATCTTTAAATGGTCTCTGGGAACAAAGCCAACTGCAGGTTCCATAGCAGTTCTCCTCTGAGCCAGCTGAAGTGACATGAAGAGGATGTACCCTCCCTTTAGAGGATCATTTTTGACAAAAACAAAACAAAAACCCAAAGCTACAAGAGGATTGGAATTTTAAGACTTCACTTAATGTCACATTTAATTTGCCTTGTGACTTTCTGGAGAAAAAAAAATATGCCACTCTACCCTCAATTTGTTTTTCATGTATAATTGAAAGTATTCTCCTAATCTACCTCAAGGTATAAGAAATACTTTGAAAAAATCTATAATAAGGTATTATTTTGTGCATATGACTACCTTATACTTTTTCTGCTTAGAATCCTTTTTCATATTGACTGTCTCATTGCTACTCAAATACTTATTAAATTCAAATACTTGTTAAAAATGAAAATTTAGGACACTATAAATTGCTAGGTGATAGTCTCTCTCTCTCTCTCTCTCTCTCTCACACACACACACACACACACACACACACACACACAAAACCAATGCAGAAATATTTGTTATATCTTTTCAAAATATCCAAGCATATCAGATAGGGCCTGCTTCCTCAGAACTTTACTCTTTCTCTTCGGTCTGCCCCAAGTGTGGGCCTACACCCTCTTCTAACTATGCTTATTTGCTGCATCTCTTGTTGGACCATTGCCATTTGTAACAGCTTTTTCTACCGTTAGAAGGTACAGTTTGGCTTTCCCAATTTTTGCTTACTGAATAAGTCTACTGATGGTTTAATCTCTAGTTTGACAAAACACACTTTACTTATTTTGATGTTTGATAGTCAACTAAACTGGATTAAGAAACACCTATGACATTAATAAGATAGACTTTTGGGTCTGTCTGTGGGCTTTTTTTTTTAAATATGTTTTTATTTTATGTGTATAAGTGTTTTTGTCTTTGTGTATGACTATGTATTACTTGTGTGCCTGGTGTCTGTGTAGGCCAGAAGCAGGTGTTAGATCCCCTGGCCTGGAGTGCAGAGAGTTGTTAGCCTCTAGGTGGGTGCTGAAATTCAAATTTGAGTTCTCTGGTAGAAGAGCCAGTGCTCTTAACCTTGAGCCATCTCTCCCAGCCCCAGTGAGGGCTTTTCTTGAGAGGATTAATTGAGGAAGAAGGTCACATTAACATCCCATGGCTGGGTGACAATTGAATAATTAGGGGAACAGGAGAAAGTTAGCCAGCCACAAGCTGGCCTTTGCCTTCCTGCCAGGATGAACTGTATCTCCTGACATTGTGACCCAAATAAGTCCTTCCTCCCTTCCTTCCTTCCTTCCTTAAATTGCTTTTGTCAGACATCAGAGATAAGGTAGTAGTGCACATAATATCAAAAGGAATTGTTTCTGTTGTTTTCAGATTTAAGGAAGTTTCTCAGGAAGCAGCCCTTTTTCCTAAAATACTGTACAGTTTCTTTTTATTTTATTTTTAGGGTGAAATATTCTAATAGCATCAAAGAAATGGTCATTCTCTTTGCCACAACAATTTACAGAATTGGACTGAAAGTGCCTCCTGATGAACTAGATCCACGAGTGCCCATGATGACCTGGAGCACATGTGCTTTCACTATCCAGGCAATCGGTAAAGCCTGTTTAAAAAAATAAAATAAAATAAAATAATGGTTTGGAGGTTTCAGTGAAACAAATTTATGTTGATTGAGCAAAACACATTTGGTCTGCTGATGTCTTAGAAGAGGTTGCTATATATGACGACCGCTAGTATTTGAACATATTAGTGTGGCCTAAGAACTTTTAATATTTTTATCTTTTTCCCTTACTGTAGTAGCCCTGTGAGACTGAAGGATAGATAGCATTAAGCACTCTACTCAGACGGTGGTGAACGTAGCACTAGATCAAGAACAAATGTAAATGAAAAGGAATCAACTCAGGACTTCACAGAAATGTTATTTTATACTTTGAGAAAAGAATAAAATAAGACCAGAGTCACAAACAAAAAATTACTGGAAGAGGAAGTGTGAGGTGGCTGAAGAAACAGATCGTCAAAACTAGGTCTGGGTAGTAACTTGTCAAATGCTTTGCGGTATTGAAAGTTTCCCAGGGAGAGGCAAAGGCAGCAAGCACTGAGGTTTGTAAGTGAGGGTGTTGTTACTTAGAATGTAGTATGTCTCTTTCACATCATCTTTGTCCAAGCCAGGTTACGTTTTCTTCTTCAATACATTTTTTGTCACAAATTTTGTTTTGTTTTTTTAATTCTAACTGAAACTTTCCCTCTCTCCTCTCCCTCCATTCCCTCCCCCCATTGGTCACAGTTTTTGATGAAGTCTACTACATTTTCATCACTAAATTCCTTTTTGTACCAATATGCTGTGTCATAATTTGACTTGAGTAACATGCATATACTTTCATCTCCAAAATTTTCTTGCTTCAGTCTCAGAATAAATTTAGGAGTTGCTCACAAACTTATTAGCCTTAGATCATGAGTATAGGATAATGCACTGATGTATATTTACTCAGAGTGAGGCTATCATGGGTTACATAGTGTTACATAGTAAAACCTTGCCTTAAAAACAAACCCACAACCAAAACATAATTTTGTAGTATTTTTGCATTTATGTTTTCTTTTTTAAGAAAACCTATTGGGAGATGAAGGAAAACCTTTATTTGGAGCACTTCAAAATAGACAGGTATGTATATTCCAATGGATTTCAGTAGTTCTTGGGATACTTTTTAGAAAGGAGATTTCCACAGCTTCTTATCACTGAAACACATGGAATTCCTTTTGTATAAAAACAACCAGAGCTAGGGGTGTAGGGCATGCTACGGTTTCAGGAAACATGATAGTAAGTGCTACATGCTTCCCAGAATTTTCTCAATTTCATAGTTCAGTGTAGTTTACATAGATTTCAAGTGAGTTGGTTACTTTCCTGCTCTAAAACCAGATACATCCTGTGTTTCCTCCTCACTGGTGCTTCAGCATCATATACCACTGTACATTAATGGGTTCTGCTCTAGACAGATAATCATACTGAGTTAAAGACCAGACATCCAGGGCAGTGTAGATGACTCAGTAGGTAAAGACACTTGCCACCAAGCCTGACAAAATGAATTTATCCCCAGAGTAGACATAATGGGAAGAGGAAGCAAATTCACCCAAGTTGTCTTTGACCTCAGTGTGTGCTCCAACATACACACTGTGTTAGTTAGGTTTATATCGCTGTGATCAAAAGCAGCTTGGAGAGAACAGGCCTCATGTCACTTTAGAGTTGTAGTTCATCAGGAAGGGAAGTCAGGGTAAGAGCTCAAGATGGAAACCTGGAGGCAGGACTTTAGCAGAAACGGAGGAGTGCTGCTTACTGTCTTGTTCCCCACGGCTTTCTCAGTTTGCTTTCTTACATACCTCAGGACCGACCTCCTGCCCAGGGGTGGCACCACCTACAGTGGGAAATCATTAGTCAAGAAAATGTTCATATACTTGCATGTGCACACACACACACACATACATACATACACACACACACATACCCCTGGGATCTATCTGTGAAATGCTCAGTGGCTAAATGCGCTTGTCACTAAGCTTGGTGATATGAGTTCAGTCTCTGGGACACACCTGGAAGGAGATAACCTCCTGCAAGTTATCCTCTGACCTCCACCAATGTGTATGCATACACACAAATATATAATATTTTTTAAATAAAAAGAACAAGCAACCCTGGTAACTTGTAAGTATTCAAGAAGTGTATTTAGAATTTCCTTAGCATACTTGAAACCCTATCTTTTAGATTTTCTGGAAATATGGTTATCACAGGATTCAAGAAAATAATTAGGCTCCATGTTTAAAAAATTGAATCTGGAAAACAGAAAAAAACTGAGAACTGAAATGATCCTGAATAACACTTCTTTTTAATGGAAGAATCATAAGTATAGTGAGATCATGAAACATTTTTTATGTATTAAGAATATTGTTGGACAGTGGTGGCTCACACCTTTAATCCCAGCACTTTGGGAGGCGGGCAAGCGAATCTCTGTGAGTTCAAGTTCTATAGAGTGAGTTCTAGGACCGCCAAAGAGAAACCTTGTCTTGAAAAACAAAAAACCAAAACCAAACAAGAGAATATTGTAGTCAGGCTTGATGGTGCCCACCTTTAACTCTAGCACTTGGGAGGCATAGACAGAAAGATCTCTGAGTTCAAGGCCAGCCAGAAAAACAAGGAGAGAGACCCTGGCGGTGGGGGGGGGGGAGGAAGAATTGTATGTAATTGGTAAAGTATATAATGCATCGGTATATAGTGGGCTGGGATTGGTTACTTGTGCAGGCCTAACTCTGACATCTTCTCTTCACATCTTACCTCTCATATTCTAGCACAATGGTCTGAAAGCACTGATACAGTTTGCAGTTGCACAGAGGATTACCTGTCCTCAGGTCCTGATACAGAAACATCTGGTTCGTCTCCTGTCAGGTAGGAACTTCTCCCAATTATTATATTAGCATTTATGTGTATTTTCTCCTGCATTTATGGTAGTATATGTATTAGGAAATGACACACTATACTGATTTTGCACTGGTAAAATCCGACTGCTTGCAGCAAATGTGCCCAAATGAGTTGATGCACAACTACCCATTAGTGATTGCAATGTTTTTTTTAAAAAATTTATACTTTTGGAGCTGGGCATGATGGCACATGCCTTTAATCTCAGCAACTGGGAGGCGAAGGTAAGTGGGTCTCTTAGTTTGAGGCCAGCCTCATCTATAGATGTTTCTGGAACAAAACTGAGAACTGAAATGATCATGACTAACATTTCTGCTTAGTGAAAACAATCGGAAGTGTAGTAGATCATAAAACATTTTTATGTATTAAGGATATTGTAGCCATGCATAATAGTACCCACCTTTAACTCCAGCATTTGAGAGGCATAGACAGAAAGATCTCTGAATTCAAAACCAGCCAAGTACATATAGAGACCCTGCCTCAAGAAAAAAGTATTGTAGATAGTTGATAAAGTATATAGTGCATCACTGTATAATAGGCTGGGATTATTTCATTTATACTCATTACATCTTGATAATATCAATATGTAGTGGCCTTATTTGTCTCTTCTGTCTGACTTTATCAGCTGTAAGAATTGCTAGGCCTGCTTCTTTATGGCTTCCATTAGTACATTAGTTTCGTGCATTGGCTTGGTTTTCTTAATGTCTTTCCTATTTATGTGAGTTTCTTGGTGACATAGATAATTGGGTTTTGGTTTTATAAACTAGTCAGTTGATTTGTGTCTTTTAATTGGCTAATGGTGGCCTTTATACTTGATTGTTTTGAAAGGAATTTTGCTGAGATTTTGCGAAAAATCATATTTTCTGTAACTTTTTAAGTTGATGTTCTGGTTGACTTAATTATTGATAGTTCTTTTTCCTCTCCCTTGTTAGTATTTGAGGTTTGCTGACTTCCTGTGTTGGCTTGCCTTAATTCCGCCTGCTCTTGCTTTATTTTTCTCCCATAGAATGTATTGTTTCCTGTGAGGTTTTTTTGTTTTGTTTTGTTGTTGTTGTTGTTTGGGTGGAACTGTCTTTCTTCTCCTCATGTATATAGTATTCCTTTAGCAACCATCTTCTTCTTCTCATGTATATAGTATTCCTTTAGCAACCATCTTCTTCTTCTCATGTATATAGTATTCCTTTAGCAACCATCTTCTTCTCCTCATGTATATAGTATTCCTTTAGCAACCATCTTCTTCTCCTCATGTATATAGTATTCCTTTAGCAACCATCTTCTTCCTCTCATGTATATAGTATTCCTTTAGCAACCATCTTCTTCCTCTCATGTGTATAGCATCCCTGTAACATTTTCTGCAGTGCTAGCTTAGTTGTCATTGTTTCACTTTGTGTCTTGAAATGTTTTTATTTCTCAGTTTAAAGAGATGTCTTTGCTGAGAATGACAATGTTTGATTTACAGCTAGCTGGTTACTTACCTCCAGAGCTTGACACACATCATTCCTTTCTTTCCTGGATTTTAGGTGTCCTGATAAAAGATGTAATAGTATTCTGATGTTTTTGTGTTGAACTCCTGGTCCTCTACCTCTGATTTCTTAGTGTTGGGATTACAGATATGTGCTACCATGTCTGGCATATTCCTTTGACTTTTTAAAAGTTTTAAGTATGTGTGTGCACACACATTTCTATATATGTGCTAGTGCTTATAAGGGGTGGGGAACATGTGCACAGAATTGTGGAGTACAGAGGACAACTTTTGGGGACATCCTTCCTCAGGCTCTGTTTACTTTTTTTTTTCTTCTTCTTCTTTCTTTTTAAGTCAAGGTCTCTAGGTAGCTGGAACTTGCCACATAGGTTAGGCTGGCTGCCCAGCAAACCCCAGTGACCCACCGGTCAGTCTCCACCTTCTCAGCATTGGGGGAGCAAATACATTCCTCCCCAACTTGTCTTTTGGATGTGAATTCTGGAGCTCAAACTGCTTGTGTGGCCAAGTACTTTGTTAGACTGAGCATCTCCTACGGCCCCAGAATACAGGAACTTTTATTTTTTAGATAATTGGGAATGTTTGAAAAGTTTTGGATAACGATGTTCTAGAACTAATTGCAGAGGCTTAAATTGGAGGAAATTAAAATTAGAGAAAGCTCATGTATCTGGATGTAAGAGCAGAATTAAGGAGGGAATTTAACTAGATTGGGCAAGGGCCAGATTTGAACTGAAATGACTGATAGAAAATTGAGAGAAATGTGTAGTTTTAGAATAGAGACCTGTAATGGTGTAAAGTAATGAATATTTTTTAAGTGTGTATGTGTGTGTATATGTGTTTACAAGTGTGTGAATGTATATCTGTGTTGATGTGTGGGCAGATATCAGACAGCAACCTTAGAATGTCATCCTTAGAAAGGTGATCCATCCCCTTGGAAACAGGTTTCTCATTTGCCTGAAGGTCATCAGTTAAGCTAAACTGGCTGGCCAGTACACCCAAGGATCCTTTTCTCCTTCTGTGTAGGAGCCCAGCATTCTTCTTACATAGGTTCTAGTGATCAAACTCAGGTCCTCATGCTTGGGAGGTAAGGCTTTCCTGACAGAGCCATTTCCACAGCCAAATATTATTTTTAATAGATTGAATCTGCAGTAGCCCTGAGGCAATATGCATTGCTAACTAAGGTTGATAATGTGCTATGATCTTATTATGTAATTTTATTTCTTCTTCTTTGGGAGCTGGAGGGATAGCTTTTAAGCTTTTAAGAGCACTTGCTCTTTCTGAGTACTGGGAGTTTTGTTCCCAGCACTCACACTCACAGTTGCTCATAATTTCAGTTCTAAGGGATCTAATGCTCTTTTCTGACCTCAGTGAATACCTGCACATACACACAGATGCGTACATACACATAAGTAAATAAATAAATCACTCTCAACTTTGAGAAAATCATTATTGTCATTTGCAGTGAGAAAAGTGGCATGTTCACAATTGCAAGAACTAAGTGTAACTCACTGTTAGTGTTTGTTAGTGTTAGTGTTCGCCCAGCATGCATAAGAACTGAGCTTGATCCCAACGCCTCAGGAGGGGGAAAAGGGTAGTGAGCAATCCACAAAATGAAGTTAGCTGTCACCCTAGAGAAGTGCAACTTTATCTTTGAGACAGACAGGGTCTCACTAGGTAGCTTTGAGTTGGACCTCACACTTATTGTCATCCTGTGTCACAGCCTCACAAGGGCTGAGTCCCAAGCTTGTGCTGCCACCACCCGCTTCAACGGAATTTTAAATAAATATTTATAGTAACCGGGTGGGGGAGTTTTAGAACTGCCTGTAAGAAAAATTTAATGACAGTTTTCCTTCTAAATCTTATTTTATTTATTCATTTGTGTGTTTGTTAAAGGTGTGTGCCATCACCCTGCTTCCCTCTAAATTTTACCTTTCAACTCTTAAGCTGTATATAAGACTATCTGATAGTCCTTTATTCTGTTCAGTTTTTATTAAAACAGCCATTTCTTAAAAGTGTGATATATTAGTTTCTTTGTCCTCTAGCCCCACTGTATTTCCATTTAATGCTTTCAATTTGCATTTTATTCAAGTACATTGCTCTTGACTGAATTACATTAACTTTTGTTTTAGTTGTTCTTCCTAACCTACAGTCAGAAGATACACCATGCCTTCTATCTGTAGATCTGTTTCATGTTTTGGTAAGTGTTCAGTAAAATGAATTTGAAGTCGTTTTGTTTTTGTTTTACTTTTGTCTGCATTTATTTTATGCTGAATTTATTCCTGTGCCATAAGCTTTTGTTTCTTCAGTTTCTTCTGGGATATCTTCTTCTTCTGTGCAACTTTCTCTTCTGGCTTTGGAACAATCTGTTCCTTTTCAGTGAGGATCATCTCAATGTGGCAGGGGGAGCTCATGAAGGAATTAATCTGACCATGAGCTCTGTAAGTTCGTCTGCACATCTTGGGTGCTTTGTTCACTTGGATGTGTTCAATGACTAGAGAATCCACATCTAAACCCTTAAGTTCAGCAGTACTCTCTGCATTTTTAAGCATGTGCAGCAAAAATTGAGCACTCTTTTTTGTCCACTGACCCTGTGTCCAGCCCCACTGTTTGGCCTGGGTGCACTTACCAACTCCACCATTATACCGACGGAATGGCACACATTGCTTCTTTAAAGTGACATCTTTCAGATATTTGGTGGCTTTTCGGATATGCATACCCTTGATGGCCTGGGCAGTTTCACGGGTGTTCTAAGTGAACCTGAAGATTTGATCCCCTTGATTTGCATGATTTTATAGGGTTTTCTGGGTCAAGAGAGTAAGGAACCATATTCACAGGTCACCTCCGGCCGCTTACAGGAAGCTGAAGTCAAGTTTTTAATTTCATGTTTTTTCTTATTTAAAGTCATGCTTTCTGTTCACAATAATATATTTTTGATGTTCAAGCTGTTTTGGTATCTTATCCTTTCTTTTTACAAATAATACTGATTTCACTAAGACATCAAAATTATTTTTAAATGAAAGCACGTTTCTTTTTTAATTTGAAATTGGTCTTGTAGTTTGTAATATTTGTCTAATATACATACAAATAAACTTAAAAATTCTATTATGACTCCTCAACACTTTTTTCTAACCTGTCTATATCATATGCAGTATATCACCATGTAAGCTGTAAATTAAGAATAATTATTAGTTACTTAGTGATAGAGACCAGGCTCTAAGTGCATGGAGGCAGGCTTCCTTTAAACACCTGCAGACAGGTGACAACTCCCTTTGTGCGGAACTTTTCTATCCTTGCAATAATCTTATTCTTTTAAACCTGGCTCAGTGAAGAAAATAGTGCTAAGGTTGAAAAACTTGGATTTTATGATTATTGAGTTAACCAATCCCCATTCATACTTCATAATCTAAGTCTGTATTCAATAGCTGTCTACCCTGACTCTTTGGGGTCCCCTGGGCAGTCTTTAAAAAAAATCCTAACAATTGGACCTTGCCTCAAAGTCTGATTCTGTTGGATTGGGATGAAGCCTGTATATCAGTGTTTTTTAAGAGCATCTAGTGTTTATAATAAAGTCTTCAGAACCACAAGGAAAATGACGACCTAGGCCTATAGTAAGTCAACTCCACAAAGGACAACTAGTTTGGTGACGGCCTTTGCTACCATTAAAGGTACATTATAATTATAGTCTAAGATAGTCTGTTGAATATAATTAGAAAAAGTATGATGGTTATTTTTGAAGATCCCTGTATCATTTGGTACCCTTTACATTTAGTTAGGAGATGAGTTTTCTTGGTCTTTCTTGTCCTGTTATCTAGTTCGTGTCCTTTTTCCTTTCCTAGGTAGGTGCTGTGTTAGCATTCCCATCCTTGTATTGGGATGACACCGTTGACCTGCAGCCTTCACCAGTGAGTTCTTCATATAACCACCTTTATCTGTTCCATTTGATCACCATGGCACATATGCTTCAGATACTTCTTACAGTAGACACAGGTAAAGCTCCCATCTCCGTTAGTGCTGACTGTAACATTTACTCATGCTTTATTGACAGAATGAATTCTGCTTGTGTTAATCATAGTATGTATTTCTAAGTCTCATGTTATGTCATGTTATTTATTTATGTATTTCTTACCAAATGTTACTTAAACAGGTAAAGGCAGCATAAGCTGTGAAAGGTTAATTATAATTAGCTCAGGATTCTTGACTGTTTCATTTCTAGGTATTGACCAGATATGTGGAGGGAATGTTAGGACCTGTTTTTCTCCTTTTCTTCCAAATTCCTCATTGTCAAAGTCTAGGTTTATTCCTACCCATATAGGTTCTGCCTTTTTTCAAGGCTTCCAGGAACTCGTTCTTTCAACTACAATGATAGCATGTTGATTACTTTGTAGCATTACCATGGGTTACTTTATTTCTTAGTGATTTATAGCTAATTCCACTCCTTACCCCACTTCTCCTTTCTTCCCATTCCTCCTTCCTCATGTGTGTTTCCTTTTTTTTTTTTTTAAACTTGGTTTATTTTATTTATTTGCCTTGGTGTTTGCCTGGAACTGAAACTATAGACAGTTGTTAGCTGCCATGTGGGTGTTGGGAATCGAACCCAGGTCCTCTGGAAGAGCAGACGGAGCTCTTAACCGCTGAGCCATCTCTCCAGCCCCCGTGTGTTTCCTTTTTACAGAGATCAAACACATTTTAAAACCATTTCTTTTATCCTCAAGTGTCTGGCAACCTCTGTTCCCCCATAAGTACTTGTTAACTGCTTTTTTAATTATGACTTGAGTTACATGAATATAATATAACATTATCAAAGTATGTGCCCTTTAAGAGTTACAACATTAATAGCAAATGAAGTTCTGGGTGATGTTCAGTGGATAAAGTACTTGCTGACCAGAGCCCACCCAGAGGCAAGGCAGAGACAAGGGATCCATGGAGCAAACAGACTAGCTAGACTGGCTGAACTTGGTAAGCTCTGGCTTTGGTGAGGAGCCCTGCCTCAATAAATAAATAAAATGGAAAGTGATCAAGGAAGACACTCAATATTAGCTTTGGGCTTTCTGATGGATGCATATGTGAACATGCTCATGCATGTACATGCAAACAAATACATACAGGCCATATATCACATGTGTACATGTAAAAGTAAACAAACAAACAATAAATAAATAAGTAGATAGATAGATAGATAGATAGATAGATAGATAGATAGATAGATAGATAGATAGATGAGGCCTGGTTCTAGATAATAGTGACCAATAAGACCTACTGAAAATTCAGGTAATTCATGTTAGAGGAAACTGGAAAGATAGTTCAATAGTCAACATCACTAACTGGCCTTCCAGAGAACCCAGATTTAATTCTCAGCACCCACATGATAGTTCGTAACTCTTTGGGGTCCAGTTCTAGAACTAAATTAAATTTTCTTTACTATAAGGCCTATAACTCCAGTTCTAGGGGATTCAACTCCCTCTTCTGAGCACCATGGCCACTGCATGCATGTGGTTCATTTTGGGGGAGAGAAAGAGGAAGGGAAGGAAAAGAAGACAGAGAAGAAGAGAGAGGAGAGGAAAGAGAGAATATGAATCAACAAAAACTGAATATATGCTGATAGGGAAAACTTGGAAGCAACCAGGGTAGCCATTATGCAATTGATAAATAATTTGTGGTATTAAATATTGAACTTAGGTTGTTAGACTTGGCAGCAAGTACCTTTGCTTACTGAGCCAGCTTACCAACCCTGTTGGCAACTTTTTAAGATAAAGTGCTCCCTTAGATTTTATTTGGAAAATGAAAAGAATTTTTATCACAGCAATATGACGTCAGTTCCCTCAGAGTAACTTTATGACCTTTCAAATACATTAATACACAAGCAATTTGGAAAATAATAACACTGTTCAAATGTGCCATAACAATCTATCATGGGAAACTGCAGATTAGGCATTTTTATCTCCATCTCTATGCAGTTAAACTGAAGCAGAGGAGTAAATAGAAGGGATAAAGCAGTTCCAGAATGTTCTGGAATCATGAACTTGAGGTTAAACATGCTGATTAGAAAGCAGATTCCTAAGTCTGCCTTGCAAATCTCTCTCAGGGTCCCCTCTTGCTCAGGGTGAGGAGGACAGTGACGAGGCCCGATGTGCATCTGCTTTCTTTGCGGAAGTTTCACAGCACACAGATGGGTAAGTAGCAGACCCCGGGCCAATCTACTTCAGTATCCTTTCAAGAAGTCCAGGCCTTTGTTTAGGAGTTTGACAGTGTACCTTTCAGCCTTTTTCTTGTTTTAAAATCAGATAAGGACTTTTAGTTTATGATTTACTTAGTAGGATAGGCCTTATAGTAAAGAAAATTTAAGTTTTACTTTAAAGTGAAAGGTAGTGATTAGAACTGTTTGTTGTATTTGAGACTCAAGTGAGGATGACAACACTTTTACTTCTAATCTGTTCTTGGAACACAGGCAAGACTGACAACAATTTAACAATTGGCAGTATTGAGAATTTAAATAAAAGTAGAAAGTAAGTTGACTTTTTATAGTGATTATACATTGAATGTACTTATAAACAGGTAAAAGCTTTTGATCTTTTTATTAGCAACATGTGAACTAACTTTTTATGTATGTTGTAATGTGTATATACTGTATAATCACTACATATAAATTATACAGCCAATTCAGGTTTACAGGAAAATTAAACAGAGAACAAAAATGTTTGCTTTTATTTTCCCCCAACACACATACATTTTATATTATAGTAGTATATTTGTTAGAACTGATAATGTTGACAAGCTATTATTAATTGAAGCCCATAGTTTACATTAGGACTTACTCTTTGAATTGGACCACTGCAATATTATATGCAGTGGTTTTTATTGCCTTACAGATCATCTGTCAGTTTTAATATAGGCACTAGGAACATACTCAGTTTTTAGCAGATCTAAAAGTTTTTCTTTTCCTTATTTCATCACAAGGGTGGAGTTTTTGTTTTCCTTCCTCTGTAACAATGGGGAGAAAGTGCAAGCTTCACATTGCAGGAGACACTTTGTGAGAGTCAAGACACTTAAATGCTTTTGTTAATTAACTTTGTGTTTTTGTTTTGCTTTGCTTTCTGTCTTCACCTAAGGAAAACAAAGAGAGTACCGATATGATTTTAAGAGTCTCCCAGTAGAGGTTGGATGCTTAGCCCTTGACAGAGTGTTTGCCTAATGTACATAGAGCTCCAGTTTCAATGCTTAGCACTGCCAAAACAGAAAGAAAGGAAAAAAAGGAAATAAAAACCTTACCTAATGAAAAAGATTGTTGTTTCCTTTAGAAAATGTATACACTAAAGCTATTAGCTAACAAATACTTTTTTTTTAAAGATTTATTTATTTGTTATACATCATACAGAAGAGGGCACCAGATGTCATTATAGATGTTTGTGAGCCACTATGTGGTTGCTGGGAATTGAACTCAGGACCTCTGGAAGAACAATCAGTGCTTTTAACCTCTGAGCCATCTCTCCAGCCCAACAAATACTTTTTTAAAAATACTTAGAAATTAAGCCATTAACTAAAGATGATTTTAGCAGGGTTTGTGTTTTAAAATCTGATAAATGTTCTGTTCTGGATTTATTGTGTCCTAGCTTCATTGCCTGTGGCACTCCTGGCTGGTATCTGTGGGTCTCACTGAAGAATGGCATCACCCCTTATCTTCGCTGTGCTGCTTTGTTTTTCCACTACTTACTTGGAGTGACGCCACCTGAAGAACTGTTTGCCAGTAAGTAGGAGACTGAACTCAGAGCAGAGTGAAGGCTTGTCTTCACCATTCTTGTCTTCAGTTTAAGACAGACAGAGCTGGCAGAACCACTTCTGCGCCTGCCCACATGTAGTTCAAAGTGAGGTCAAAATCCAGCTCAGTTTCATAGCCTCCAAATCCTGCTCTTGGTTCCTGTATATTTATAGTGAAAGTCCTTGAGTTATTAAAATACCTGCATGTGCCAGACAGTGGTGGTGCATGTTAATCCTAGTACTTAGGAGGCAGAAGCAGGTGGATCTCTGTAAGTTCCAGGAAAGCCAGGGCTACACAGACAGACCCTGTCTCAAAAAAAATAAATAAATAAAAACAAAACAAAAAACTTGCATGCAAAGAGCTGGACAGAGAGCACAATGGGAAGCAGTGACAGCTGAGTTCAGTCCTCACACCCACATAAAGATGAATGCAGGACTGCATGATTGTTCAGTAGGTAAAAGTACTTATTTCCAAGCATGACAGCATAAATTCAATCCCTGGAACCCACATAGTACAAGGAGAGACTAACTCCTACAAGTTGTCCCAGATCCCCAACATGCACACTATGGTATAATCATGCCTCCTCCCAGAAAATAAATAAAAAGTAAATAAGATTTTAAAAACTAGATGCAGTGGCAAATAATTGTAATCCCAATGCTTCTATGAAGAAATGGAAGCAGACACAGGAGAACTACCCAGAATCTCATTGGCCAGCTAGCTTTGAGTTCCTAGCAGAAACAACACAGACTCAGCTTTAACAAGGTAGAAAGAAAGAACTCAAACTCCTGAAAATTGTCTGCTGGCCTCTACATGAAAGCAAGACTTGTGAGAATACACAGGCACATAAAATTTTTTTTTAAAAAAGAAAAATACCTATGTGCAAGCCAGATGTGGTGGCCAACACTTTAATCTCACCACTGGAAAGGTAGAAGCAAGCAAATTTCTATTTGTTCAAAGGCAGCCTTGTTTCAGGCCTCCTAAGGCTATATAGAAAATATCATTCCAAAAATAAAATAAAATACCTATGTGGAGGTTATAACTGACAGGATACACAGGAAATTAGAGAAAATTGTAACCTTTATGAAAAAGAGCTATTTGTCCAGGCAGGAAGATGACTTTATTGTATAATTTTATTTGGATTTTGGACATATAAGAATTAAAGTAGTGATCAAAAAGGCCTTCTAAACAACAAAAACCATGTATGTTTATTAACAGCATCACTTTCTTTTTCATTTACCCTTTTTTAAATCTAGTTGAAAGTAGAAGGCTTCCTTGCTATGTTCTATTAGTGAAAGTCAAAGTATTTCTTTTTTAAAAGTGACTAGAACTATCCAGAGAATCACTCTGTCCTTAGAGGATACATTGATGAGGTCACCTTTATTAGTTGTTAGCCTCTTTATATTGAACTTTTCAATAGGTGAGGCATGATCAAGCTTTGTTAAACTTCTCTATAAAATAGGATATTACAGAAACAAAAAACAAAACAAAACAAAAAATAGGATGTTACTCTTGAAGTAATTTCCTGTACAGATCTCTTGCTTGCACTCACAAAAAGTTCATGTACCTATTCAATAACTGCCATAGAAAATAAAGTATTTTCTTTCATTAGGGATGGAGCCAAGTTTAAAGAAGCATAAATATGCATGATTTAATACCGAATGGGATGAGTCCTGCAAAGAAAAGTAAAGCTGATCATGGCCAGGATCATAGGTAGTCAAAGGGAGACTTTTCTCCAAGGAGACATTGAACACAGAGCTGTACATATGGGATTGAGAACAGTGGAGATATGGTTCTGGCTGGAAGCCTAGTGGGCTGGGAGGTCCAGGCTGTTGCCAGATGTATACATTCTATCTGGGTCTTTTTTTAAAAAAAAAAAAAATATATTTATTTTTATTTTATGTGAATTGATGTTTTGTCTGCATGTATAACTGTGTAAGGGTGTCAGATCTTGGAATTAAAGACAGTTGCTAGCTGCCATGTGGATACTGGGAATCAAACTCAGGTCCTCTAGAAGAACAGTCAGTGCTCTTAACCGCTGAGCCATCTCTCCAACCCTCACCTGGGTCTTTAAACCACAATAAAGGCTTTGTGAGTGAGGGGGTAGTTCAGTGGCACAGCACATCCCTGGGTTCTATCTACAGCAAAGTACTGCCTATCTCTCTCTGCCACCCCCAGAAACAGAAAAGACTTTTATTGTACACTAAGTGTAGTGGTTAGTCATAGGAACCATCTGATCAAGGTGACTCAGATTGTGCTGTAAAAGGATCACTGTGGCTTATTTGCCACCCACTGTTTTATAGAGCAGACAGTAGAAATGAGGGTAAACAGTTAAAGGATAACACTGAGTAGATCAGAATAATGTGCTTATTAAATATATCTTATTTTCTTGCAGATTCTGCTGAAGGAGAATACAGTGCACTCTGTAGCTATCTATCTTTACCCACAAATTTATTCCTGCTTTTCCAGGAATATTGGGATACCATAAGACCTTTACTACAGAGGTACTATGGGGGTAAATGTGACTGATAGGTTTCTATCTAGTTTGAAGATATTTACTGCTTATTTTTGGTTTTGATTGTTTTTTGTTGTGTTGACTTCAAATTCTGTTCTTCCTCAGATTCTTCCAGGGCTCAATTCGAAATGTTTGTTTTATGTTTTTGAGGCAGGGTGCCCAGGTTGGGCTCTAAGACTCCACTATGTAGCTAAGAATGACCTTGAGCTCCTCTTTCTCTTGCATCTGTATTTCAAGTGCTGGAATTACAAATGGGGACCACAATGCATTGCTTTTAATTTGAAAGTTTTAAATTACATTTATTTTACTACACTTTTCAGTTGATTAGCATTGACTGCAGAGGTAGGAAAGTAGAGAAATTCTGAATCCAAGTGCTTAAGGAGTAGATTGAGGCCAGCCTCTAAGTAGATGGGGGCCTGCTTGCTCTTCCATGACTGCATTTTGTTTGTTTCTGCACAGCTAGTGTTTCATTCTGATCTTAAAACATGGTAGGGAGTGTGATGTGCTAGTAGATGGAATCATAATTAAATATCAAAAGACAGTGGGTATGGTGCACTTGGGAGGAAGAGGCAGGCAGATCTCTGGGAGTTCCTGGCCATTCAAAGCTACACAGTAAGACCTCATCTCAAAAAAGAAGGAAAGGAGAAAAAAAGCAAGAGGAAAAAAAAATCAAAGGAGCCCAAACTTGAGCTTGTAGTATTGTGCATTTTGTAGAGTTCTGTCCTAGTATTCACAAAGTCTTCTGTTCAGCCCCAAGCAACATATAAACCAGGGATGGTGTTAAAGTGCATGCGTATAATCTCAGAATTTTAGAGGTAGAGGTAAGAGAGAAGTTCAAGGTCATCTTTGATCATGTAGCAAGTTTGAATCCAGTTCTCAGTACACAAGACGTTGTCTGAAAAAAAACAGAGATTCTAAACTGGAACTGCATACGAAATTATAGAGAATGTGGTAGAGTAAAATGTCAGAAGAGTAGCTGAGAGATAGAAAGGTAGAGACTAGATCTGTAGAGCAGAGACTGGCACTGAAATGTCCTAGAGAGACACACGTGCCTCCCTTCAGAAAGACTTTCTGCCACATCTGCTCCTCCCAGCCTGCACTCTCCTCACCTTCTTTCTGCATGTACATTTTAGAATCAGGCTCACCATGTTACTCCATCTCTTCCTCCCCCATGGTTTTCTTTATCCTCCTTACTTCGAAACTGGGGGGAAACTAGCACCTGTTTCCTACTATGGTTCTCAGGGCCTAGGTTCTCTGGGTTAGGTTTTGGCTTTGCTTCCTAATTTCTCATGGGCATTGTGATCTCCAGTACAATCAAACTGAACTATTTTTTAGAATAAATGTCACTTTTTAAAATATAAATACAAAAGATTCTATAAATTTTACTTTTATATTCCTGGAAGTAAGTTTGGGATGTGCTATTTTATTTTAAATATTAAAAATTATTTAAAGTAGAAATCCCTACCATTTGTGCTATTCCTGACACTGCTTGCCTCTGTCTGCTCTGCTCTGTAGAGCTCTGCAGGCTGCATCTCCCAGGGTTCTTTGTCAGTTGGCTTTGATGTAGGTTTAGCCAGTGGGAGGCACCAACCGGGTGCTAGAAATAAGAAAGGAGAAGGAAGCCCTGCTGCCTCTCTGCTTTCTGTAGAGTTGGTGGCTCTTCTCTGGCTCCAGTTGCCTCCTGAAAATTCTGTCCTATTACCTATTGGTGTCCCTCCCCAGGACAGTAGTGATGCCCTTTCCTCCTACTCCTCCAGCACTGGGCCGTATGTAAGGTTTACTCCCCTTGTCTCAAGGTTGCCTTCTTAGCCATCTTACCACATATCCTCTCACCTCTCCTCGATTCTGAGATTGAATCTGGGACCATAAGCTAGTCAAGTGCACCACACCAGCTATATGATGAGTTCCTATTACGTGTATTGCTACTTCCTAATATTAAATTCTCTCATTGAAATTTGTAGATGGTTTCTGTTCTAAAGACTGTAATTGACAAAACATTTGAAAAGGAATTTAGAAGGGGAATGAAGGTATGGGGGAGGAAAAAGGGATAAGACGTAAACTTAAAGACAGAAAGTGAACAGGAAAAGAGAATTGGAGTGGTTGGTTCATATTGTGGTAGTGCATCCTGTAGTAATCCTGTGACCCTCCTTCTTCACTCTGGCTTCCCTTACAGGTGGTGTTCAGATCCTGCCTTACTCAAGTCTTTGAATCAGAAAAGTGCTGTAATCAGGTTGGTTTCACTATTGAAGCCTTTTTGCACATTCTGGCTGGGTTTATAATGTGCTTGGTTGATTTGCTTTAATTTCTGGCCTATCCCCTTTATTCTCAGTTCATTGTTTCCTGTGTATCTGTTGGTCTTTGGCACACATCAGGTTCTTCCTGCACTGGTTCTTCTTGGAATAGCTATCTTTTCCTTCCTCAAGTGTCGGAAGCCACCAGCTCCATTGGAGAAACCTGCCTCTTCTAAGGCCAAGGAGGTTGTGTGTGGGAACTGCTAGTACCGTGAAAATGGTGGTTTACACTGTCCATATAAACTACTCCCCTCTGAGAGTCTTCTCCCATTCTTAGAAACCACCCCAACAAGTACCTCAAAAAAGAAAAAAAAAAAAGCTGTTTTGTTTGTTTTTCAAGAAAGAGTTTTTACTTTATAGTTCTGGCTGTCCTGGAGCTCACTCTGTGGACCAGGCTGCCCTTGAACTCAAAGATCTGCCTGCTTCTGCCTCCTGAGTGCTGGGATTAATGTGTACCACCACTGCCTGGAGAGAAACTTTATGAAAAATATATACTTTATTACTGTATTTTATGTGTATGTTTTGTCTCTCTGTAATTCTGTGCATCATGTGCATGCCTTGCGCCTGTGAAGACCAGAGAAGGTGTTTGTTATATCTCCTGGAATTGGAATTAGAGATGGTTATGAATCACCATGTGGGTGCTAGAAATTGAGCCCGGGACCTCTGGAAGAGCAGCCATACTCTTAACCTCTGAGCCATCTCTCCAGCCTGAGAAACTTGTTTAAACTGGACATGATAGCACACACACATACGATACAAGTACTCAAGAGGCTGAGCAGGAGAGTTATGAGTTGCAGGCAGTAATGAGAAAGAGTATCTCAAAACAAACAGGAAGTCTCACCAGCTCTCTTCTCTTTTGAGTTATAGCTCTTTATAAATCTACATTTCCACCTCCTCTGGGATTAAAGGCATGTGCCACCACTGACAGGCCAGTTTTATCTTTATTTTATATCATGTTTTGCCTTTTAAATACCTTTCTACAGCTGGGTACTGAAATAGTCTGAGAAATTTAAACAAGAAACAGTATATACTGCCTTTGGTTACAAGTAACATAAAACTCAAAACTATTGCATGAATTCTATTTGATATTATAATAAAAACCCAGAACCAGATATTGGGGAAAGAATGAAATATTAGAGAGATAAACAAACCACAGCCACTTCTCACCCAGGCAACTCCTCAGGCCTGTCTCCCTGACTCCAAGGCTCTCTGTCCTCAGCTGAAATGGGAAGTCAGGTGAAGCGAAGAACTCTTACCTTCTCTTGCCTTATCTTTCTTTCTCTGCCCAGCTATCTCAATTCTTTGTTTAACTTTCCTAGAGCTAGGATTAAAGGTGTATTCCACTACTGCTTGACTTCTTTGCCCTTGAACTCACAGAGATCCAGAGGACTTTTGACTCCAGAGTGATGGGATCAAAGGTGTGGGCTACCACTCTCTGACTTTGACAGTGTGGCTCTGTGGGTTGTTCTGTCCTCTGATATTTCAAACTATTTTTATTAAATATACAATATATTGTCACACAAAGCATTATAGAATAAAATATGATGTATAGAATATACAATTAATTCCTTAAATATAAAGAGGAAACTGGGCATGACATTACTTGTTCCTGGAATTCTAACACTTGGGAGGCTGAGATAGGATTACTGTTTATTTGAGGCCAGCCTGGGCTACATTTTGAGTTTGAGACCAACCCAAGCTACAGAGTGGGACCCCATTTTTAAGAAACTGAAATGAAGGCTGGAGAGATGGCTCAGAGGTTAAGAACCCAAGTTCAATTCCCAGCATCCACATAGTAGCTCACAACTGTCTAACTCCACTTCCACGGGATCTGAAACTATCATACAGGCATACATGCAGGCAAAGCCCAATGTACATTAAATAAATAAATTTTTAAAAAAGTCTTTTTGTTTTTTTGTTTTGTGTTTTTGAGACTATGTCTTACTATACAACTCCAGCTAGTCTAGAACTATCACATAGCACATAACCTAAGTTGGCCTCAAACTGAAAAATCCTCTTGCCTCAGTTTTCTGTGTGCTAGAATTAAGCATGTGCCACCATGCTTGTTGAGAAGATTCCTAATGAGGCAGGTTTATTCTTAGAGAAGGATTATTCTTAGCTAAATTAATAATTATAAAATGAGGGGCTAAAGAGAAATGGCTCAGAGGTTGAGTACTGACTGCTCTTCCAGAGGACCTGAGTTCAATTCCCAGCAACCACATGACAGTTTATGTTCTAGGGGTTCTGATGTTCTCTTTTGACCAAGCTGGTATACAGACATAGATGTAGGCAAAAAAAAAAAAAAAAAAGAAAGAAAGAAAAAGAAAAAAAACATAAAATATTTTTTAAAAAATCTTTTTAAACATTATAAAAAAAATTGATTGGCATCTAGGGAGAGTTCCATGTTGTTCTGATGACCCTCCTTAGGCTACTTAAGTCTTTTATATAAAGGTAATAGATACTAACATTTGCCACAGTGTATCAAGTGCTAAACATATTCAGTATCTCATTTCGTCTCCAAGAGTTTTGGGAGTTTCCTTCACACATTCACACAGTTACCTTGTAAATTTGGCTGGCCTTGAACTCAGAGACCTGTCTGCCTCTGCCTCCTGAATGCTGGGATTAAAGGTGTATGCCACTATGCCCAGTATTATATATATACTTATATAAATATAAGTATAACTTGATACTTATATTTAACATCTCTTAAAACCATCGAGTCTTAACAGAGTTTGTTTAATATTTTCATTTTTCCTGAAAACATTAACATGATAATATGCCCATGGTTGGAATATATTCAGCCTTTGTTTTTAGATAAGAAAATACACCATGCTTGGAAGCATTCTTCAGCTTTAATCTGTTTACTCATATATAAAACTGCCTTTAAATTATGCTTCTAGGTACCCTAGAAAAAGGAATAGTTTGATAGAGCTTCCTGATGACTACAGCTGTCTTCTAAATCAAGCTTCTCATTTTAGGTAAGAAAAAAAGGTGTGTGTTTGTGTGTGTATGTGTGAGAGAGAAAGAGAGGGGGTAAGGGGGGGAAGAACATGCAATATCTTTCCCTCGATATTAAGTCATTAAGTCTGTCCTATAACCAGTGAACCTAACTTGTGAAAAAATGACCAATGAGGAGCTTGTGAAATGGTTTATTTAGTAAGAGTGCTTGCTACCAAGCCTGAAAAAGAATCAATGGCTTCTTTCATTCAGTACGTTTTTACGTTTTATCCAAGTTGTAGTTGTGTCAAGTTTGTTCCTGTTTTAGTTTTGTATATATAGACCATGGTTATGTCTTTTTCCATTGGTGAACATTTATTTTTGTGATGGCACTTATTTCTTTTAACTATAATGAGTAATGTTACTATAAATATTCATGTACAAGTTGCTGAATGAACATACATTTTTTATTTCATTTGGATATATAGCTAGGTCATATATCCTATATTTATTTCATTTGGATATATCCTAGGTCTTTTTTTAGTGTCAAATCCTTTTATATACACTATCATTTTACAATCTCTCCAGCTATATATGGGACATATTATTTCTTCACATCCTCACCAGCCCCTCAGTAAACTATCAGATAAATCTGTACATAAAATCCCAGGTTTTGTAGGATAGATTCTTCTTGTCTCTCCTGGATCAAGTAGTCCACACCAGAAATGTGAGCTGTATTCCCTAATCTTCCTGTGCTGAGTTAAGAAATAAGGAGAGGAATGATAGTCAACTACAAAGAATGCCAACATTTAGCTGAGTATGGTGGTATACACCGTTAATCCCCACTGATTAATGGTGTGTGCCACCACGCTCAGCTGGACTAAAGTAGATCATTCTAAGTTTGAATACAGCCTCATCTAGAGATTCTTTTTTTTCCTTTTCTTTCCTTTTTTAAGATTTATTATGTATACAGTATACAGAAGAAGGTACCAGGTGTCATCATAGATGGTTATGAGCCACCACGTGGTTGCTGGGAATTGAACTCAGGACCTGTGGAAGAGCAGTCAGTGTTCTTAACCTCTGAGCCATCTCTCCAGCCCCTGATCTATAGACTCTTGTTTCAACCTTGAAGAAATGTCATAGAGATTGTGAATGAACCTTACAGCATAGTGCAATTTTTTAAACATTATATACTTCCAAAGCCATATTACTGTACACACTTGGCTAAAGCGTTAAAATTAACACCTGATAGCAGCAGGTGTTAATTCTCATGTCAGATGAAGGTTGGAGTCTGTAAATGAATCTCAGTATAAATATGAGACTTTTAGCAAATTTCCACAAGACCATTTAGTAATGGATTTTTGTGCTATTTTTTGTTTGTTTGTTTATTGGTGCTGGAGCTTAAGCCCAAGGCCTTACATGTACTAAATATATACTCTGTCATTAAGTTCTATCCAACCTCATTAAGATTTTTTTTTAATTTTTCATCTTAATCACTACATCCCACTATTATTTATTCTTTGAAAATTTCATGCATCTATCCAAGCAATGGTGGTGCATGCCTTTTATCCCATTACTCAGGAGGCAGAGCCAGGCAGATCTCTATGAGTTTGAGGCCAGCCTTGTCTACAGAGCTAGATCTAGGACAGCCAGAGCTACACACACACACACACACACACAAAACCCTGTCTCCAGGTCTCTCTGAACACATCTTCCTCTAAACTTGACAATCTCCTGTTTTGTAGCCAACAGTCCTGTTAATGCTGTCTATAGGGACATGGATGTGGGGGATGGCTAATCTGCTAGTGGCTCCATCCTCTTTCCATCAAGAAGAGTGACTCCTGACTCCTAGTAGTCATAAGCTTCCAATAGTTGCTCAGTTAGGGACTGAATAGTCCCTCCTTACTCCATTGCTAGGTTTAATATTCATTTTAGATTTTTTTATTATTTATGAGTGTTTTGCCTGCATCTATATATGTACATCATACATTACTGGTGCCCACGTATATCCAAAAAGTGCAGTGGATCCCTGGAACTAGTGTTCAGATGGTTTTGAGCCACCATGTTGGTGCTGGGAATTGAAACTGTGTCCTTTCTGCAAGAGCAACAAGTACTTTTAACTACTGAGCCAACCCCCAAGCCCCATGCTGGAATTTTTAACTGGCTTGATCTTGTGCAAGTAATGACAGCTGCTAAGTTTCTGTATACAACAGCCATGTCAAGATCAGAAGATAGCATTTCATAGCACTTGTTGGGGGAAGATCGATATACATGTCCTGTCTATGGCTGGGCAATCTCAGTTGCTTATTCTTACTACATTGAACAGTTATGAGTCTGTGCATTAACAGCTACCCACTGCAATAAGAAACTTCACTGGCCAAGGTAAGGAGCAGTGCAGTTCTGGCTCAGGAGGTTCCCAGGCATACTTTAAGAAGGGGACAGTCTGGTCCATCACTTGGTGCTAGAGGCTGTACAAGTTGAGCTTCCAGAGTAAAATTCCTGGGCAGTTTGTAGCATAGATACACCTAGTTCAGGGAGCTGTGAATAGGAGTCCCTGGTGGCGTAGGCCTGCTCTAAGTGGAACTAAATCAAGAATTTTTTTAGAGAGGTATTTTTATGTATTCGTTTGTTTCTTCCACATATATGCAAATGTCCACAGAAGCCAGAGGAGGGCCTCAGATCTTTGGCATTGTAATTCCAGGCAATTATGAGGTTAGGATGAACTCAGGTCCCCTGGAGCCATCTCCCCAGCCCTTAACTGCCTCAGGTAATAAGCAGTCCTCCAGTTAAATACCCTTTGTCTCTCAGTGGTCTTCTGTGCTGAGTAGGATGTAATGGGAACATGCTCTACTGCTGACCAGATGTGTGACCTGGTTCTTGTTTTCCAACACACTGTGTCCTCCCCTTTGAGGTGTCCACGGTCTGCAGATGATGAGCGAAAGCATCCTGTCCTCTGTCTTTTCTGTGGGGCCATCCTATGTTCTCAGAACATTTGTTGCCAAGAAATAGTGAATGGGGAAGAGGTTGGAGCTTGCGTTTTTCATGCACTTCATTGCGGCGCTGGAGTCTGCATTTTTCTAAAGTGAGTATGGAGTCATTTAGAAACTGCTAAGGATCTTAGTTGAAAATATGTATCCAGTCAATATGCCAGTAGAATAAATAGTTCTTTTAAAAATAGGATTTTGTTTACATTTCCATTATTATTAGAAAAATCTTAAACAGTATAGACTTTATATCAGAGATTCCAGTACTATGTAATATTCAGATATAATGGAAAAACTTTAAGTCTTAAAACTTACACTTACAAAATGTGTAAATTATTAACTGTAGGCGCTCTTATTTGTTTGTTTATTTAGGTTTTCCGAGGCAGGGCTTCTCTGTAGCTCTAGCTACTCTGGAACTCGTTTTGTGGGCCAGGGTGGCCTTAACTCCTGAGATCTGCCTGCCTCTTTTTCCCAAGTGCTGGGACTACAGGCATGTACCATGGTATCTGGCTATTTATTAATTTTTGAGGCAGGTTCTCAATATGTAATAGAAGCTGGCCTTGAACTCATAGAGATCCTACCTCCGAGTGCCTCCTGGCACAAGGTTGTCTTTTGGATGTTTTTATTTTCTTCTTTGAACAGAAGATTAATAGAACAATAGGGATAAATGTTTATAAAAGAATATAGATTGCCTAAGAGAAATAAAATTCACAGTTGATTTCTGTGCTTTTTCTTTCCATTCTTTGGGTAAACTTTGATTTTTGTTTATATAAACCCAAAAGTCTTACTAACTGTGAGATATATTATCATTGCTTAAAGGCAACCTTTGAAACAAAAAAGAAAATGGCATAGAAGCCAAACTCAAACACCTGCTGGCTTCTTTACAGCCCATGGACATAAGCCTACCTATCACAACTAGATATATTTTGTACTTTCTGGGTTTTTATAACTTCTCATTGTAGTACTTAAGCATTTCTCTACAGTAAACTTCTCAAATGCCCTCAAAGTACTATTGGAGGCCGTCTCAATCCAGAAAAGCTTGAATACCTCCCTGGTTTATAATATTAGACTAGAGGATGCTCTGTTCTTTCTTGAAGCCCCCTTCTGCCTAGGTGGGAAGTTAGAAAAAGGCAGAAACAGCCTCAGCCCTAGTTGTCCAGGACCCCATGGCTCACATAGGACAGCCTCTTTTTTCAGTCTATCCAGCTAGAATTACTGATTTCCCATTTCTCTAGATCCATGGATCCTTTCCTATTGCATTAAGGAAAACAGCGGACTTTGTTCCTTTTATTCAAACAAAACACAGTTTAATTTAGTACCAGGTAGAGACACGCACCTTTAAAACCAGCAC
The DNA here is from genome assembly GCA_004025045.1 of Sigmodon hispidus. Classification (NCBI taxonomy): domain Eukaryota; kingdom Metazoa; phylum Chordata; class Mammalia; order Rodentia; family Cricetidae; genus Sigmodon; species Sigmodon hispidus. The sequence continues at coordinate 172,233 of PVIH01001412.1, forward strand.
TCAGGAGGCAGAGGCAGGTGGATCTCTTGAGTTTGAGGTCAGCCTGGTCTACAGGGTGAGTTCCAGAACAGCTAGGGCAACACAAAGAAACCTTGTCACAGAAAACAAAAACAATGCCACTCTTATTGTGGCATTGAAGTGCATGTAGAAAAGAACTTTGACTGTATGGATCTTTATGACACTTGTGGAAATGATTCAATTTGGTTTATGCGCACAGTGTAATATTTCTGCAGGCATCAACCAAAATCCCAGACAAGGCTTTCGTTCTCTTTAGATGCTGGCCTCAGCTGACCATCTGCGCCTGTTCTATTAAATTACTGCCAGAATTTTTACATCCAGTTAAAAAAAAGAAAAAACAAAACAAAAACAAGACCCCACAGTTTAGTGTATTCACTCATGGCAGTGTTGCCTTTTTATTTAATTTTTGATAGATATTGGCCATGTCTTTTCTTTAGCTTAACTTTGATTCAGTGTCTGTTATCTGTACATGTGTATCTAAGTGTTTCCTGCCCTTTGTTTTCTTCTTCAGAATCAGAGAATGCCGAGTGGTCCTAGTGGAAGGAAAAGCCAGAGGCTGTGCTTACCCAGCCCCTTACTTAGATGAATATGGAGAAACAGACCCTGGGCTAAAGTAAGATTTTCTTTAATGGGAGATTTTCATCAGTTGTCTTACATTTTATTCACTTTATTGTATGTGTATAGTAATAGTTCTTTAAACATAAAAACCTGAAACTGGAGTTACTGATGGTTGTGAGCTGCCATGTGGGTCCTGGAAACTGAACCTAGATCCTCTGCAAGACCAGTGAGTACTCTTAACCACAGATCCAGCTCTCCAGCCCCTCACTGCCCCTAATGTTTGATACAGAACCCACTGATTATAGGAGGCTGGCTGCTCAGTACCAAGGACCTGCCTGCCTTCACCTCAACACTGCGATTATGGTCACACATGATCACACTTAGCTTTTTATGTATGTACTGGACCTTGAACTCAGGTCCCCATGCTTGTACAGCAAGCACTTTACTGACTGAGCCAACTCCTAAAACTTTTTATTATTTATTCTTTTAAAATATCATTCAAAATTAATAGATTCACTGCATAGGGCTCGGGAGCCATTGGATCAATATAGAAATTTGTTTGTATTGAAACAGCATTTGACCTGTCTTTAAATTTAAGGGAGAAAATACTGAGTGGTAAAGGTAGTTAATGGGGTCAAGGTGGAGGTCACTTTTGATCCCAGTACACAGAAAGCAAGAGCAGGTGGATTTCTGTGAATTTAAGGTTAGTTGTATCTGAATAGTGAATTCCAGGCCAGCCACGGTTACAAAGTGAGAGCTATCTCAAAGTAAAACCAATAGCAGCAACAACAAAATAGTTAATAATTATGGATATTCTTGAGTTGTTCTAGAAAAATAAAAAATATAGAACTTTTAAATTGATGATAAACAATGTGAAAGTTGACAAGGAGCTGAGACACTTGATGTTCCAGGAGCTGAGATACGTGGTATTGCCATCACAGCACTAACAGACTTTTTGGATTAGCTGGCACAATGTTGCAAACTATGTAATCCTAGAATAGAAATGTGCTTAAGTATTTGCTAAGCCAGGTACAATGATGTACACCTATACATAGACCCAGCTACTTCAGAGGATGAAACAGGAAGGTCGTTGGAGTATCACAGTTTAAACAACCTGAACACTGTAACAAGACACCTCTTCTCAAGTAAAAAAAAAAATAAGCGAAGAAGAAAATGTTCACTAAGCATTGGCAAGATGAATCATAGAGATGGTTATAAAACAAAATATTTCTGAGCAGCTTTTTTTAATTTAGAGCTTTCTGTTATGCTTTGTACATAATCTATGCAGAACCATAAATTGAAGCTGGGTAAATTTCAAGGACAGAAAGCCATTAGAACCCCATTCAGGCTATCCATCAAACAGGACTAGAGACCTTCAAGTTAGACACTTGTTTAAATGAGGCCTCATTGTGTTCATCATCTATGTGGCCTAATTTCCCAAATAGTCAAAGAGTACATTTCTGCTTCTTTAACTATGTGCCAATTTTTTTAGCAGTCAGTGGTGAAGAGTTGCCCTATTCTTAAGTCCTGCCCTAGGGCCTACAGCTGCAGGAATATCTTGGGAGTATATACTGATAGAGATATCACTGTTATTTGATTCAAACTTAGATGTCATTATTTCTTTTCTGAAGGAGGGGAAACCCACTTCATTTATCCCGGGAGCGGTATCGGAAGCTGCATTTGGTCTGGCAACAGCACTGCATTATTGAAGAGATTGCTCGGAGCCAGGAGACTAATCAGATGCTATTTGGATTCAACTGGCAGTTACTCTGAGCTCCAACTCTGCCTCAAGACAATCATGAGTGACATCAATAATAAAGACTGATTTAAAATTCCAGAGAACTTTTTGAGGACGGGGAAGTATTGGAGGGTCTTTTGATTCATGTCCAGATTCACATACATTAGTAAAATATTCCTTAATGGAATATTGCTTTCAATTAGCAAACATAAGCTTCAAGGGAAAAACAGGACATAGATTAATGTTTTGTGTTCTAGAACACTAAAAAAATGCTTGTTCACCCAAGTGTCTATCTCTGCTAATATTTTCAGAAAACTCATTCCCTTTCATAACTGTCATATTTCATTTCTTATCATCCACCTGGTAAATGAAATCACATCAAGCATTTGTGGACATTTTTACATCTGGTTAACTTCTCTACACTTTTGTATTTGGCATATTCCTGAGTCTAATTCAGCCTGCATTAGATTTCTGACAAGATGCTGCTGATCACCTGTGGTCTTCTAAAGAAGAACTGAAGAACTATGCAGTATCTATCAACTGAAAAAGGTTTTTGAAGTGTAAACAATTTTATTTAAGGGAATAGCCTTACTATACCACCTACAGCTTCAGCCAGAAACAAATCTAAGTCTTTCTACGTACTGAATGTGAGTTGTGAGTCTGGAAAGCATCCTTCCAGTGTAGACCTCAAGAATAATTAGGAGAATGTGCTCGTTATGCATTCCTTATACAAAAAGCTTTTTATCCTCACCTGACTCCAGATAGCTTTGTGGAATTACAAGTGATTGTTCCATTTTCCAAAGGCAGGTTTCTGCAGTGGCCCCATCTTATTTGACTCTCAGAAAACTTTTGCTGTTCTGAAGCAAACTCTTTGTAGGAGAAGAATCAGAAAATTGCCCCAGTGAATGGTCATTTAAGCTGAAATTAGAACAGTCATATTTTTAAAAGTTCTTCAGCCTTTTGTGGCTTTTAAGAGACAGATCCTAGATTTGATGTTTGTATGAAACTTCTTTGTGAATTATAGTTTATGACCGATATAAACAGCCAAGAAAAACAAAGAAAAGGAAAGGATAAAAGGCCTTGTAATCAGGTCTGTGTCCCATTATAACCTGCTGTGGTTGAGCCATCTTGCTTCTAATACAGCTCTTTTGAGTCTGCATAGACTTCTTGGTTCTTGGTTTTTATATCAAGAACTTGTGAATTAACTGCAGAAGAAAAGACCAGTTGACACTTATTTTTAGTTTCTGTGGTATTGGGTAATGTTAGCAGTTGAAAGATGTGTTCGAAGATTCTTTTGCCCTTAGCTGCTGCCACCATGTACGTGTGCAAGTGTATTTCTACCTTCTTTATTCAGGGAAGGTAACAAAGGAAAAGAAAATTTTGCTGAGTGATCAGTAATGCACATTTGGGACTAGAGTTGTTGTCATTTTATGGAAAAGTTTATTTTGCAGTAAGGGATTGGTGTGAGCAAACACCAGAATCACAATCATGATTTCCTACTTGGATAATTGCTATTCAAAAGGAATCAGGAACTAGAGCAATTACAATGATCAGTTCACAGAAATTATAAGAGACGAAGATCAGAAAATTCAGTATTCGGCTTGTGCAATTTGCCAATATGATTAGGTGATTTGAACATTGCCCCCTGTTTTTTATATAATTTTTTAAAGGGGTTATTTAGCTCTGAAATCTGGGCTAGAACAGGCAGCAGAAGATGCTCATTTCTGCCTTTGTTTTCCTGTCCCCATTTGGCAAGGATAAAGGCTTTATTTTTAGCCTTCTTAGATTCAATTTGTAAACCTGGAGCTAAGCTATCAAGCTGCAAGAGACTCTCTGGCACTGGCCAGCCAACCTTTACTGCCAAAGAACCTAATTCATCACTGAGTTCTGCTTGTTGAGAGTGACGTTTCTGCATTGGAGGTGAACATATGCCACAGTGCTGCCTGCCTCAGCCCAAGGAATTTCTAATGATATTATCATGGCAAATAATTTAAGTCTGCTTATAAAGTTTACTTAAGCAACCAAGTCACTTTATTTAGTGTTGTATGTGAAAGAATTGGTTCAGTAGGATGGTTCTGACTGTGTGTTTCTAATATTAGTGAGGGACTGGCAAAGATTTTAATGATACAGTAAAGAAAAACATATATCTGTATAATTAATTTATTATCTTAGTGTATGGGCTGTGAGTTCACCTTTTAGTGGTCATTTGTCATTTCATAACAACTATGCATTTTGGTTCACTGTGATAATCTATATTTAGTGACTGCAACATGTTTATACCACTGATTCAAATTCCATTCATGATGAAGTTATACAAAGGATGCATATATTGATATCTTTTACTGCAAATTGTAAATTAAAAACTTGTATAATGTTCTTGTGCTTTTTGAAATAAAATATCTTATATGTGTATATTTAAAAAGCAAGAAAAAAGGGAGGGGACTTCTCATGTTTGGGGATTTGGGTTTGAAGTATAGAAATCTTACCTAAAAAGGAGCTGTAGTGAAAAGTATATCAGCCCAGTATATGTGTTTGTTTCAGGCTAGAGTCGCTTGTGGCTCATGCTGGACTCAAACTCATAATGTAGCTGATCTTCCTGCCTCTATCTCCCAAGTACTGGAATTATAGGTGTGTGCTATCATATCTGGGTTAATTTTTCTTCAAGACACAGATTTTTAGAGTTAATGGGTCTTTAAGCTTTTTGACTATACATTGTATTTCCTTCCCAAGTGCCACCACTGCCTGACCATAATGATTTTCATGCAGTATTCCTTGCATGTGTTAAGCACATTTTATGACATAGTGCAAAAACAGAAGTCATCAGGTTTTAAATTAATTAAGTTTACCCATTATCATAAACTCTCCAAGTCATACAATATAAAGCTGCAAAAGTGCATAAGAGTGTCTCAGTTTACCTGATGTCAAACTTCTCAGCAGAAATCTTGTAACCAAAGAGAAAGTGACATAAGATATACATACTACTAACAGAAGAAAGATCAGCCAAGAATACTATACCCACTAAAGCTATTCCTCAGAATTGAAAGAGAGAAAATGACATTTCCAAATAAAAGCTGGAGAATATCTCTCTACCAGAGTTGTCCTACAAGAAATGCTTGGGGGCAACTCATGGGACAGAAAAGCTTAGGGGATGAGAGTATAGCTCAGGTTAACAACTTGGATTTGATTCCTAGCACCACAAAAAGAAAGAAGTATTAATTCACAGGTAAGAATGACTGCATAGATAAATTCAGAATGTTCTAGTAGTGTAAAACATAGTAGGATTAACCAGTATAAAGATTTTTTTTTTAAGATTTATTTATTTATTATGCATACAGTGTTCTGCCTGCATGTATACCTGCAGACCAGAAGAGGGCAACAGATCTCATTACAGATAGTTGTGAGCCATCATGTGGTTGCTGGGAATTGAACTCAGAACCTTTGTAATAGCAGCCAATGCTCTTCACCTCTGAGCCATCTCTCCAGCCCCAGAATAAAGATTAAAAAAAAAAAAATACAAAAAACAAACAAGAAACAGTGGGTGGTTCATGTCTGGCAGTCCCAACTACTTGGGAATCTGAGGCAGGAGGATTGCTTGAGCCTAGATGTTTGATGACAAATCTCAGCAACCTAGCCATATTTCTGAAAAGAATAACAGTGTGTTAAGAGATGGTGTCTTTTCTATTGCTGATAAAATATACTGACAAAAGCAACCTTAGAAATTGTTTTGGCTCACATTTAAGGGCTGCAAGAGATTAAATGGTTGGTCACATTGTATCTTCAGGAAGCAATGAACAACTAGTTCTTGTGCTCAGCTTTGTTGTTTTTATACAGCCTTAGTACCTCAGCTCTAGGTAAAGGTGCAACCCACAGTAAGTAGGTCTCCCTGTTTCTCTCTAGCTCACCTCCTAGGTGATCCTAGATCTCATCAACCTGACAATTAAGATGAACCATCAGACGAGCAGTATAGGAAGATAAGAAAGGAAGCCTTCAAAATTCAGAGTGAGGCAAAATAGCATGGAAGTGTATGGTTTATTGTTTTAGTGTATTTTCCTCCCATGTTATGATGCTGCTATCATTCGGAACAGCTTGTTTTCATCAAACCGTGAGGTCTTTTTGTTAAGCCTCATTGTGCTACAGAAATCTTAAAATGGTAAAAGAAACCACAATATCACAGCACCCACAAAACAAAAACCTAAAGTAGACAGAAAATAGTAAGGAATCAAAACTGGAGTAAGTCATTTAGCCAAAAGGAAGTCTAAGGGGCTGGAGAGATGGCTCAGCGGTTAAGAGCACCGTCTGCTCTTCCAGAGGACCTGGGTTCAATTCCCAGCACCCACATGGCAGCTAACAACTGTCTGTAGTTCCAGTTCCAGGCAAACACCAAGGCAAATAAATAAATAAATAAAGTTAAAAAAAAAAAAAAGGAAGTCTAAGAGAGGGAGAAAGAAAGGAATTCAAAACTAGAAGGTAAGTTTTGTAATTGCTATAAGACCTTAACCGTCATTTAGCTAACTTAAGTCAAATAATTCTACAATTACAGGACACAGAGTGACTAAATTAAATGAATTAACTATACCCAAGTTATGTAGCTTACAAGGAAGTTACTTCACCTTTAATAGGGCATGCAGAGGACCAGAGTGATGTGTTAGCCAGTAAAGGCACTTGCTACCAAGCCTGAAAAATCTGAGTTCAATCCCCAGAACCCATGTGGTAGAACCAGTAGAAGGTAGAAAAGACCTTTTCTGTTTGATGGTGATGTAGTGATTTACTAAACCATTGTTGGTACTGCCTTTTTGCCAAGCATGACTTCACTTGCTACCTGGAACAGAATGACTCAGAAATAGTTAAAGTAATGAGTCATTGCCCTTAAACCTGCTGACTGCCACATACACTTCTGTAAAGTCTTGCTTGCTTACCCACCCCATCATGTGGTTTTAGAATATGAAGTGAGACCCAGGATTGAAGCTTTTCAAGAGCTGTTCTAGCTTTAGTCCACTGGTGGGATCTCCTCTCTTTCCATTTTCATTGATATTGGCATGATTATTCCAAAAAGACTCCCACTACAGTAGAAGGACAGAACTGAATATACCCATGTCCTTCACATGAACACAATAGCACACACACATGTGCCCAAAACAAGATATGCAAGCACTGAATGTGAAGAAATGGAATAAGATACTCCTTGCAAATGGAATCTCCCCCTCCAAAAAAGTCAAGAGTAGTCATATGAGATAAAGTACACTCTATAGGGGCTGGAGAGATGGCTCAACCATATGATGGTTCATAACCATCTATAATGGCTTCTGAAGCTTTCTCTAGTATGCATGCAGACAGAACTCATACAAAAACAAACAAAAAAGACAACTTATAAAACAAAGCTACAAAAGCAGAGAAGAATCGGTCAGTTACTCAGTAGGCTAGAAAGGAAGGTCGTTTGAGCCAATAAATTTGAGCACAGCCTGTGCAACATGGTGTGACCCTGCCTTGAGTGGGGAAAGGGAACATAATAAGGAGTCAACTCAGCAGAGAAATTAACTATAAATATATGTACTAATAGAAGAATACTCAGATACACAGAGCTTGGTATTCATATACCTAAAGGAGTTGGACAATAATTACAAAGGACTCAGAAAAGAGGTTGAGTCAGGATTATGGGTTGTAGTTCTACCTAGCTCACTGAGCCAAGCACCCATGTCCAACTGAACGTTCTCCTATATATCAGCAACTCGATTATAAAGAGCAAGTATAACAGCTCACACAGTAGAGGTGCTGAGGATATAGAGCATCTCCTCTGGAAAATGCATCCCTGGAACCAGGAAGCCAAATTCTGCTTCTATATTTTTACTCGTGCTAAAGTAAGTTTACTAAGGTTACTCTCAAGCCAGGAGAGATGGCAAATACCTTTAATCTTAGAGGCAGATATCTGTGAGTTCAATGCCAGCCTGGTCTACATTTTAGGGTTACAGGACAAAATAAATGATTACAAATAATTGATTAATAAAAATAAATGGTATGCTTTCTTCTGAGATTTTGACACTTTGGGGGTTTTGTTGTTATTGTTTTGCTTTAGTTTTTTTGTTTGTTTTTCAATCCATTGTTTTTCTGGGTAGCCCTGGCTGTCATTAGAATTTGCTCTGTAGACAAGGCTAACTTCAAACTCAGAGGTCTGCCAGCCTCAGTCTCTCTAATGCTGGGGCTAAAGATGTGTACCACCACCACCTAGCTTGACACTTTGTTTTAAAACAATTAACTCTGATCACGTTCCTTAGGCCTTCAAAAAATCAATAAAGCAATATATAACCATCTTAAAGTAGAAGATTTAAAAAAAAAGGGCAAACCCAGGTTGGAAAGATGACTCAGCTTGTGTTGTTCTTCCAGAGGATAGGAATTTGATTCCCTGCAGCCACATTGGGTACTTCTGCACTGACATGCATATACCTACCTACACACACACACACATACACACACACCACAATATTAAAAATAAAATGTGTTTTAAGGCAAAGCTAGAAGTACTTAGAGCACTGTTTGAAACTTGATACAAAGCATGAGAGCATTGTGTATAGTTTGTACTTACTAGTATTTAACTTTTTTCATTAATTTGCAGTGCTGAGGATCACACCCAGGACTTTGAGCATGCCAGGCAAGTGCTCAAGTATCAGGCTATATCACCTTGCCAAGCATTAATTTCTGCAAAAATAGGTTTGTAGGTTTTGTTATTGTTTGGGTCTTTTTTGTTTTGATGTTTTAGTTTAATAATTGAGTGTCCTTAAGTATTAAAAGGGAGCAGGAAGTATGAAGGATTACACTCAGCTCATAATAATAAATATGTGCAAAAAACTGAAATTCAAAATAGAACGATAGAAAACATGGAATCCACATCTTATATTCATTTAATTCTTCATATGATATTATACAACAACCTTGATCTAAGTATATATTACACTTGTGGAAATTTTATCTGTCATTTACAAATATTTTTATCATGTAGAATATACCATACCCAAATAACACTAGTAGAAAATATTTTACAATAATGTTTATTGAGATGATTATCATCCTATTTCAAAAAAAATATTTTAAAAAGTAAGTAAAATAAACTCTCTAACTAGGAGGTAATTGCGTGCTGCTTGCAGTGGCAGACTCTGATCACTAGGGTATGCTATTAGCACTGCCAGCCAAACTGTCAGTAGAATCAAAATCACCACAGTTACAATGTGAGCTCTTCTAACATTAAGAGTAAACAGCTAATCCCAAACAACCCTATAAATCACAGAACTTTTTCTTGGCAGTTGAAAGAACCACCTCACCATTTTTTATTTTAAAACTCTTGAGTATAAAGCCTGGCATAGTAGGCACAAGCCCATAACTTGGGAAATGGAGGCAAGAGTAACATGGGGATGTTTGAAGTTAACCTGTGGTAGTGTTGGGACTCTGTCTCAAAAACAAAAAACAAAACAAGCAAATCTATAGAAACACAATTTTGTATTATTGGATTACTTTCATGTTGTACAAATCAGGGATCAAAACCAAACAAACCCTGAACATTCAATTTTCAGTACCCAAATAACAACAAAATATTGAACAAATGTAGAATTCATTATTCTGAAAAACTTAACTGTTGTGCCAGGGCTACAGCTTAGTGATAAAGTACTTGCCCATTATGTGTATAGCTTGAGTTTCAATCCCTAAGACTTTACCAAAAGACAAAACAAAAAACTTTTTTGTTAACTTTAGTGATAGGTCATTAATCTGAGCCTCATAAAAGTTAAGGAAAATGGCAACCAGATTAAAAATAACTAATTAATTCTATTAATTCTATTCAGTCATTTTCAGGGCTGGAGAGATGGCTCAGAGGTTAAAAGCACTGACTGTTCTTCCAGAGGTCCTGAGTTCAATTCCCAGCAACCACATGGTGGCTCACAACCATCTATCTTGAGATCTGGTGCCCTCTTCTGGCACACAGGCATAGTGAAGGCAGAATGTTGTGGACATACTAAAATCTCTTAAAAAAAAAGACTAGTCATTTCCTCCTTTCCTTTTGCAGTGCTAGGGATCAAACCCAGGCCTACAAACATGTTAAGTCAAAAGGCCTATCACTGATCACACCCTAGAATTATTTTGTAAACATAAACTCTTTTTTTAATTTTAACTTTAATTTTTTAAGTCAATCTTAATACTCCCTTACATTGTAGTCAGATTTGATTGCCATCAAACCCAAATTGATATTCAATAAATTTGAATCCCTTAAGTTATGGTTACTTTGTCTAGCTGTCCAACATTTTTCTCTCACCTTATTCTTTTTATTTGGATTTTTAAATTTTGAAATAAAGTTTATCACCACTAAATGATGAAGTTTAAAAAATTAACAGAAATGAAATAAGAACACAAATATTGGGGCTGGAGAGATGGCTCAGTGGTTAAGAGCGCCGTCTGCTCTTCCAGAGGACCCGGGTTTGATTCCCAGCACCCACATGGCAGCTAACAGCTGTCTATAGTTCCAGTTCCAGGCAAACACCAAGGCAAATAAATAAATAAATAAAGTTTAAAAAAAAAAAAAGAACACAAATATTTAAGGTGGTTCATAGAATTATGTGAATGCAATCCTGTTAAAAAACGAAGCAGCAGACACTTTCAGAGGATCCCAAGCATCTGGATCATTGTCATCTGACTCCTGTTAGAGTCTAAATAAGCTACAAGCCTCCAAAGCAGCAGTTACTACAGTGCTTTCTGTAATATTTGCATATTTGCTAAGTACACTGCAAAACTCTGAACTGTTTTGTAGTTGTTTTTCTAGTACCTAACAAAGTAGTCTGCCCTATGGAAATTTGTTTATAGAGATCTTGTGGACTCAGTGATGTTTAAATAGAAACTAGTTTGATGAAAAACTTTAAAGGCAAAGACTGTTCAGTGGTTTGCAGAAGCATTTGCACACTCTACTTTTGAGTTTCATGTTTCAAAGCTCTGTGTATTTGGTTTGAAAAACAGCTTGACAGCTGTAATGAGATATAACTAATGCACAGTTATTAGTGTGCAATTCTGAGGTCTGAGAGGTTTTGTTTTGGCTCTTTTTGACACCAGGGATTGGTCAGTATTATTGTACATGATAAATCTGTGCTTTACCAGAGAACTACATTTTTAGCCCCTGGGGATTTTAGTTTTTTCATTTCTGGTGTTTTATTAGTTACTTCTCTTGCTCTGTTGACAAACTACCTGACAAAAGCAATTAGGAAGGGTTTGTTTTGGTTCCTAGTCCAGAGGTCCAGTCCTTTTTGGAGGGGCAAGTTATACATCTTGACATGTCTGGTCACCTTGTATCTGTAGTCAGAGAAGCAGAGAGAGATGAATGCTGGTTTTTAACTTGCTTTCTAGCTTGCTTTTCTGTACACAAGTCAGAATTTGCACTCAAACTCAGGATGGGGGTTGCTTTACCATTCCCATGAGGCTGAAGCTAGCTGACATGGTCATGCCCATGTCACCCATACACATTCACTCAGGTTTTCCCACCCCAGCTAACCTAATCTAGATAATCCCTCATAGGCAAAGCAAAGGTTTCTCTAGTGATTCTAGAGCCTGTCAAGTTGACAACAGATATTAACCCTCACAGGCACAGGGGACTAAATTCAACACATTCTTCACCTCTAGCCCAAGAGAAATTCTTAAAGAAAAGGGAGGAAAGACAAGCATCTCCTTTCCCTGATCTTAACACTAATCCATATTGTGCTGTTGGGCCTGGGGATGTGCTCCTGGAGTAGTGTGCTAGCACTGTTGGGAAACAACCAACAAACAACATTCTGTGATGTTGTCCTGGTAACTAGGACAAGCTATAAAAAGAGCCACGTGTAGGTCATTTCCTGTTGAGATCAGGGGAACATTACAAATGGCACCTAAGTGTGGTAGAGTAGCACACACATGGGAGAACAGGAAAAGAAAAGGTTAATTGAGTGTGTTTTATTTCAAGCTAAAACAAAGGAGAAAAACAACTATTGTAAGGTACATTATGACTTGTATGGAGACTTCTCAGTATAAAACTGAATTTTAGTATTCTAGAATAGTTTGTACGATTTTTATAAATCTAAGTTTTGTTCCTTTACATATCCCAGGGCACCCACAGACCTGAGTCATTCATCTTATCATATTTTCCCAAATCTTACTTTATTAGTTATCTATCACCACACAGGTCCAGCAATCATTTATTTTGATGCTGGAGACTGAACCTTAAACATTTATTAAACCACATTGTTTTTGTGGTGCTGAATTTGGGAAGTGGTTTACCTAGATGATTCTGGCTTGGCTTATTTTATTATCAAGATGCTAGCTAGAAACTAATTCCAGCATGCCCAAGGCTAAGACAGGAAGATGAGAAGCTTGAGGTTATCCTGGAGTACAAAGGTACATTCTATCTTAAAATAAAACAATGAAGATCCTGCAATGAAACACATTTGTACGTTAACCTAATTTAAAAAAAATTATACCTGGTGTGGTAGCACATTTATAGTAAATGATGGAAAAAGCATTTTTTTCCTGCTTTCATCAGTAGAAACAAAACAATTTGGCAACTTCTTTATGTTGAATAGAACAAGATGACTTCATCATCAGTTGCCTTTTAATGTACATTTTGTTCTGCTTCTTGTCCAAGAATCTGAACATGACAGGCAGTAGAGATGTCTCCTGTTCTTAAAAGAACATAAAGAGGCCGGTATTTCCACAACAGGAAGAATATTTCTGTCACTTAAGAAAATAATTACAAGTGAATATGAAGCGTTAAAATTCATCTCATACTTTCTGTCCATGGCAAACACGTGGCAGGCAGGCATTGTAACTGTTAAGGTGAAAGCACTGGACAGGTGATATTTAAACAGACTTGACGTTTGGTTTTGACACTAGTTTTGTGTTCTTGATAAAGTTAACTCTTAATGTTTAATGTCTACATAATGACCAGTGAGGATAGGAGGTTGACTTACTCTTAGTTTTGTTTTTCACCAAAGAGCTTGGCGTCCATTCAACACGAAATATGTCTCCCACAAAGACTCAATGCTCCACCCTTCGTAGTTAATCTTTGTATGTCTTTGAGCCACTGCTGCAAACTCCAGCTTAGAGTCTCAGACTGGTCCTCGAGATGGGTTGTTCATTGTCTTTATCAAAAAGGCAAAGAAATCTTTTTTTGAAGGTTGTGAAGGGGCACTCCCTTCTCTAGGCTGACATCTTCGTAACTCCTTTCTTTTCTCACACCTTTGTGTTTCCCGGCCCTGGCCAGGAGCTTAGGTTGTTATGGGGACAGCGCCCATTCCTCAGATCCTGACGGCTTAGGTCTGAGCAGGTGAGCAGAGCAGGTGAGCAGACCTTAAGCAACGACCCGGCCTCATGATTACCGTCGCGACTGCCTCAGTGACAAAGTATTTCCAATTTTCTTCCAAAGGGCCCAACTCTGTGGCCACAAGCATGCTGAGCTAGAACACCTACCCAAGTCTGCTCTCTGAAGCACTGCGCCCTGTCTGTACTCAGGACAGGCCGACCGTTGCGGCGGGCACTGGAACTACAAGTCCCAGAATCCCCGCGCGCACGCGCACTGTCATTGTGATGCTCCTTTCCCGGTAACTCGCCCTCTCAGGCAAACCTGAAGATAGCGGCAATTCTCCGGTGGGGGGCGGAGACGCTCTCGGCCCAATTCTCCGCCCCCTCCCTGATAGGCAATGGGACTAGCCAACCGACGCCACGGGCTGGTAACGTACTCTCCAATCAGAATCCGCGGTGGAGAGGTGGGCGGTGCGCGCTGGCAGGGCAGGTGGGCTAGGCTGTGCGGCTTGCGGGGGGGAGAGTAACGTCGGGCCGGGTCAGCGGGCGCTGCAGTAGTCGCCGCAGCGGCTATGGGAGCGGTGGGGACGAGGCGGCGGCGGCGGCGGCAGGAGGAGGTGCAGGGGTTGGCACGAGAGCAGCGGCCCGGGGAGGCCCGCAGCAACACCCGCACCCGCCGCCGCCGCCTTTAGACGCGGACGGCACCAAGGGGACCGCCGGCCGTCTAAGCCGCGCTCGGGTCCCGCCGCAGTGGGCGGCGGGGGATGGGCAGGCGGCGGCGGGCCAGCCTGCTGAGCGGTGACTCCTCCCGGTGCGGACCCTGACCTGGACCCCAGCCCTCCGCCGGAGATCCTGCGTCCGCGGCTGACCAGGTAGGACACACCCCCGAGCCCCAGGGCGTCTCCAAGTAGCAGCTCTGCGCCCGCCGCACCCCTCGCCCAGCCTTACCGAAGCATGGAGGAGAGGCTGCCCAAGACCCCTGGGTCTCTGCCCACGCCCCGGGCTGGTGCCAGACTCAAAATGGTCTTCATCCCAGATACTGATCTGATTCTGCCCCATTTCCCCGGAGGCTTTGCTGCCTTCCTTGAACTTGGAGGGTCACGGAGCTGCTTCATCTGTTCTGTGGGTGACCCATATATCACTTGTACTCATGACTCTTCCGGTTACCAGGACCGAACAGAGAGAATTCTTTAAAATTAAGAGCGTTTCATTTCACCTTGCTTTTCTCGTTGTAATGGAAGAGGGACAGAACTATAGAATCTCTTCTCTGTGTGGTATCAAGAAAGGCCAGGACTTTGTAGTATTGAAGTAATGACCAGAGGGATTTGCTTTGACAAAGATGATGCTGTTGATACGCTGGGATGCCGAAAGAGGGACAAAAGAGCCCACGTATACGTACTGTCGAGTCAGAGAAGTAAATAATCATGGGGATGCTAGGATACCGATCTTCCAATGAAGTTCATTTTATTTCAGTTGTGCCGCTGCCTTAGAGGTAAAAATGACATTGAGTTGTACTTTGCTTTGGATTGAAGTTGATAGGCTTCTCTCCTCTAGCTTTGGAAGCTGTCCTTTAAACATTAAAGAAGACAATTTTATTTTAACCTATATATGATGGGAAGTAGTTATTTAGTAGAATTGAATTTGTGTGAGAGCGTATATTATGAATGGACATATGCTTGTACTCAGATTCTCAAATACAAAGCAGATTCTGGTTGTGTTTTGTTACAGTGTTTGGTTTTGACCCATTAACAGTTGCATTGACATTAAACTTGGGTTTGCTAGAATAGACTGCAAATGTATCTGTTTTCTTTTTAACAAAGTGAACTACAATAACATTCATTTAAAGGACATAAAAAAAATGAAGATTTTAAAAGTATTGAATGGGGGTCTGGAGAGATGGTTCAGCGGTTAAAGGCTAGGCTCACAACCAAAAATATAGAAGTATTGAATGGGATGAATACTTTGACTTGTCACTTTAAAGAAGCTATAATAATGACAGATACAACAACATGACTCTTTGGAGAATCTATCCTGATTTGGATTGTAGTCTATTAAAAATTAAAACATAATGAAAGAAATCTTTAATGGAGAAGCTTATATTTTTGTATGATGAATTTTAGGAAAAGGGAATGCTTGAAGCATGATTACAAAGGAAAGTTGCTCTTAATAATTTAACTTTAAAGTGGAATGTTAACTGATTTTTTGCTTTCGGTTTTTGAAGACATTGAGGCTTATATATAGCTTCATTAATTATATTTATAATTTTGATTGAAGCAATTTGATAATGAATAGGGAGCTGGCTTAGAGAACATATATATGCACACACACATATATAATTGAGTGAATTCTGTATTGTATATGACTTCAGATTTTTGTTAAATAGTGGCTGTTTTAATGCCTCAGGAAAGCTGAGCAAACTGAACTTAATTAAATAGGACTTTATGTATATCTTTAAATGCTGTGTTAGAAGTGAAGTTTGTATAATTTGGGGAGCAAAACTTTACAGATAAAGCTGCATTAAAATATGACAAGTCATGGGTTATTTAAAGTTTTTTAGATATATTTATTTTTGTGTGTTGAGTATTTTGCCTAAATGTGTGTGCAGTGATAAACTGTTGGATTTTCAAAGTATGTGTTACACAACTGAGTTAATTCTGATCATGGAATTTAAGTTTTATTTGGTGCTGAGGAGGAAGTTCTTTGTGAGGTACACAACTTTATCAAGTAATATCTATGGATGATACTGCCTTGTGGTTCAAAGTCAGACTTTCTATGTTGTTCAGGCTGCCCTTGAAGCCCCAATAATCCTCCTTCCTCAGCTTCCCAAGTGCTGGAATTACAATGTTATCTAACATTTTTATGCTGTGCTGGGGTTCAAATCCAGGACTTTATGCATTCTAGGCAAGCATTTTACCAGCTGAGCTATATCCCCAACTTTTCATTTTATTTTGAAAGAGAATTTTCCTAGATTCCTCAAGCTGGCTTGGGGCTTCTAATCTGCCTGTGTTTGTCAGCAATGACCCAAGTTGTGAGCATGCAAACCACACCCAGCTCATTAATCTTTAATTTTTTTAAAATTTTGTTTGTTTTGCCTGCATGTATGTAATTGCATTGTTTACATGCTTGGTGTTCATGGGAGCCAGAAGAAAGTGCCGAATATCTGAAACTTGAGTTGCTGATGATTGTGAGCTGCCATGTGAGAGATTGAACCTGGATCCTTTGGAAGAGCAGACAGTGCTCTTAACCACTGACCCATCTCTAGCCCCCATTTATCTTTTCACACTTCCTTTTTTATTATTTTATTTATTTTATTATTTATTATTTTCATTTTAAAATACTTGCCTTAAAAAATGAGGTTGTGTTGTTCCCTTATCTAAGTCATATGATCATCTCAATACATATTTTGTTAATATTTGTCGGCAGCTTTCTGCTTGTGTTGTTTGTTATGGAGTACATTTATATGATTTCTTTTTCCTTGGTCCACTAAGTGCTTCAGTTTACACAGTATCTAAAAATGGTTAACATTTTTCTTTTTTTTTAAATATATTTATTTATTATGTATACAGTATACAGAAGAGAGTATCAGATGTCATCATAGATGGTTGTGAGCCACCATGTGGTTGCTGGGAATTGAATTCAGGACCTCTGGAAGAACAGTCAGTGTTCTTAACCTCTAAGCCATCTCTCTAGCCCCGGTTAACATTTTTCAAGAAAAGTAAGAAAAAGAGAAGCCAAAGAGAAAATTGTGATATATACTGATAATGATATTTGATTTAAATCATCTGGATGCAAAATTCCATGGTAAACCAGATTAGGACTTCCTTTCTGTTGAACTTTCATGGCATTTAATAAATTGAACATATGTAGGGCTGGAGAGCTGGAAAGATGGTTCAGTGTTAAGAGCACTTACTGTTCATGCAGAGGACCCAAGATTTAGTTCTTAGCACTCACCATTCATAGCTTCAGTTCCAGGGGATCCAGTGCCACCTTCTAACCTCCAAGGGCACTAGACTCACAGATGATCACAGACACACTTGCTGGCAAAACAATCATACCTATAAAGAAATTATTCAAAACTATCTCTTTGAATGGTAAGTTATTATAACAGCTACATGCATCCATTTCTTAAATACTTGTTAAGCATTTCCTATGTTATACTGCCATGGGTTAAAAGATTCAGTAGTAGCCTAGGCTGTGGTTTTGTATACCTCTAATTTCAGCACTTAGGAGGCAGAGGCAGTTGGATCTCTGAGTTTGAGGTCAGCCTGGTCTACAGAGCTAGTTCTAGGACAGCCAAGGCCACACAAAGAAACCCTGTCTTGAAAAAAAAAAAAAAAAAAACAACAGTAGACAAAAGAGAAATATCTCTTTGCTTTTGAATTTACCATTTAGTAGAAACAGAAACCTGTAGAAACAGATACTTACACAAGATTCAAGTATTATGAAGAGAAAGTGTAGACATGAGCAGATAGGTTCAAGAGACATTTCTGTTTTATTAACTCTAACTCATTCTGTATTCTGTATTCGCTTCAGAGGTCAGTGGAAATATTTCACTCTAATTAAAAATAAATATACTTAAATAAAAAAGTAATAAAAATTAACGTGCATATAACCCTTGTATGTTATTCAGAGATTGTGTATCTGTGATAAACAGGAAAAAAGAAAAGAAAATTTTTGTTTCACAGTTTTGATGTTTTCACCCACTGTGGCAGGGAGGGCATGGTGGAACAGATCAGCTTACTTCATTGCATTGAGAAAGCACAGAAAATACCCATGCTAGTGGCTAATGCCCTCAGATATACCCAGAGGTGTAGTTTACTAATCTCTTTAGCACTTCTCAGCTAGGTCAAGTTGACAGTCAAGGGTAACCCTGAAAGTTTCCCTCTTGGTAACTTGACACTCAAACATCTCTCTTTAAACCATAGCATTTGAAGCGAGAAGATGGCTCAGTGGGTAAAAGTACTTGTCAAACAAGTCTGAGGAACTGAGTTCAAATTCCCAGAAACCTCATGAACACACACACACACACACACACACACACACACACACACAAGATTTGCCATAGAGAAATGAAAATAAAACACCTTAAAATTCCATCCTGGCCATCAGAAGGTTTATGCCCATCTGAAAGTACAATTATACAGTCCACCTCCAGAGTTCCCATAGTCTTTACAGTTCTAACATTGTTCAAAAGTCTGAGTTTAAAATATCTGAGATAGAAGCAAACTCAGCTGTGAGTCCTTGTAAAATCAAAAGGAAAACTGTATACTTAGGAAGTATAATGGCACAGAGTAAACAATTTCATTTTCAAAGGAAGAAATAGAAAAGTAGCAAGGTGAGGTTAGGACCAAAGCAAGACAGGAACCAAATAGGGGGAACAAATCTCACAGTTAAATGTGTGGAATAGTAATGTGATGTGTTCTCCAGATCATTACTGCCTCTAAGACCTCGCTTTTGCAGCCCACACAGCCTTTTTCTTTGGTTGCTTTTACTTGGTAGTGGCCTGTGTCTTTCTATTGTGCACATTCCAAGTTCCTGACACATCCAACTTTCCAGGAGGTCTCCATTGCATCTTTGGCTCCATTCTCATGGTTTTACATATTGCTCTTTGGGGGCGGTCTGCGGAGATACTGGCCTTGCTGTAAATGGAACTAGAAGCCTCCATCATTCTACAACTCTTTTATTCTGTTTGCCCGCAAAATATATATTATATGGACAGTACCAAGCTCTGTTGCCAGTTCCAGTGATAGTTATATCTGCATAGACAGTGGTCTCTTACGTGGCCTGTATAGCTGGATGCAAGAAAGCGACTAACCCTGCACTCGAAGACACTCAGGAGCCATCTTCTCAAAGGAAGGTCTTTTGAAAGTATAAACTCAAACTACAATGGATGAGATATGCTCTGAAATTCTCCCTCCACCCCAAGATCTAATTACTTATTTATAGTTTGCTGGACTCACAAGTAGAAGTCTCCAATGAAGACAGTTTACATATTCTGGCAATCTGTTTCTGGCGTATTTCTCCGGCTTCTTTTATTCTTCTGGCCAAAAGTTTACTCATTCTACAGCCTCCTCTTCATTTTTCTTGGTGTCTTGTTTCTATTGAGCAGTATGTTGGTATTTGTCTTGCAGGACACATGGAACAACTAGACACTGATTCTTGGGGACTTTGGGCCTGGGCTTCCTATATCTTCTTTGTTTAATGACTTTCTTACTCTGTATTGGCAAGCATCATCTTAAGAGAGATTAAAAAGTTTTTAGATTTTGCTAGCTCTTTGGGCCCCAACCTATGAAGCACAGTAATCTATCAGCACAGTAGCATTCTTCCCTCTTTTTTTTTTTTTTTTTTTTAAATGATAATCAAATTGGGAACACTCAGATTGGCATCCACAACACATCCTCCAAAGACTGGAGTTTCTCCTATGACTTCTTCTTGGTCTATGGCAGGAATGCCTATTACTCAGCAGCAGACACACTCTGCCAAGAGTCAAGATATCTTTGCCATTTCATTTCCACTCTTCATTCAGAGCCTCAAGCAGTAGTCCTTGTTCCTCTCTGCATCCTCATGACCATAGTATAGTGGTTCTCAACCTTCTTAGGACTGCAACCCTTTAGTACAATTCCTCATGTTGTAGTGAGCCCCCAAACACAAAATTATTTTGTGGTATTTTGAATATAATTGACCCCTGTAATCTCATAGGCTATCATGTGGTCTTTAGTAATAAATCTAATGAAGATTTAAAATGAAAAAGGAGCAAATTGGTCAAGGTAAATTACAAAATAAAAATTTTAGGAGAAAAAAAAGAGCACCAGAAAATGAAATGAAGCTAAATCCTGTGTTCAAGGATATGAACAGATTAAGAAATGGAACAAAGGGAGTGATGACCTCAGGGCAAGAGCCCACCCAGCTAGATTTCCAGCTTGAGAAAAGGAATTGATGAAAAGCTTAGAATAAGGTGTGGTGGGGCACACTTTTAATCCCATCACTGGAAAAAGGTAGAGACTGGCAGATCTCTTGAGTTTGAGGCCAGTCTGGTTTTCAGAGCAAGTTCCTTAACAGCCAAGCTTAAGCACTCAAGGACAGAAAGCTGGTCAAGATGAAATTGAACAAGGGACCATGTTCTAGCTCCAACAAGCAGAACTTGGCAGCTTCAGCCACATGGTTCTGGCTTTAGAGTTAAGGATAGAAGAAATGGGTTATAGAATTTGCCTTCATGCTTAAAGAAAGCTGCTGGCATGTGTCAGGGGTGTCCTGAATGGAAGTTTAATAGCATAAAGCTGTGATGGTGAAGCCTGGGTTGCCTTGGAGAACCCAAGATGTTAGAGATGCCAGAGTTGTGGGATGCCTGCTGAGAAGAGCTGCTAACAGGGAGTAGAATGAACCCAAGAGAAAGAAGTGTGCTGCAGTCAACAAAGCTGAAAGGAGTTGGAGATCTGAAGAGTGAGACATTTGACATCAGACATGAGATGCAGAGTTTGGAGTTTGCCCAGTTGGTTTTTGATCTTGCTTTAGTCCAGTATTTCCTCACTCTGCTTCCTTCCCTATGTTTTGGAACAGTAACGTATATCCTGTGCCATTATATGTTGGAAGTATGTGATTTTTTTTTTTTTTAAAACAGGATTACAGTTAAGGGGTTGTATGACTCTCAGAAGAGACTTTGAACTTTGGACTTTTAAACATTGTTAAAATGGTGATAGTAGACTATGGGGACTTTTGAGGTTGGACTCTATGCATTTTGCATTATGATATGGTTACAAGTTTATGGAGCCAGAAGTGGAATGTGGTAGTTTGAATGTAATTGGCCCCCATAATCTCACAGGGAGTGGCACTATTAGGAGGGGTGGCTTTGTTAGAGTTCATATGGCCTTGTTAGAGAAAGTATGTCACTTTTGGGGAGGGCTTTGAGATTTCCTGTCAGGATACTGCCCAGTGTGTCAGTTGACTTCCTATTGTCTGTAAAATGTAGGACTCTCGGCTACCAGCACCACATCTGCCTGCGTGCCATCATGCTTCCCACTCTGATGATAATAGACTGAACTTCTGAAACTGTAAGCGAGCCAGTAGGCAGCACCCTTCTGCATCAGCTCCTGCCTTCAGGATCCTGCCCTGTTTGAGTTCCTGTCCTGACTTCCTGCAGTGCTGAATAGCAGTGCTGAAGTGTGAGCCAAATAAACCCTTTCCTCCCCAACTTGCTTTTTGATCTTGGTGTTTGTTTTGCAGCAGTAGAAACCCTAACTAAGACATATTTCTTTGTACTGTTGTAAATCGTAGAGTAAAGGTCTGATACGTGCCGGGCAATGATGACATAAGTCTTTAATTTTCAGCACTCAGGAGGCTGAGGCAAGTGGATCTTTGAGTTCAAGGCTGGTCTACAGTTCGGGACAGTCAGAGCTATATAGAGAAAACTTGTCTTGAAAAATAAAAACCACCGTCTGCTCTTCCAGAGGACCCGGGTTCGATTCCCAGCACCCACATGGCAGCTAACAACTGTCTGTAGTTCCAGTTCCAGGCAAAACACCAAGGCAAATAAATAAATAAAGTTTTTAAAAAAAAAAAAAAAAAGAAAAAGAAAAACCAAAGCAACAAAATCTGATATGTGTGACCCAAAAAGGTTGTGTTCCCAGGTTGAGAACCACTGCCACAGTCTGTCTTATCTTCATTCCTGTTAGCATTCTGGTATGAGCTATCAAAACCACCCATTAAATTCTGCTTAAAGCATATATCATTGGCCTTCTCTAGTTTGCTTTTCCAGACTCCTCCCACAAACCAGTTCCATAGGATTTGATACCAGATAGTCAGGTAGTATCAGCCCCACTTCTCTGCTAATTCTAGCAATTTTCTGTGCTAGACATTTCATCATTGTGGCAAAATAATTGACAGAAACAACTTAATGGAGGAATGACTTATTTTGCCCCATGGTTATCATGGCAGAGGAGGTTTGAACAAGAGGAATTCATCTTGTTCAAACCTCATGACTTATTTTGCCCCATGGTTATCATGGCAGAGGAGGTTTGAACAAGAGGAATTCATCTCCTTGTGGCTAGGAAGAAGAGAGATAATACCTGTACTTTGGAAGGCCTTTTGGCTCCCCTTTTAATTCATTCATGCTCTCACCTATGGGATAATGTTCTCTACATTCCTCTGTCATCCCTCTTTGAAAATGCTGTCACAGATACACTCAGAGCTGTGCTCTGCTAACTTCCTAGATGCTTCTTCTTCTTCTTTTTTTTTTTTTCAATGTATAACTGTGTAAGGTTGTCAAATCTTGGAATTACAGACAGTTGTTAGCTGCCATGTGGATGTTGGGAATTGAACTCAGGTCCTCCGGAAGAACAGTCAGTGCTCTTAACTGATGATCTGTCTCTCCAGCCCCCCCCCCCAAGATGCTTCTTAATCTAATCAAATAGACGCCTTGAAACAACCTTAGAAAAACATTTTTTCAATGACTCTAGAACATTTACACCC
Source organism: Sigmodon hispidus (assembly GCA_004025045.1). Lineage (NCBI taxonomy): Eukaryota > Metazoa > Chordata > Mammalia > Rodentia > Cricetidae > Sigmodon > Sigmodon hispidus. Next base: position 195,307 of record PVIH01001412.1, read on the forward strand.
TTCCACCTCCAGGGTTTCCTCTTCTACTTATATATCATAAGTATGCCTATCATAAAAATGCCTCTTCCATTAACACACACACACACACACACACACACACACACACAAATGCCTCTCTCATTAACACACACACACACAAATGCCTCTTTCATTAACACACACACACACAAATGCCTCTTTCATTAACACACACACACACACACACACACACACACACCCTTTATCAAATCGATTTCTGAATATCAAAACCTCTTGTCTGGAGTTGTTTGAAGGAACCATTTGCCTAAGCAGTTCTCAGCCATGAGACCCCTCCTGGTTTGCCAATTCTTCTCAAGACTAAGTTTTGCAAAGGTTCTGAAATTCCTTCAGGAAGAACTAAGATAAGAATATGAGTTTAAACAAAAGGTAGTTCAAAGCCTAGGAGTTAGCACTCCAGAACTCAAGTCAGATGCAATGGCTTTGTGGGATCTCTCACTACAACATATCATAATTAACTGGAAAGCACTGGATCTTATACTGTATAGTTTATTTTTATTAAATTTGGAAAAATTTCAGACATTTCTTCTACTTCTCATTACCTCTATTTCTTTGTGCCCATTGAAAGTAAAATAAATTATTTAAAAAATGGAAAGAAATTGCAGGTGGTGTTGGTGCATGCCTTTAATCTCAGCACTCAAGAGGCAGAAGCAGGTCATCTCTGTGGGTTCTAGACCAGCCTGGTGTACAGAGTGAGTTCCAGGACAGCCAGGACAGCACAAAGAAACCCTGTCTCAAAACAAAAACCCTGTGTCAAACAAAAACCAAAAAGAAAAACAAACAAAAAATAAAGAGAAGAAACTTCAGGATAGCAGGACTGCAGTAACTGAGAACAGAATAGACAGGATAATAGAAATAGAGGACAAATGCTCTTCATTGTTCTTCCTGGGTTCTGGTTAGATTATGTTAGCCCTTCAGAGTTATCCCTGTGCATTTCATTTGTCCCTTGCCCATATTTGTTTCCCTTTGGATAGTCCTTTTCCATTGCATTAAGCTCTCTACTCATCTGTTGAGACTCCATACTCAGGTGTTTCTAACTCCTGGCAAGATGACGTGTAAACCAACTCTGAGATTTGTTGACTCTTGATAGTTTTCCTTGTTTCTGTTTCATTAATTTTGTCTAATTTTGATTATTTCTTGCCATCTACTGGATTTGGGTTTGGCTTGTTCTTATTTTTGCAAATTCTTGAGTTTCATCATTAAGTCATTTATTTGTACTGTCTTATTTCTTAATGTAAAAGATTAGAGCTACAAATTTCCTTCTTAGAACTGTTTTCAGTGTGTCCCTGAGGTTTTTATTGTGGTTTCATTTTTAATAATTCCAGGAATCTGATCAGTTTCTTGATTTCTTTGACTCTTTTATCATCGGGTAATGCATTGTTTAATCTCCATGAGTTTGTATAATTAGTTTGCTGTTGTTTGGTCTACTGTTGATTTGAGCTATTATATACATTATGTTCTACATTATGGTCATGACATGGAGTCATTTCTGTTTTCTGAGTTAAGATTTGTTTTGTGTTCCACTATTGGTCTATTTTAGAGATACTTCCATGGGTTGCT
>PVIH01001412.1:205094-230351 GCA_004025045.1 Sigmodon hispidus
GTTCCGTGGTTGTGGTTTGCCGCTTGGGCATGTTTGGCTTTTTTTCTTGTTTGTTTGTTTAGAGACCACTAGTGAGTGAGTACATCCCCTGCTTATCTCTCTGAGTTTGTGAGACTTTGCTCAGGAGGATATTCTCCAAATCCATCCATTTGCCTGTGAATTTTAGAATATCATTTTTCCTTACTGCTGAGTAGTATTCTATTGTGTAGATGTACCACAGTTTGTTAATCCATTCTGATGTCTTTTGGAAAACCTCTAAGGTCTTCATTACTTCCAAGTTATTTTTTCCTTTCCTTTGATTCCAGAAGATGGCATCAGATCCCCGCGGATAATTCTTAGTTGCCATTTGGGTGCTGGGAAATGAGCACACACACACAAAATAATTAAAAGTCAAACCACATATGAGAGAAATTGTCTTTCAGAGTCTGGATAGATTCTCATGTAGCTCAGGTTAGCCTTGAACTTGATAGGAAGCTGAGGCATTTATCTGGTTTCCTTAGTGCTATCCTGGCAGAGTTGAGTGGCTCTGATAATATATGGCCAGTGAAGCCTAAAATGTCTACTTTCTGGCCCTTTACTAAAAATTTGCCTGTTATAAAGAATCATTTTATTGCTTTTTTTTTCTTATTTTTTTTCCTCTTTTAAATACAAGGTCTTTTCTTTTTCTCTTTTAAATAAAAGCAGTTAGTTTAATGTACTCAACAGTTACCTCCCTTTTACACAAAAGGCAGCATACCACAAACCCATTTCTTTATCTTGTCCTTTTCTGTTAACAATATTTGAATTAGGAAAACAGCTTAATTGGCAAAGTACTTGCCTCCCAAGCACAGGACCTTATTTGATATCCAGAACCCACATAGAAATGCTGAGTGTGATGGTTCTTTCTTTGTAACCCCACTGCCAGGGAGGCAGAAACAAGGATGCCTGGGGCTTGCTGGCCAGTCTGTCTAGTCTAATCAGTGAGCTCCAGGCCAGTGGAAGATTATGTTTCAAAGGTGATGTTCACGAGTGTCTTAGGGTCACTGTTGCTGTGATGAAACACTATGACCAAAGCAATGTGGAGTGGAAAGGGTTTGTTCAGCTTATGCTTCTACATCACAGTTCATTATCAAAGGAAGTCAGGCAGCAACTCAAGCAGGACAGGAATCTAGCTAGCTAAGAGCTGATGCAGAGGACATGGAGACGTGCTTACCTCTTGCTCCTCATGGCTTGTTCAGCCTGCTTTCTTATAGAACCCAGGACCACCAGTCCAGGGATAGTACCAGCCACAATGAGCTGGGCCTTCCCCAACAATCACCGATTAATTAATGAATTAATTAAGCCTTACAGGCTTGCCTACAGCGGAGTCCTATGGAAGTATTTTCTCAGCTGAGGCCCTTCCTCTCTGATGACTCTAGCTTGTGTCAGGTTGACATCATAAGACTAGCCAGGACACTGAAGATGACATCCAAGATGGTGTTCTGGCCTCCAGACATGTAGCATGTTAAAAAGTCACTCTGATTTTTTTCTCTCTTTTTTTTTTAAAACTTTATTTATTTATTTACACTAAGTTTGCCTGAAACTGGGAACTGAAACCACAGACAGTTGTGAGCTGCCATGTGGGTGCTGGGAATTGAACTCAGGTCCTCTGGAAGAGCAGTAAGTGCTCTTAACCGCTGAGCCATCTCTCCAGCCCCTGATTTTTTTCTCTTGTTCATGGAGTAAGTTACAGTTTTCCTTCTTGATTAGGCTGTATGCTCTTCATTTTCTACAAGTATACTAATCTTTTACTGTTTTCCTTTTCATTTCTTTTTTAAAAAAAACAGCCTATAGGGTTTTGTCACAGCCTTTTTCTGCTTACATAATGAATCCCTATGCATTTGAAGTGCATTTTGTAAGATTTAGGTGATATTTTTTAGCGATAGAGGTTCTAGCTGCCAGTCCCGACAACTTGAGTTCGATCACCAAGAACCCACATGGTAAAAAAATAGAACTAACTCTTGCAAGTTATCATCTGACTTCCACTCAATGCATGTACCAACACACACACACACACACACACACACACACACACACACACACACACACACACACACACGCACGCACGCACGCACACATACACACACGCATGTGAGCGTAAATTAAATGACTGCAATAAAATAGTAAATGTTATTGGCTCTGATGATATTAAATTGAATTCTAAACCTATTAAACTATAAGGTATTGATTGCCAGGTCTGGTAGCACACACCCATGATACAGTTACCATTTTGTATTATAGAGTGAGTTTAAGACCAGTATGAACAATTTGATACTTTGTCTCAAAAAATAGAAAGAAGGCTAAAGATATAGCTTAGGGGTAAGGCCTTGCCTAAATGCACATGGCCCTAGGTTCAAAATTATAAAGTGTTGTAAATTGGCTACCATGTCTTTTTCTCTGGCAGTGTGTGCACTAGTCTATATGGGTCATCTGCTGTTGACCCTCATGCTTACTCTGTGCTATTTCAGTTATTGTAATTATGTGCACTGTGTTTTTGTGATGACTAGTCCTTTGTACTGGGAAGATCATGTATGTTACACAGCTTTTGGAATGTAGTTGTAGGGAGATCCCTACCCTTGAGGAAGCAACATAATTAATGTATAGACTCACTAGTGTTCTTGAGGCTAGTATGGCATTTGTGTTAATTAGCTCTGCTGTACCTTTTCTTTCTTTTGTTTTAGATTAAATGGAAACCACCCTTGGGAGCTAGATGCCTGTGTAGCTGTTTTACCACATCAGTGTTTTGCAATGAGTGGAGGAGGAGAGCAGCCAGACATCCTCAGTGTTGGAATCTTGGTCAAAGAAAGATGGAAAGTGGTGAGTGTGTAGAATGGAGACAGGAAAGGTGGGGGGAGCAATAACAAGTACTAAGTTCATGGTGTTCTCATAAAAGTAGCATTTTTAAAGGACTAGTACCTATGCTTCTTATTTGCCTGAAGCAGATATTTTGACTTTTATTTCTATAATTAGGTTTTGTTTATGCTCTAATTGTTAGTCTTATTTTATGATTCCAAATTTTCCTGACTTCCTATAGCTAATATTATAAATAAATGTGTTTAAGAAAAGAGCACATTAAAAAGAATTTGAAAGTTCAGTGAACTGCCTTTTCTTTTTTTCTCCTATAACACTACTAAAAAAATTCTAGCTGGGTGATAGTGGCACATGCCTTTAATCTCAGGCAGGTGGATCTCTGTGAGTTCAAGGCTAGTCTGGTCTACAAATCGGAGATCCAGGATAGGCAGAACTACATAGAGAAACCTTGTCTTAAAAACAAAATCAAAACTAGTAAGTGTACATAAAAGCAGACAGGTGTGATAAATCGCCATGCACTTAGCCTGCACAGTTCTAGTTAGGTGTTAATCTTGTTTCTCTTCCTAGAGTATTTTGAATAGTTCTTATCTGTATGTGTAATAGATAAGTATCTATTATACTATTATAATAATAGTATGTATCTGTAAAAGATAAGTGCTTATTTTTAAGAAGTAATCACAGGGTCTGGAGAGATGGCTCAGTGGTTAAGAGCACTGACTATTCTTCCAGAGGACCTGAGTTCAATTCCCAGCATCCACACTGCAGCTAACAACTGTCTGTAATTCCAAGATCTGACACCCTTACACAGTTATACATGCAGACAAAACACCTATTCACATAAAATAAGAATAATTTTTTTTTAAAAAAAGTAATCACCTACAAAGTTTTTGTTTTTGTTTTATAATACTAGCAATTGAACCCAGCCAGGGCTTTGCATATATTAGAGCCATATCCCTAGAGTTTTTTTTTTTTTAATAAATGTTTTTGTGAACTTTCACTAATAGGCCTATAATATGTTATTATGTATTTTTTGTGATGTAAGTAGATTTTGATGAGCATTGTCTAGGTCTGTTAATTCATTAGAGATTATAAATTGGTCATATTCTATTATTCGTTATTAACAAATACATCTATACAGACTATCATTCACTATTTGATTATCTGGATACACAGTTTAATTAAGAAAGCAAAATAAATAATTATTTTTTCCCTTAGTTTCCTAACTCCTCCAAATGACCACTGAGATTTTTCTTTTAGTATGTGCACTGAATTGTGAGGACTTGGGGTACAGTGTATTTGGTGGAATGCTTACTTAGCAATGAGGTCCTAAATTAGATCCCAGCACCACATAACTGAGTGTGGTATACTTTGAATGTCATTGCAGGATCATATTCAAGGTGATCACTTCTGTTACTTAGAGTTACAGGCCAGCCGGGGCTAGGCACCCTTTAGAAGGGGCAAGGGTAGAGGGAAGGGGTGGGGGAGAGAAGAGATGGGGAGAGAGAGAATGGTAGAAAAGGAGAAGAAAAAAAGTGCCTATTTAACCCAAAATAGTATCTTATGCCTATAGTCCCAGTACTGAGGAGACTGAGGCAAGAAGATCATTTATGAATTTGAGGCTAGCCTGGACTGTCGGTATGTCCCAGGTTGGCCTGGGCGACAGTGTGAAACTGTCTCACAAAAGAAGAGAGCAGGTACTGGAAAGGCGGCTCAGTGGATAACAGCTCTTGTTGCTTTTGCAGAGGTCCCAGGTTCAGTTCCCAGCACCCACATGGTGACTATCTGTAACTCCAGTTCCAGAGGACCTGATGCTATCTGCTGTCTTCTGTTCTTTGAAGGCATCAGTTGCTCACATGGTACACGTACATTTATGCAGAAAAAACACCATACACATAAAATATAAACATCTAAAAGCAAATAAAGAAAAATGCATCAGCCAATAAAGGTACTTGCCTCCAAACATGATGACCTGAGCTCCATCCCTGGAACCCACGTGGTGGAAGGAGAGAATTGACTCCCAGAAGTTGTCTTTTGACTAACACATGTGCACTTTGGCATGCATATATTCAATACATGCCTGTGTGAACGCACAAAGACACACTAATAATAAAGAAAAAATAAACATGGGATTGTTTTAGTTTGTTGTAGTTATTATCCTTATAGATTTTCAGATTGTCTTCATCTGATTAAGAGGACACACATTAAGAAGCCTCCAGAGTTCTTTTGAAATGGTTCTGTCTTAGTTACTTTTCTGTTTCTATGATAAATAAAACACCATGACCAAGGCAACTTATAAAAGAAAGCATTTAATCAGGCTTACAATTTCAGAGGATTAGCGATCAGAATGACCAAGCAGAAAATGGTGGCAAGAAAAGTTGAGAGCTCATATCTTGGTGGGATACAAAAGCAGAAGGCAGGCAGAAGTACACTGGGAATGGAATGAGCCCTTTTAAACCTCAAAGCCTATCCCTAGTTACATTCCTCCTTTAACAAGGCCACACCTCTTAATCCTGCTCAAACAGTTCCACAAATCACTGGCCAGATACTCAAACCTGTGAGCCCATGGGGAACATTTGTGTTTAGATCATCACATTCCATTCCCTGGCCCCCAAAGGCTTGTAGACATATCATTATGCTAAATATATCTAGTTCAACTTCAAAAGTCCCCATAGCCTCTCATAGTAACAGCATTTTAAAGTCTAAAATCCAAGTCTTCTTTGAGATTCAAGACAATCTCTTGTAAAGTCAAAAAGTAAATTACATACATAGAACATACAATGGCACAGTATGTGTGTGTGTATATGTATGTATGTATATATATATATATATATATATATATATAAATAAATAAAATCATTCCAAAAGCTGAGAGTTCATGGCTTACAAGCAGGAGGCAAAGAGCTCATACTGGAAATGATGGAATCCCTTTTAAAGCCTTGAAGCCTGCCCCTGTAGCACACCTCCTCTAATAAAGCCATACCTCCTAATCCTTCCCAAACATTTCCACCAACTAGAAATCAAGTATTCAAATATAATAGCCTAGGGGACCATTCTCATTCAAACTTCCACAGGTTCTAATAGACCTTTAATTTTGTTTTGTTTTATGGCAATGTTTGCTATTTCAAAATAAGATCTCACTGTGTAGACCAGCTGGCTTTCAGCTGAATCCCGCTGTCTCAGCTTCTGACTTCCAATTACTGGTGTTATAGGCATGCACCAGCTTCCTAGCAGTCCTCTAGTGCTGGAGATGGAACCCAACGCCTCACACTGGTTAGCAAGCCCTACTTCACTGAGACACTCCTGTCTCTCCCCCACAATGTCTTTTAATAACTTTCTTGTCCTAGAACTGGAATATATCCTCAGACTGACTACTTATTTATGGACCTATTTTTGTTTTAAATAAATATCTTTATTGCTATTTAGTCTTTTGTCAACTAAAGATTTGTTATATTAACTCTATTATTAGGATTTATGTTTAGCCATGTAGCACAGTACCCTTTCTCAGAGTAGCTTTCACCTCTTCCTTCCTCTCTAGCTGGCTAGCATCTCTCCTCTTCTCTTCCGCTTTCCAGAACTCTAGTCTGCTAGCCCCATCTCTACTTCCTGTCTAGCTACTTGACTAATTAGCATTTTATTAAACCAATAGAAGTGACAAATATTTAGAGTGACAAATATTTAGTGTACAAGAGCATAATCTGACAACAAATTTTAAATATTTTTATTACAGTCAAGTGGGGTGATACCATCCCTCATGTAATCCCAGCACTCAGGAAACAGAGGCAGGCATATATCTTGGTTTACACAGTGAGTTCCAGAACAGCCAGGGCTATTACACATAGAAACCATGTTTCCAAAAAAAAACAAAAAAACAAAAAAAGTACTATGATAGGATTGATTATTCTTCAGTAAACAAATAAGGTGACAGCTGGTGAGGTGACACAGGCTAATAGTATCAGCACTCAGGAGCCTGGGGAAGGAGTATGGTGAATTCAAGACCAGCCTGAGCCATGTGTAGTGAGTGGTGTATACCTTTAATCCCAGAACTGAGTAGGCAGAAGTTGGTGGATCTTAGTAAATTGGAGGCTAGCTTGAATATAGGGAGCTTCAGGACAGCCACGGCTATGTAGAGAGACCCTGTCTCAGAAAACAAACAAACAAAAAAGACCAGCCTGAGTACAAAGTGAGACCGTTTCTCTAGAAACCAACCAAACACAGCGATTAGAAATGAAGTTCAGGGCGGAGCCCGAGAGATGGTTCTGTGAATAAGAGAGAGCTTGCTGTCAGGCCTGATGACCTGAGCTCGAGTGGGAAGAGAAAAGAGACAGAACAGAACAGAGACAGTTCCTCCAGGTTGTCCTCTGACCTTCATATATTTATTTCATGGTTTCTGCATGCACACATACACACAAAATAATTAAAAAAAAATGTTGTTCACTGGTAGAGTGTTTAGTATTTGTAAGATTCTGAATTTAGCCACCTGACAGCTTGAAAATGGGGGGGGGAAGTGTCGAGGAATGGTACACAAGATGTGCCTTGTATGATTTCCCTGGCCTGCAATTACAGCTAATAATATATTTGTGGAACTTTCCCCCCACATTTGGGAAGAGAATGACATTTTTAAAGAACTCTTAATTGTTTTTTTGTTTGTTTGTTATATTTCTTGAGATGGGTTTCACTATGTAGACCTGGCTGTCCGGGAACTTGCACTGTCAACCAGGCTGCCCTAAAACTCTGAGATCTGTAGGCCTCTGCCTCCCTGCTGAATTCATAATTGTTAAGGATGGCATCTTACATACATACATCCACACATACATACAACACCCCCCCCAAAGGATAGTGTTTTAATCATCCTTGGCTATATAACAAACTATATTATAACAGTCATAAGATAATATCTTGTCTTGCCTACAGTTTTATAGATTAGTAGTTAGGGATGAGGGCTTGAGAAAAAGCTCATTCAGTAATATGCTTACCACATGAGGGAGAAGATGCTGAGTAATCTTTAGTACCCCACAAAAACCTGGGCTGGGAAGGTAGCACAGTTGTTAAAGTACTTGCCTCACAAATGAGGACCTGCTGGGTGTGGTGGTGCTTGAGAAACACAGACAGGAGGCTCCCTAGAGCTCCATGGCCAGCCAGGCTAGCCTGATCAGTGAGCCCAGTCCTAGTAAGAGACTCTTTCACAAAAGCACCAGAGTGGGGTGGGGGGTGGCTTGTTAACCTGCATACATTTCCATCTGCATGAGTATACACACATGATGTATATACACACATGGGATGTCTTTGTGTATGCTGTGAATACCATTGGATAATAAAGGAATTGTTTTGGCCTATGGCAGAGCAGCTTAGAAGCAGGCAGGAAATCCAAGTATAGATACAGGGTAAGGAGGTTGGAGAGACGGACATCCAACTTCCCAAGGAGCAAGATGTAAATAAACTGTGGTAGCCCATGAGCGACGTGGCAAGACATAAATTAATAGAAATGGGTTGAGTTAAGATGCAAGAGCTAGCTAGCAATAAGCCTGAGCCATAAGCCAATCAGTTTGTAAGTATAAGTCTCTGTGTGTTTCTAGGGGCTGCGGGTCCTGACCTTGGACTGGACGGGTCAGAAACTTCTTACTACACACACACACACACACACACACATACACACACAAATTAGGGATAAGTTTAGCTAGGTGGCTTGGCCATTAGTTCTGGCAGGATTGGTTGTATTAGAGAATCTGTTTCTATATGGCTTCTTTATTCTCTGACCTAATGATGCCTGAGGCTTGTTAGTGCTAATTATTCTCCCATTTTGGTCATTCATTTTCTTTGGAATCTCCTGTGCCTATGACTTCTGAAGATAACTAGACTTTCTATATTTGTTTTGCTTTTTTAGAGACCAGAAATAGAATCTACTAAGCTGCTTAAGGTCTCTCTTCAAAGCAGACATAGTGTCCTGTTTTGTTAACCAATTGTAAACACTGCTCACATTTAAGGTGGGAAAACAGACCCTATATCTATGTATGTGCCCTCAGCACACTATTGTTGGTATTAATAATCACTAGCAATTGATGTGGGATGCTTGGATAATAAAGAAACTTTTTGGCCTATGGCAAGCCAGCTTATAGGCAGGCAGGAGACCCAAGCATAAAGGGGAAGGAGGGTGGAGTCAGAAAGCAAGATGTAATGGAACACAAATAAACCATGAGCCACATGGCAAGACATAAACTAATAGAAATGGGTTAAGTTGTAAGAGCTAGCTGGTAATGAGACTAAGCCATAAGCCAAACAGTTTGTAATTAATGTAAGACTTTGTGTGATTAATTGGGACTGCAGGTCTGGATCTCAAGGCTAGGCTGATCGGAAACTTCTTACTACAGGCAGTATTTATTAAGGAGTTTATAGGGAAATACTCACTGACACAAAAGATTAAACAGTTGTGTGGTTCCTAGAAAGCTGGACTGGTCCATGCTACTGAGCTCAGTGTGTGGTAGGACTGTTCTCTGTAAATAAAGGAGCTGTTTTGGCCTATGTGGAGCACCATAGAAGTGGGTAGAAGATTAGAGGAGAGACAGAAGGAGGGCGGAGTTAGTCTCTGACACACACCCATCCCCCCGAATCCAGGTGAGCCACGGGGCGGGGCCACATGGCAGATAGAATACTAGGTTGAATTAAGGTGAAAGAGCTAGCTAATAATGTGCTTGAGACATAGGCCAAACAGTATGAAATTAATATAAGCGTCTGATTCATTTCTTTGGGGGGAAAACGCCACTGCGGGCAAGGTCTAAACTTCAGGCCTAAACGGGCACAAAAATATTCTACAACACAGTGGGTCAGTTCCTCCATCTAATAGCATGGAGAGAAACAGAGAAAGGGGAAGCCAGCAGGCCACTCCCCGAACACTGAGGCCTCTAGACCCAAAGGCCACACCTCTAGGTCAAGGTGATAATGTCTGCTCTCCACTACATACTATGTTACTTGAGTTTGTTATTACTTCAGAACTAGTGAAGGTATTGTAGGGCTTTGCTAAGGGCAAACAAATTACTATTTTACTGTTGTTAAATGACACTTATAGGAATAGACGAAGGACCCAACATAGATTTTTAAAAAAATTCTGATATTTATTTAAAGTTCGTTTGTGTCATCAAATAATAAGCCATCAATCAAAATAATAAAAACATGCCCTTAGTACTTATTATGATGTTTTGTTTGTTTGTTTTGAAACAGAATCTTATGTTGTCCAGTTTGTTTGTCCCTGAATACCTGGCCTTAAGGACCTTTTTAGCTTCCTCATTCAGAGCAGCTTAGGTTTGGGTTTTTTGAGACAGGGTTTCTCAGAGTAGCCCTGGCTGTTCTGGAAATTGGTCTGTAGACCAGGCTGGCCTCCAACTCACAGAGATCTGCCTGCCTCTGCCTCCAGAGTGCTGTAGCTAACGTCATGTGCCACCACCACCCTGCTCTTAGTTTTTAAACTTACATTATATTTTATTTAGTGGAAAACATACAAAGAAAGACAAGCACAGCTAGAGCCCTATGAAGATCAGCACACTTCACTGCATAGTTCTGAAACCTGCTTCCATCCACACCCACCCTGAAATTTTTTTATCTTACTTCTCATTACCAAACAAATTAAAATGACTATGGCTTAAACTTGCATAAATAAATTGTAATTATATAGTTAGGACTTTGATAAGCACTATGTAAAGAAATAGGTTAAGTGAGACAAGATATCTATCAGCAGTGAGAAGTGAAGCAGTGTGCAGTGGGTGTGGTTTGCACTTCTGTAATTCCAGCACTTGGAAGGAGCAGCAGGAACAGTAAGAGTTCAGGGTCACAGTTTGAGGCCAGCCTGGTGAAACCGCAGTTTAAGAAAACAAAAACCTCCCATCGTGGATGCCTTTTTTGGCTAATCTTGTCTACATAGTGAATTTGAGTTTCAGAACAGCCAGAGCTTGTCTCTGTCTCTTGTGACCAAAACAACCACAAAATGTTATTCAACATGACTTAAAAGTCAGTGGTAAACCAAGGTATGGCCTGATAAAATTGCTAACTGAAAAAGTAAACAAATAATTTTCCTAAAAATTTAGATGATAAATTGGCCTAAGGACTGGGCATATAGTTCAGTTGTAAGCTATGTGTGCCCAGGAGGAAAGGGAAGAAGGAGTTGAACACAGATACAGTCATCAATGAAAATGCCAGTGAAATCAGTAGGACATAACAGGGGTGTGGACCTCTTGGAAGGGTTAGGATTTGGGGCCTCATGCTTTTAGTAATAATCTTCCTTATCCTCACATTACATTCTAATGTTTGCTTATATTATAAGAAGACATGACTTCAGGAAGTGGAAGACTGGTTTCTTGCTTCATCTTGAGTAAAGTATATCACCTACCCCAGATTTTCAGAGCCCTTTACAGGTCTAATTGTGTCTAGATTTCAGAACCTGTTTATGGTGTTCAAATATTCTGATATTCTCAAATTAAGTTAGCATTTAAGATATTTGAGGAAAGCACTTAAGTTGATTATAGCTTATTATTTGAAGTGTAGATGTATAATGTTTGCTCTCTGAGATGATGTAGAACCCTTCGCTTGTTGTGTGGATCCTGCTAGTCCTGCTTCAGAGAGGAGGGTGAAAGATCGGATGCTGGCTGCTTATCCCATTCTTCAGCTTCTCTCTTTACCCATAGACCACATTGGTTTTCTGTAAGATTTTAAATGGCAAAAAGATTGATTAAAAAGTCTGCAAATGAAATTAGATTAAAACTAATCTGGCTATTGAATGATATTTGTGGGAATTGATTCTTTCAGATGCTATGGTTTTTGTGACAATTTTGATGTTAGCTGTAAACCTTTAATAATTGTTTATAACTGAAATAATTTTACTACTTTCTGTAGACAAATCTGTAGGAAATGGTGTTGATATTATCTCCCAGAAAATTTTTTCTTGTTATATAAATGATTTAACAATATTAAAATCGGGGGCTGGAGAGATGGCTCAGTGGTTGGGAGCACCGTCTGCTCTTCCAGAGGACCCAGGTTCGATTCCCAGCACCCACATGGCAGCTAACAACTGTCTGTGGTTCCAGTTCCAGGCAAAACACCAAGGCAAATAAATAAATAAAATAAAGTTGTTTTTTTTTTTTAAAAAAAAACAATATTAAAATCATTTACCATAAAGTAGGAATAGTAAAATTACATGTTTTCTAAATGTAAAAGCTTATTTGATTGCCAGTTAGAAACTTTGCATAATTTTGAATGTATTCTTGTTTTGTTTTCTGTGCAGTTAAGAAAGATTGGGGGTGGGGGCTTTGGAGAAATTTACGATGCCTTGGACATGCTCACCAGGGAAAATGTGGCACTGAAGGTGGAGTCAGCTCAGCAGCCAAAGCAAGTTCTGAAGATGGAGGTGGCGGTGTTAAAGAAATTGCAAGGTAAGCTGCTTTAAATGCCATGCAGCCAACTTCTGCATAATAGTTATAATTGCTTCAATCTTCCCTGGTTACATTTTCTATACAAATGGACGGCTCTGGTGTCAGCTAGGTATAAACATGCTGAGTTTGTTTTGAAAGCTTTATTATATAGTAGAAATAAGTGATTGCTAGAGTCTTTGGGAGTTCTTTTTCATGGTAAGGATGAGAGATATTAGAATCACCCTACTGCTTCAGAAAGTGTTGTCCTAAATCTGCTATGGTAACATTTGAATCTTCCTTTGAACCAATCATAAAATACCTCTGAGACATTTCTGCACTTGCCTTTGTGTGTTAAACATTATTGAACCACATTATGGGAGCTATGTCCAAATTATGCTGCACGATGGGTTAAAAATGATAAATAAGGCTTTGTGTATTTTCACTAAACTTTAGCTTCAGAGCATACCTCATCATTTTTGAAGTTTATCTTACTACTTACTACTCAAGTAACTATATTTTTACAGTATAATGACAAATCATTTTTTCTGATGTCAATCTGATAGTCATGTAAAACCCTGAATGTATTGATAGTGTCTGTTATTTGCTTGTTTAATGTGGTACACTGTTATTCTAATATCAAAGATATATAAGGTTGATGACCATTGTTTTTTGTTCTAAGATTTCTAGTTGTCCAAGTTTCTCTATCAATTGTTTAATTGGATTGTAATATAATGTTAAATACAGTTATAAATTTTCAAAGTTGATTCCAGCTCAATTTACCTTTCCCCTAGCTCAGTACATCAGGAAGATAGTATATCACTCAGCCCCCATTGTCACTGCTAAACAATGAAGAGTCAGAAAAGGAGAAATAGAAAAGGATAGCTCTTCCATTTGTCTCATTCCCACCCCTCTTTTCTCAAAGCCACAGATAAGCATTGCTGGGACTGCCTCCTCCAGGGCTGTACAGAGCTTAGACAATCTCCCCTAATACCTGCTGAGCCCATAGGTGCATAGATGATCAGCAGAGCTCAGCGTGGTCAGGACCACTTCATCAGTCTCACTCCTTGGCCTCAGGACATGGCCCTGTAAGACAGGAAATACTGCTACAGCTCTTTCAGAACTTCTCCTGGCTACTTTGGCCTTGATTTGCTTAGGATTCCATGTCACAAAGATTAAAGATAAATTTAATACCTTTTATGGATAAAACTGATGTTGGAGTTCATTTATGAGAAACTGTTCGACCTTTGTTCTCTTCAGTTTTTCATTTAAAAGTTACTATCTAAATGTTTTTCTTGTCTGCACATACCTGTATAAACCCTATTCCTCAGAACTCTTTACTTTCCACAAATGAATAGGTTTTTAATCTTCTGGTCTATATTTCAGTGATGTAGTCCTTGACCCTCTTCTTTTGACTCCATAACATAAGCCTCCTGCATACTTTTTCATTGAGAGTGCTCAGCATCTGGACCTTCGGAGACTTTTTGTGGTGCTGAGCTACTCTTACTTTGCTGGTGGCATGAGGTAGCACAGAGTGACTCCAGTATGTAAGAAGACTAGAGGCTAGCCTCTTATGAGATTAGTCAGTTTTCTGTATCCAAGGCTGACCTTGACCTTTTGTAGCGAAGGGTGGCTTAAAACTTTTATTTCCTATCTCCTAAGTGATGGGATTACAGATGAATGCTACTATACCTGGTTGATATACCACGACCAAAAAGGAGCTCCTGTGGCTAGAGCTGATAGTAGCCCCAGTCTGTAGGCACAAATGTAGTTATTTAGAGGGTAACATGATTGGCATATCATGTCCATTTAGCAAAAGAAGAATAGCTTTCCCACTCAGGCTTATGACCTCCATAGCTACTATCTTTGACCTGGTTTACAGTACCAGATGTGAATTTCTTCCTGTGGAATGGGCATTAAATCCCATCTAAAGTTCCATTACATAACACAGTTTCTAAGAAAATAATTATAAAAAGGAACCCTCAAAACAAACTTGCCATTGTTGTATCAGTAGTCTCAGCTTGCCTGACATGTCAGTATTATTGCACACGGGGACCATAGCTGGATAAGACTGTTGATGACAATTCTCTCCTAGCAGCCTGCCTAGCTCCTTCTGGTACTAAAGGCTAGAGAGCAGGGAGGAAGCTTTCCAGCCTGGCTTGTTTCTCTGTGTCTTATGCCTAAAGCTAATGACGTCTTCTACAGTAAGAGCTTGCCATCTAGTTCCAGTGGGCAGCTACCGGTAGTACAATAACTTGTACTGTTTGGGGAATTTCAGGGGTCTTCTTGACAGCAGCTTGTCAGGAGGTAGCACATCCCTAGCACTTGGACTTTTATTTAATATTTATGTTCTTGGGAGCATCTTTATACCCTCAAAACAGGAGAGGCTTTGTGTGTGTGTGTGTGTGTGTGTGTGTGAGAGAGAGAGAGAGAGAGAGAGAGAAAGAGAAAGAGAGAATATTTGCATGTATGTGTTAGTAGTCACAGAAGACAGAAGAGGGTATTGGTACTTTATGTGGCTCTGGGAACTGAATTCTAGTCTGTTGAAAAAGCAGCAAGCTCTCAACCATCTTAAACCTCATTAAGTTGTGGTTTTTGTTTGTTTGTTTGTTTGTTTGTTTGTTTTAAGACGGGGTTTCTCTGGTAGCCTTGAAACTAGCTCTGTAGACCAGACCAGGCTGGCCTTGAACTCATAGAGAGATCCAGCCTCCTGAGTGCTGGGATTAAAGTTGTGAACCACCATTGTCTGTTCTTTGAAGGTCTGATAAAATTTACAGGTAAAACCTTCTGGACCCTGCCTTTTTTTTTTTTTTTTAAGTTGAGAGATTTAAAATTATTTTAATCTCATTGTTATAGATGTGCTTTCTCATTTTGATTTAATTTGGCATGTCATATGCATCTAGAAATTTATTTCTTTTAGACTTTCCAATTTATTGACATGCTTTCAAGGGAAGATCTAGTGATTTTCTGAATTTCATTAGTATCTGTTGCAGTGGTTCACTTTTCATCTCCATTTGTATTAATTTATACCTTTGGTTAGTTGGCTAAGCAATAAAACAATTTTGTTTATTTTTTCAATGAACCAACTCTTTGTTTCATTAAGTCTTTGTATTTTGTTTGTTTCAATTTCATTAATTTCTTTACTAATTATAGTGATGTCTTTCTGTATACTTAATTTGAGATTTTACTTGTTCTTCAACTTCTGGGTCCCTTAAGTGTTTCACTATTTATTTGAGAGCTCTCTGATTTTATAATATAATCCTTGTAGGATTACTTTTATTGTATCCTGCAGTTTGGGTGTTTTGTATTTCCCTTCTTATTTCATTTTTTTTTTTTAAACTTTTATTTATTTATTTGCCTTGGTGTTTGCCTGAAACTGGAACTACAGACAGTTGTCAGCTGCCATGTGGGTGCTGGGAATCGAACCCGGGTCCTCCGGAAGAGCAGACGGTGCTCTTAACCGCTGAGCCATCTCTTCAGCCCCTTCTTATTTCATTTTTAGGAACTTTTAATTCCTTTTTATTTCTTCAAGGGCTTGTTCATCATTCAGTAGTGTGTTGTTTAATCTCCATGAGTTTATATTTTAAGGATTTTCTTGTTATCATGTAATCTCTTCTAGAGAATGTGCTAAGGTTAATCTGTGGCTTTGCATCAAATCATTTTTTATGAAATTGGATACACCTGTGTTCAGGGTATATATGTCAGGAGTGTGTGTGTCTTTTTAATGAATCATTCCCTAATCAGCATCTTTATCTTTCCTAAGTTAGGGTTGAAGTCCATTTTGTTAGATATTAGAAGGGTAGCACCTGCTTGTTTCCTAAGTCCATTTGATTGAAATATCTCTTTCCATTCTTTACCCTAAGGTGGTGTCTGTCTATTGTACGAGGTGTGTTTCTTGGAAGCAGCAAATAGATGGCTCCTGCATTTGATGTGTTTGTCTGTGCCGTGATTGGGGAATGGAAGGCACCGATACTGAGTTATTGTTGCAAGGTGTATATTGATTGCTGTCATTCTGTTGATCTCTGAAATGATCTTTTATCATTTTATCATTTTATCATTTGCACAACTGCTGTTCTAGTCTCCTTTGTTTCATAGATGGCTTCTTTTTTTTTTTTTTTTTTTTTTTTTTTTTTTTTTTTTTTTTTTTTTTTTTTTTTTTTTTTTTTTTTTTTTTTTTTTTTTTTTTTTTAGTTTGAAAAATTCATAAGTATTTTCTGTAGATTTGGCTTAGGGTCATACATTCCCTTAGACTGCTTTTATCATGGAAACTCTATTTCGCCTTCAGTTACAACAGATATCTTTATTGGGTATAGTAGTCTGGATTGGCAGAAATTGTCTTTTAGAACTTGAAATAGAGCCAGTGAGGTAGCTAGTTTAGTAGATAAAGGCATTCACTAGCTTATGACCTGAATTTAATACCAGAGTCCCACATAATGAAGAGAGAACTAACATCTGCAGTTGTCCTCTGTTCATCACATACATACTACGCTGTTCACACTCTCCCCACACACATGAAATAAAGAAATTTAATTTTTAAAAAGATGAAAAAATAACTAGAAACATCTGTCTAGGTAGTTCTTCTGGCTTTTAAAAAGTTGCCGTTAAACAATCTGCCGTGAAACACTTCTTAGTCACCTGTCTTTATATGTGGCTTGGTGTTTCTCTCTTGCTGCATTCAGTATACTTTCTTTGTTATAATTTAATATGACAGGTAAGGTTTTAGTTTTGTCTGATGCCCTAAATGTTTTCCATATTCAGATGTAGATTGGCATAGCCTTTCCAGACTCTAGAAATGTTTCTATTTTTAAAAAAAATTGATGTCGGGCCTGTAGAGATGGCTCAGCGGTTAAGAGCACCCTCTGCTCTTCCAGAGGACCCGGGTTCGATTCCCAGCACCCACATGGCAGCTAACAACTGTCTGTAGTTCCAGTTCCAGGCAAACACCAAGGCAAATAAATAAATAAATAAATAAAGTTTTTTTAAAAAAAAGATTGATGTCATTTATGTATGTGTATGTGTATGTGGGGTGCTGGCAGAGGCCAGAGGGTGTTAGGGCTGGAATTTCAGATGGTTGTGAACCAACCAGCATGGGTGCTGGGAACAAGTGCTGCTGCTCTGCAAATTAGCAAGTGCCCTTAGCCACCATTTGAATTAAAAAAGAAAAGAAAAAGACTCTTTTAAAAATGTTTTCAGCTCAGCTATTCACAGTTTGGTTCCTACCACCCATATGGCTGCTCCTATAACTGTCCATAACTTCAGTTCCAGGGGATCTGATGCCTTCTGACCTCTACAGGTGCTGACCACATGTATGATGCACATACATACATGCAGGCAAAATACTCAGAGAAATAAGTCTAAAAACCTGTTTTCTATGCCTTTATGGCTTGATTATTTGTCTATGATTTTTATCCACAGATTTGGTCTTTTCACACTTGTCACACATGTCCTGAGATTCCCACTGGAACCTTTGGATTCTTTTATTTTGTTCTTGTTTGACTGGTCCAGTTTCTCTGCCTTGTCTTCAGACTCATATTCTGTCCTCCCATCTACAGAACATCTTGACGTCTGCTCTTTATTTCCATACATCAGATTTTTTTATCAGCATTTTCTTTGTTGATTTCCTCTTTTATATCTTACATTGCCTTCCTTCACTCAGCAATGTGTATTCTCAATCAGCAGTTTATTTTCTTCTTTGAATACTATCTTTTTTTTTTTGAGCTACTGTCTGGGACTACATTTTAAAAGTCACTTTCATTAAATGCCATCACTATAGGGTTTTTGCAGGAGTTATGTTGTTGTGGTTTTTCTTGTTCCTCATGTTGCTCCATTGGGCTTTATACATCTAAAGCATTTCTTTGTGTTACACTGGGTGGGGGGCATTTTCATGTCTAATTAAAACAAGCTGTATTTAAAAGTGTACAAGGGACTGGTCAGATGACTGCCTGCCCCTAAGTCAGGGTTTCAGAGAGCAGTCTCTCACTTGCTTTTGAGGTCCCTTTTATGGGGCAGGGTTAGGGTTGGTAGAAAACAGTTTTCAAGATAATTGGCTGTTAGCACCTAGGCAGAGGAGTGAAGTATTCAGGGCTCAAGGCTGCCTGTAGGGTAGATAAGTACAAAAATCCATTATGTGGAAGGAGAGTTATGAAGGTATCAGAGAAGATGCATTTATAAGGCAAAAGGGCAGTCATATATCACAGGTGCAGGAGTGTACAAGGCAAAGGAGTGGGTATACTTCATGAGGTTACAAATTTCACATAGATTGAAAAACATGTTTTGCAGGATACATTAGGCTTAGGAAACAAACTTATTTTTGTAAGGCAGGCAGATTTAATAACGTATAACAATGTGGCTCCTGTTTTGGTTCTGCATTTGTTTGGTTTATTTTTCAAATCAGCTATATTATTGCAATTGAAATATTTGCAATGTTCACATAGGATTTGGATGTGAAAGAGTTGAATGTGTAGTTCAGGAAATAGTTCCTCAGTCCAGGGTCTTATTCTCTGAGTCAATAATTGGGAGAGGCACCGTAGCTGTTTGATATTAACACAATGTAGATATCACACTTGCTAGTTACTAACAGTGGCCTCTTTGACTTCAATAACTGTTGGGCAAACAACCAAAGATAGTATGGATTATACTCAAATTTTAGTTAATAAGATTAGAAGTAGGAGTGAAGTAGGGTGGGTGAGGATTAGGATTAATTATTAAATGGACTTGGAAAAGAAAAAAATGGGGTGCATTAAGGTATCTAGGAAGGGACCATTGGATACTGCTAGGACCCACAGATTTTAGAGACTTTTAGAGCTATGGAAAGTTATAATAAGAGACTCAAAGCATGAAAGAAAAGAGGTAAGAGTAAGTGAAGTGGGTGGCTGGGCAGTGGTGACACACGGATTAATCCCAGCACTAGAGAGACAGAGGCATCTAGATTTCTCTGAGTTCAAGGACAGCCTGGTCTACAGAGTGAGTTCCAGGACAGTGTGGTGATATATTGTATATTTAATAAAACTTGTCTGAAAAATCAGAGGAGTGGTGACCAGAAGCAAAGATCCTCTACATCTCTGTGAGTTCAAGGCCAACCAGAGCCAGGTTAGTTGAGGCACACACCTTTAATCCTAGCTGAAGTGGGAAGTGAGAGCTGGGCTGAGAAAGAGGGTTTCTTTCTGGAGTTTGTCCCTTTGCCTGAGTTCCCTTTCTGCTGAGGACTCAGAGGCATTGAGTCTGAGGATTCATGAGACAGGATCTACCCTTTTTGACATGAGGAGTTGACTAGGTGAGAACTAGATGTGACTTGTTCTTCTGTCTCTCTGATATTTCAGGCAAGCCTTATTAATTATATCAGCACAGCCAGGGATACACAGAGAAACCCTGTCTTAAAAAAAATAGAAAGGGTATTTGAGATGTGGCTGAAGAGTGTAGTATAGTAGAGAATTCCTTAGACTGAACTAGGTGAAGAAACAAAGAACAGTCTGAAGCCCACAAAGCAGTATACAAACAAAAGTCAAAATCATTGTGGGACATATGTACAAGAGTGGAAATTAGGTAACAGAGGATAAGAAATCAAATACTTAGGAGGCGAATTCCTGGCACAGCTGTCCTGAGTTGAAAGGTGAAGTTCTCGGAGCACTCACTGTCTCTAACTGGAGGGACACAGGTGGCAGCTGTTGGTTTCTGTGGCCTGGATGTTCTTGAAGTTCTGGTGTAGTCCCGGGGAGGAAGGTCCTTTCCTAGTAGTTCTCTTGTAGTCTGAAGTTTCGGGCCTAACCTTGCCCATGGTGTGTACCAGCAATCCTTCAGCCTCTGAGTCTCAAATAATCACACAGAGGCTTATAGTAATTACTAGCTGATTGGTCTATGGCTCAGGCTTGTTACTTGCTAACTCTTATACTTTAAGTTAACCCATATTTCTGTTTATGCTGAGCCATGTGGCTTGGTACCTTTTTGTTCAATGCAGCATTCTCATCTTCTTTCCTAGGTGTCTGGCTGCATCTGTTGCTCTGCTGTTTCGTTTCCCAGAATTATTCTAGTCTGGCTGCCTCACCTCTACTTCCTGTCTAACTACTTGACTAGTCAGCATTTTATTAAACCAATAGTACTGACAAATAATGTACAAGAGCATAGTTCCACAGCATGCCGCCCCCCCCCATCCCAATCCTCTCGGTGGCTCTTCTGATCCCCAGGACAGGAGCAGTTCTTCCTTTACAGCTCTGCTGCTCTCCTACCAACTTGAGTCTGCCAGCTGTGAGCATGGTGCTAGGATTCCCAGCTTTCCTTCCTACTTCTCCAGCAGGAATCTCCTGCTTGCTCACCAAGTTCTTTTATAGAACTTGTCTCTTGATGGGACTGTGGGCACTTTCAATTTGTGGGTTGTTTTGTTTGAGAAATGGCTTCATTGTTTAGATCAGGAGCTCTGCTAGTAGATCAAGCTGACCTTGAACTCTGAGATCTACCTGCCTCAGCCTCCCAAGTCCTGGGATTGCTCTGAAAAAGTAAATTTGTGTGCTCTTCTAATTGCAAGCGTCTTCTTTCTTTCCTTCTTCTTCTCCTCCTCTTTTTTTTTTTTTTTTTTTTTTTTTTTTTTTTTTTTTTTTTTTTTTTTTTTTTTTTTTTTTTTTTTTTTTTTTTTTTTTTTTTTTTTTTTTTTTTGAGACAAGGCTTTTCTGTGTAGCCCTGGGTGACTTGAAACTTGCTATACTGACCAAGCTGACCTTGAACTCACAGAGATCTACCTGCTTTTGCCTCTTCCTCTCTGCTTCTGACTCTGGAGTGCTGGTGTGCACCACTATGCTTGCCAAAAAAATCATTTCTTTATTATAATGGGAGCAGTCACTGGGATCTTCCAGAAATTTTTTTTTCTTTTTAAACAAACTTTCTTTCTTTCTTTCTTTCTTTATTTATTTATTTATTTGCCTTGGTGGAACTGGAACTACAGACAGTTGTTAGCTGCCATGTGGGTGCTGGGAATCGAACCCTGGTCCTCTGGAAGAGCAGAGGGTGCTCTTAACCGCTGAGCCATCTCTCCAGCCCCCGAATTTTTTTTTTTTTTCAAGACAGAGTTTCTCTGTGTGGCTCTGGCTGTTCTGAAATTTGCTCTATAGACCAAGTTGGCCTTGAAAGTACAGGATCCACCTGAGTGCTGAGATTATAGGTCTGCACTGCCACCACCACCTGGCAATAATTTTTATTTATTTGGGAATTTGAGCTTTTATTTTTGCATATAAAAGGGTCCAGTAGTTGGGGAATTTAAAATGTTATAAATTTATTTAATATATCTTTTTATCAAAGGGAGTCATTTTAGGATCTTTAAAAACTTATACAGGGGCTGGAGTGATGGCTCAGTGGTTAAGAGCACTGACTGTTCTTCCCGAGTACCTGAGTTCGATTCCCGGCATCCACATGGCAGCTAACAACCGTCTGTAATTCAAGATCTGACACCCTTACATAGTTATACATACAGGCAAAACACTAATTCACATAAAATAAAAAAATATTTAAAAAAAACTTATACATTATTCATTTGCTTCTGTTTGTTACGAAATTGTATATATAAATATAGCAATAATTCTTCAGAAATATTCTGGGGAGATGGTTGAGTGATTGAAGCTTTCTGGGCAAGCTTGAGGACTGAAATTTGGATTATCAAACTCCCATAAACTCCAGGTGGGTGTGCTGGCCAGAATAGACTGGGTTTGAATGAGAGGTCGATCTCAATGAGTAAAATGGAAGAGCATACACACTTGAACATACATGTAAAAATATACATTATACATCTATACCATATACATTTAAATATGTAAAAGAATATATATTCTAGGGGCTGGAGAGATGGCTCAGTGGTTAAGAGCACTGTCTGCTCTTCCAGAGGACTCGGGTTCGATTCCCAGCACCCACATGGCAGCTCACAACTGTCTGTGGTTTCAGTTCCAGGCAAACACCAAGGCAAATAATTAAATAAATAAATAAAAGTGTTTTAATAAAAAAATAAAAAAATAAAAATATATATTCTAGATAGATTTTCTTTCTTTCTTTTTTTTTTTTTAACTTTATTTTATTTGCCTTGGTGTTTGCCTGGAACTGGGAACTGGAACTACAGACAGTTGTGAGCTGCCATGTGGATGCTGGGAATCGAACCCGGGTCCTCTGGAAGAGCAGTCAGTGCTCTTCACCGCTGAGCTATCTCTCCAGCCCCTCTAGATAGATTTTCTAATGTATGTTTTTATAAAAATTTTAAAGTATTGAATTTTATTTATTTAAAAGTCACTGCATTAAGGTCTAGAGAGATGCCTCGGGAGTTAAGGGCACTGGCTGTTCTTTTACTTTTAGAGGACCTGGAGTCCTCAGCACCCATCAACACCCACATGGCAGCTCTCACCTGTCTGTAACTCCAGTGCCAGAGGACCCAACACTCTCACATAGACATATACATGACCAAAACACCAATGAACATAAAATAAAAGTAAATGTTTTTTTAAAAGTCACTGCCTTAACTCAGTGAATGACTATGACGTTGATTGGCCTTTCTGTCCCGGACTAACTGTAGTCAGTGATGTGCATGGTGGTTCTGTGTGTATATTCCCCTTGATGAGGCTGTAATTAATGATTACAAATCTTCTCTTCTACATTCTCTAAGAGCAGGTAGAGGCCTTTTTCTCTCCCTTTTCTCTTACTCTCATTCCTTCTGTTGACAGTTCTTGCTGCTGCCCTGACAAGCCTGCAGCTTGTTATGTAAACCAAGCTGTCTGGGGACCTGTAGTGATTTTCCTGCTTTTGTATTCTGAGTGCTGGGATTGCAGGAGAATGCTTCTACACCTTTCAAACCATTTTATTACTGTCAAAAAATAACATAGTAAATAACAGTTGTTTGCTAGCTAATTGTATTGTTTGGTGTAATAACTGGAAATTAATTTTTTATTCATGTGAATACAGGAGAAAACTACTTATTTTTACAGCTTATTAAGAAAAACATGACTGTGTTTTGATTGGGGAATCTTTTTCTTTAAATTTGATAATCTGGATATGGCAATCTTAACTTTTACTTTTGTTTTGCATGATACAGAATGTAAATTGAGATAGTGAGAAGGAACACTATTACTGGTATTACAGAATTACTGCTATTACTGGTATTACAGAATTACAGAATTAGTGCTGCACTTTGTGACCACACCCTTTCCCCAGTCTTGATTTACTTTGTACACACTGTTCTGCCTGCAGGCCAGAAGAGGGCACAAAGCTGAATTTAGATGGTTGTGAGCCACCAAGTGGTTGCTGGGAAATGAACTCAGGACCTCTGAAGGAAAAGCCAGTGCTCTTAACTGATGAACCATCTCTCCAGTCCCCTCTCCAGTCTTACGAATGGAAAAAATAGAGCTGGAGAGATGGCTCAGTGGATTAGGAGCACTGGCTGCTCTTTGAGAGACCTCTGTGGGTACTACATGGGTGTGATGCATATATATGCAGGCAAAATGCCCATACACATAAAATAAATTTTTTTAAATATAAAAGAATATAAAATATGTAATTGCTGAATTAAACCATTGGTCTAACAAGTGCAGAAGACTGCCTAGGAAAGTTCCAAAGGGACTTCATCCCTCATTCTTTTTTTTTTTTTTTTTTTTTTTTTTTAAACTTTATTTCTTTATTATTTATTTGCCTTGGTGTTTGCCTGGAACTGGAACTACAGACAGTTGTTAGCTGCCATGTGGGTGCTGGGAATCGAACCCGGGTCCTCTGGAAGAGCAGAGGGTGCTCTTAACCGCTGAGCCATCTCTCCAGCCCCCCCTCATTCTTTTATAAACCTATAATCTGCTCTTTTGATGTACACTGCCTCTTAAAGTTATTTTTACATGTATGCATTATTTTATTATAGCGTGTGTCTGCACGCTCATGAGGATAGAGTGTGATGTCAAGAGACTGTTGTGGAGTAAGTTCCCTCTCCACCTTATGAGTGCTCCAGGGATTCAGCTCGAGTCAGGCTCAGCAGCTAGAGCTTCCTGGAACCCAGCCTTCTCATGAACTACTTCCTTCTTTCTTTTCTTCTTTTTAGAGATTTATTTTTTTAAGATTTATTTATTATGTGTACATAATAAATATACAGAAGAGGGTATCAGATCTCATCATAGATGGTTGTGAGCTGCCATGTGGATGCTGGGAATTGAACTCAGGACCTCTGGAAGAACAGTCAGTGCTCTTAACCTCTGAGCCATCTCTCCAGCCCCCATTCTTTACTCTTCTTTTTCTTTCTTCTTTCCCTCTCCCTCTTCCCCTCCTCTCCCTCCAATCCCTTCTTTTGTAACAAGGTTTCCTGATGCCTAGGCTGGTTTCCAACTCACTATGTACCTGTGGTTGGCTTTGAACTGGTCTCCCTGCTGCTAGAACATCCCTAATGCTGAACTCTCAGTCATGTGCCACCACATCTATTTTAGTGGGGTTTTGTTGTTGTTTTTGGGTGTTTTTTGTTTATTTGTAATACTAGAGACTGAATCTTTGGCCTCTCACATGCTAAGTAAACAATCTACTCTTGCACTGTATGTCTTGTCCCAAGTCTTTTTTGTAATTTTTGCTTTAAAACCGAATCTTGCTAAGTACCTTTAATTTAGCATAATGCATGAGTTAGACCATGAGAGCAAACAGATTGTGATTTTTAGCAAGGAACAATTGAAAACTGAATTAAAACACAATTGTAAAAAGTAGATATGTGTATATTTACTATATCATCTCTGATCTGAGGTATACAGTATAAAGTACTGTTAAAGATGTTACCGTAGGCTGGGATGGTAGCCTTTGCCTGTAATCCCAGGTAGATCAGGGGAGTCAGCAGTTCAAACTCTGTCTGTATTTCAGGTCTAAAGCCAGCCTGGGATAAGCAAGATTCTGGCTCTTAAAACAAAACAAAGCAAAAACAAGGAGTCAAAGAATAAATAATCTCTCTTTCTCTCTTTCTCTCTTTCTCTTTCCAAGTCTTCATTTGGAGCTCAAACTGCCCTTGAACTCATTTTGTAGCCTGTGGTAGCCTCAGATTCAGGATCTACCTGCCCGTTTT
>PVIH01001413.1:0-145373 GCA_004025045.1 Sigmodon hispidus
CTCTGTTCTGTACAACCTAACTCCTTAGCAAAAACAGTGTTCGGCCTTCCAACTACTAGAACAAACTTTTTCCAATTGACAGTTGCAGAATTGTGGAGTGTTTTTACATTGATCTTTTGCTAATGCAGTTAGCAGTATGTTTTGCATGTATGACTTAATATATCCTTGAATCATTAAAAAAATAAAAAATAGAAATAAAGTTGAGTATCTCTAAGCCCCATTTCAGTTGAAGTGACTAAGTCCTGTCTTCCTTGATAAAGAAGCTATTTTTCAGTGTTCTTGTTGGCTATGATCTCAACTCAATATAGTCTTGTCTATTGCCTCTGCAAGGACTGCACAGGTGAGTCTTCCTGTCTGCATTGAATTGCTTTGTGTTTTTAAATAAGTTACAAAAAGGCAATTGTACAAATTTGATTATGTAAGATTGTAAAAAAAAATATAGATGCTGTCAGCACTAATTAGGAAACATCTCATTCCTCTGGCACCAAGTACAGTTCAGAACCTGGGGCTGACAACAAAGCTCACAAGGATGGAGACAGTTGCCATGGTTCACCATGTGGTCCAGAGAAAAACCAGAATTAACCAGCCATGACTTCCATGCTGACCTTGACTATCCCATCCTACTTAGACTCCTGTCTATGACTAAGACTATTGATTCTGTGTTTGTGGCTACAACTTTGAAATCAAGGATTTGTCTCCTGTACCTTACTGTTTGCTTTGGCCATGGTTTGGACTCTATCTTGTGCTAACTTAATGGCTCTAGTTTTTGGCTTTTACAGAGACACACAGTCATATAAATCCAGCCATCACTGGTTTTTGTAAAATGGTGGGCACCAAGATTCTTCAGCTGCCCTATAAACTCTATAGTCTCTGAACATCTTTCCTGGGAGAATGTAATAGGTAAGATGGATCTATGTTAACCTATTTACTACAGCCCAGGTAGCTGCCCTGGTACAACTGTACCCTCCTTCCAGGTTCTTTGGTTTCCACACATTCCTTGATTGCCCAGAGAGCATGTAAATGTGTGGGGCTATATATTTCATTTGTTTATTTGTTTGTTTGTTTATGGCAGTGTCGTTAAATAGCACATGGTGGCACTGAACTTACTATGTAGCAGAGGCTAACCTAGATCCTCCTACCTCTACCTTCAATCTAGAGGGTCAAGATGAAGTTGATGTCACTGGTTTATGGATCACATTTTAAGTAGGGACAGACCAAGCATTAGTTTGGGACGTCAACAAAGGTAAACTTGCAAAAACCATAATAGAAGTTGAATTCGTGACTTGAATTTCACGGTACTATGTGTCCCCTCCCACCTAATCGATCAGTCTTCTTGCTATGTGGCTCCCGATTTAACTTCTTTCATCACTGCCCCTCTCCTTTACAGTTTCTGCCTTTGCTTTATAAATAAAACTCACGTATTACAGTTGTCTATGATCTAGCCCGCCTTCCACTGCAGACTCATATCCTCCTCTGCTGTTTTTCCCACTCTGCTGCCCAAACATCCTGTGATAATTTGAATATAATTGGCCCCCATAATGTCATAGAGAGTGGCACTATTAGGAGTTGTGACTTTGTTACAGTTGGTTTGGCCTTGTTGGAGGAAGTATGTCCCTGTAGGGGCAAGCTTTGAGGTTTTCTATGCTTAAGACTCCACCAAGTTTCTCAGTTGACTTCCTGTTGCCTGCAACATGTAGAACTCTCAGTTCCTTCTCCAGCACCAGGTCTGCTTGCATGCCGCCATGATCCCCAGCATCATGATATTGGACTAACCCTCTGAACTGTAAGCCACCCCAATGAAATGCTTTCCTCATAAGAGTTGTCGTGTTTATGTTGTCTCTTCACTGAAATAGAAGCCCTAACTAAGACACCACCCTGCATCCCTCAGCTGTGCACAGCTGCTATGTCCAGGTTTGACACAACTTGCTTTACATTCACAAACTTTCCAGTAATTTCCTTCTCTGAAGTGGTTCCTACTCCTACTTTCCATCTTGGCCCAGATTCCACTCCTTCAATTCTCTGCCCTTCCATTTCTGCCTGACCCCCTGCTTGTGTCCTTTGTTGACAGGATCCTTTGCAGCAGAAGCATGTTTTTTTCTGTTGCATGCATCATGTTGCATCGAGGGCAGAGTACATGAGGCTTGACCAAAGAGGGTGCCTTGTAAGTATCTAGGGAAGGAAGATAGAAAAATGGAAAGAAGAAAGGAGGGAGGAAGAGAGGGAGGAAGAGAAAGCAGGTAGGTCTCTATATATTTTCTTTTTTTTCATGCTCCTCACAAGGGACCAAATGTGAATCACCAGACTAAAAACATTGTCTCCAATATTCATGAAACAATTTTAACTCTCTCTGCCAAAGAAAAGGAAAGTAAATTAGTTCTTCACATTCTTAGTCAGAATACATACATTTAATGCTGAAGAAGATCATCAAATTTCAGAAGCAGATACTGAATAAATCATACAAGCAAAAGCAATTTTTTAGTGGAAGATGACACTTATGATTATTCTTTTAAATTTTTTCTTATA
The DNA here is from genome assembly GCA_004025045.1 of Sigmodon hispidus. Taxonomy (NCBI): domain Eukaryota; kingdom Metazoa; phylum Chordata; class Mammalia; order Rodentia; family Cricetidae; genus Sigmodon; species Sigmodon hispidus. The sequence goes on from PVIH01001413.1 coordinate 2,524, forward strand.
AATAACAAACTCAGTGACTGCTTTACTCCAGGGGAGATGCCAAGTTTTGTACTGAGAACAATGAGCTCACTCTCTGGACCACTGTTCACTGCCTGCCACAGTGCCTGAATGTGTAATGCTAGACTTGGACAAGGTACACCAAAGATGTGGCTGTGGCCTTCACAGAAAGTACCACCCATTTTTAAATCTCTGCATGTTCCCAGCCAGCATATGCTTAGAACAAATGTCACAGCCTGACACGTGTGCACAGAGACCCAGTGGCAGAGGGTGTCAGGCTGGGGGGTTCTTCTCAGTATTCATCCAAGTAAGAAATCCTTTCTAAATCCATATTGTTATTCTGGATTTATTAAAGGTCACAGGAAAAGCAATATTCTTTTACACACACACACACACAGACACACACAAAGCTCTGAATTAAAGTCTGCCTGAAACTACATTTCACATTCATGAAAACTATATTATAAAAATAGATTTTAATTTTCCCATTTGCCTCTGAAGTTTGAGAAAAGAGTGATTAATTAAAGAGAATGCTTCCTTTCTTTTCTTCCCTTGAGTAAGTTTTCATACTTGGTCTAATTATTCTTGGCCAACGGCCCATCCAATTGAGGTTGAATGGCGCTCCATGCGCTCAGTCTAGAGAAGGTCTGGCTGTTCCTCCAGGGCTGAGACACTTGCAGGGATGGTGTCTCTCACACTCTGGGGAAGCCCATCATGAAGAGCATTACATCCAATGATTATGTAAATTTGACTTCTACAAAGTAATTGAAATAGATTGTTCTCATTTTTCTCTATGAAAACTTCATGAAACATTAGTCTCAATCCCCAAAGGAGACATAGCCAAACAGTTGTGACACGCATCTGTAACTGACATGAAAATGTTCTCCAACTTGCTCTGAAATAGTCCAGACAATTTTTACCAGGAGGGTTGGGGAAGATTCTCTAGAAACACCCTGAGAAGTGTAAAATCCTGGAAGTCTAGGTCTGATTTGACTTCCCTGCCCCAGGAATCATTTCAGGCTGGAGTGAATACAGGTGAAATTGTGCTGAGTGAATGCTTGATCTCTTGAGACACACTTGTGGGTACCACATGTTCAGATGCTGAATAATTTCTGCATTCCCAGTACATTGTCTGTTAGTCTGGTTTGGTACAAATTGCTCCCACATTTCCAATAAAAAATGAAGCAAGTTGTTCTTGTGGGTCATTTTCTAATTCTTAAAGGAATTTTGCTCTTGCTTAGCATCCAAGCTTAAACTGGTTGTCTTTGGGGATCCTTCATAGCAGCTATAGGCCACAAACCAGGATATAAACCTTCACTGGTCTTCACATTGCCTTCAGGTGATGCTCTGCATGAAGAGCCCCTTTATTCACTGACCTACACACCTCCCTGACATCTCTTACTACCAACAGGACCTTGCTATCTTCATTGGGACTCATAAGTTGTAGTAGTTTTCAAGAATGATAAGATTTGCATAGCTTTTCTTCTCTGACATCCTCTCACTATTAGGATCCCTAAGCCTCAGTTATCTCATCCATAGAATGGAAACAGTAATACCATTAATGTGGTATGATTTAGTTAGAAGAAATGTGCAAAGTGCCTAGAGCATTATCAGAGGCACAGATGAATGCAATTTGCTGTGAAATGTCCTGACTCCAGTCATATCTGCTTATTAGACTACAAAACATAACTTAGTTTCTTCCAGAGAGCTGCAGCTCACAAACAACATGATGCCAGGTGAGCCTTCAGCACTGCACAGGCTCAGACCATGCTTTGTTAGACTTCTTATCATCACAGCTGTACATACTCACTCACCATTCCCGTGTGAGCTCAGGGCAATTGTTCCAGTCAGAACATCTGTCTGTGTTCATTTATCTTCATCTGGGCTCAGATTTTCAGCTGGGTTTGTCTGAACAGGGACAGGGTAGGCTCCTATTCATCCTGCTTGTTAGAGTCATAGCCTATGGATCTAAGGTGTCATTTGCACCAAGATCTGTATGTGGGTTCCTCAGAGAAGATGAAAGGCAATAGGGAAGATTCTGCTGTGTCTATTTCTTCGGAATTAGAGCACTGGATTTGATATCATACAGAATGTGGGGGCAGAGGTTATGCCCAAGGTATCAGTTTATAGTGAGAACACAAGCCACATGAGTGAGGAAGAGTCATTCATCAGAACATAATACACCACCTAAACCCCACAAGTCAAGATGGCTAGGTCTTCAGGGAGTCTTCAAACCAGGGCTAAGGGAGAAGAAAGCCAGGTGCAGTTTGGAGCAGCTGAGGAGGAGCCTTCGGATACCTGTGTGCAGCACATATTACCAGGAGACCAGAACCTATTTAGTAGACTTATTGTTGTGTTGAGAAACTCATTTTGAGTCCTTCAGGTGACAGGTACCTGGGAAGACATCTATCTGCATGCAGAAGACGACACTGAAATCCTGCAGCTAATGCCATAGGTAGGGGGTCAGCTAGAGTCATGAACACAGGGATCAACCTGATGATAACAATTACACCACTTTGTTCAGTCACAGTTCGCAGACCCAGCGCCATCACACACTTATCTATGAATTCTCCTATCAGATGCTCAAAGGCAGCAGGTCTAAGCTTCAGTGACAGCAGTTAGCACACTATCAGGAGTCTCACTCCTTGCTCATCATGGGCCAGTTGAATCAGAGCCTCTGCAGAAATTACCTGAGATCATGTCTGGAAGACTATGGAAGACATGCAGGCAGAGTCCCTGAGGCCACAGTGGGCCACAGAAAACCTTTCAAGGTATCAGAGATGCCCTTTGCCTTCATTCCTTGCTTCAAAGAAACAAAGGCTTACTCTGTGGAGACTGTGGTGGAGGAAGGTGTCTTCAGTGTTGACACACTTTCTGCTATTCTGTTGGGCTCTTACCCTTTTCCCTTGGAGAACAAAAACACCCCTAAAATCACTGGGGACCACAGAATCAAAGCAAGGGAAATAAAATCACCTCATTTTGTTTGACATTTCAGATTTGGGTGCTCTGTGTTTCTGAACTTGTTTCATATCACTTGCTTTTATTCATTTGTTTATTTATTCTTGAGATGGGTAATCATATAGGCCAGGATGGTCTAGAACTCACTAAGCAGGTGAGGATGACCTTGAATGAATGTCTGATTCTCAAGTGCTGGATTACAAGTATATACCTCACATCTGGCTATTTGTGCTTGTTTTTATAATGAAGAAAATCTATTGGAACATACCAGCTTAAAGATCTTTTGGGGCTTCAAATAAAGGTTTCCTAAAGTAAATATAGGCCTGTTTACTGTATGGATGGCAGAGGATTCTGAAAGTGACCCATTGGAGGGGCATAGGTAAAAGCAACTGTCAAACTGGCTTGGAGTGTGCCATGATGCATAGATAGTCACCATGTAGGATTTTTTCAGTCCTAAAACTAAGGATGTCTCAAGGAAACCTGGACAAACTGGCAATTTCATCAAAAACTACATCCTAATTGCCGCTAGTGTTTGGCTGGAGTTTTCAAGAGGATCACAAAGGAAATGCAGGGTAATGAGTTGCAGGCTTTTAGGATAGGTATTACTGACAGCTACTTAAGTCAAAACCTCAAAATTCTTATCAAGGCCTTTCCCTGAAGACCAGCAGCCATAGCTCAGTGTAGCATCCCAAACAGGAAGCTTGCAAATGGCAACAAGGTAAATGTGGTTTTCCTCACTATGTTTTCTAGAGGTATTCACAGTTTGTGGACTCCCAGAATTTATAAATGTTTTCAGACAGGATTCAGAATCCCCATAATCACAGACAATAGTAGTTCTTCTCTTAAAAACTTTGATATCATATCCTAGGCCCTTATAAACTCACATACCGTATACTTTTGACTGGTTTTGTTGTTTCTGAGAAGCAGGTGAGTAGACCTTAGTGTACAAGTAGACCCAGGAAGCTGCCATGGAGTCCAATGTCCCCTTTGGAAATTCCGCTAGACTCATCTCTTGCCTTCTACCTGCCAAAACATGCCCCTTTCACTCTCTGACAAGATCTTGGGTTGATTTGTTTGAGCTTTTTGTTGAGTTTAACAAAATCTCAACAGTCAGAGTAAGGGTAGAATTGTCGACGTACTGGGTATCTTTGTAGGCACCGCACAGTCCTGCCTCATGAAATCCTTGTCTGAGGGGCTGGTATCATGCACAATGTATGGGCAAGAAACTTCCACTCAGAAAGATAAAGCAACTGAGCTAATGGACAGCCAGCTACTCACTGATCATGCCTGATACCAAATCCACCTGCTTCGAATTGCTCCACGTGGCTTCAATATTCCAAAGCAGGAAGAGCTCTTAAGGTGTCAAATGCCCCTCACCATGAAAGCTCCCCCAGTGGCAGTGTCCACCAAGAAGCCCCATTATTTAACAGGGACACTCTGTGATTGAGGGGCAGGAGAGGCATTCAATTAACGTTTCAGGCAGACTCAAAATTCATGACTCTCCTGGGGGAAATCATAAAACGTCACCTTAATCATAATTAAAAAATGATCCTCAGCTCCCATCTGATATGCATCTAAATCTGTTTTAGTGTTATTAGTGTGGAAACAGATTCTCCATCAGGGTCCTCCCTGACTTATAAATAAGCTAAAGTAGAAGCAAAATAAATTTTAAGTTGGAAGTATCAATGTAAATGCATTTTTACAAGTTGTCTTATTTACAGTCACAGATTCACAGTTTATTGAGTGTAAGCTTTTTTAAAAAGGCCACATGTACTTGTAGTGCATAACAAGCAGACCTGAGAGATATAAGAAAATCAGCAACATGTGTGTCCTAATGTTATTGCTAGCTGCTTGAATTAAAGAGGCAGCCACTCAAAGGCACTCTTTCTCAGGTCCCAGGAGAACAGAGCATGGAGGCTGAGGCCCCTTCTGGTATCACTAGTGATGAAGAGTGTTGTGAGGAGCAGCAAGAAGGAGACCCTGTCACAGTGGGGTGGTGCTAACTCTGGGGAAGGGGAAGACGGTCTCATTGCAACTTCACACTCTCAACACGCACATCTGGACTACTATGCTGTTTTTTGGATGTCATTGATCTCTGGGCCACAGCAATACATTTACAGTCCACACCCCTTACCACCAATATTTTCTCCTAGGCAGTCCAGTAAACTCACTGTTACCATCATACAAATCTATTTTGTTCATTTATAGATTAAGAATCAAACACTTCTTTTCCCGCCACCAACCTCTAAGCTTCGTATGCCCATTGTTTGTCCTACTTATTCACAGTTGGGCAGCTTCTTTTTAATGATGGGTCTCTCCTTCAAGTCTTATGTTTCATAGGCATTGGGCTTAGTTTCCTTTGTGTCTATATTCACCATGCCTGCCATAGTGCCAGGCACTGACGCAGCTGCCTAAACACATCCACTCTCCTAAATTAGAACTGAATTAAATTTGCTTTACCCTGGAATTTGGGCTCTTTGGCATTTTAAAATATAGACTTCCATCTCATTATTTTTTAGAAAGCACTCATTGAATACTTACTAAGCCTCTATCTTGGAGAGAAAAACCCAAGTGTAGGGCTGGTGAGATGGCTCAGCAGGTAAGGTACCTGCCACTGGGCCTGGTGACCTGAGTTCCAACCCTGGAGCCCACACGGTGGGAGAGAACAGACTCCAGGTGTCCTCTGACCTCCATGAATAGACACAGAGAGAGAGGGAGGGGGGGTTGTGGTTTGTTTTTGTCAGTTTGATGCAAACTAGTCACCTGAGAAAAGGAAGCATGAACTTAGGAATTGCCCCCATCAACTGGCCTGTGGGCATGTCTGGGGGGGGCATTTCCTTGAATTATGATCAATGTGGAAGGGCCTCGACTACTGTGGGTGGTACCACCCCGAGCAGGGTTTGCTGGGTTATATATGAAAGCAATTTTAGCAAAGTTGGGAGAAAGCCAGTAAGCAGCATTTTTTTTTTCCTTTAACGTGGTCTCTGTTTCGGTTCCTGCCTTAAGCTCCTGCCCTGTCTTTCCATCACTCCATGGAAAAGGGGCTGTAACCTAAAGCTGAAGTGAACCCTCCCCGCCACCCAAGTTGATTTTGGTCAGTGTTTTATCACAGCAATAGAGCAACCAAGTGAAACAAAAAAAAAACAAACAAACAAAAAAAACAAAACAAGTGTAGATGAGGGCTATCTCTGGACAACGGTGCTGTCAGGTGCACAGAAGACAATATACACGGAAGAACAACTGATCAAAAGCCTTCAATATGACTTCCGAGAGCCAAGTAATTCTGAAGGAGGAGACACAAGGTGGGCATGAGGAAAGCTTGGGCTCCTGTACACCCGCCTTTCTGAACAAGCATCTGCGTATCAGCAGAGCTGACAGCTGAGAAATCCACAGCAAGATACTCTGGCATTTTGAAATCATGACATCCCCAAATTTACTAGACTACAGAACTTTAGAAATATGAGATAAAATTAACATTCTGTATGAGCAAGTATCTCAGAGAACAAATTGTAATAAATGTCAAACTAGAATTGCAAACCTGTAAGATATAAACACAAGTGCAGGCAGACACCTGGTTGGGAAGGGGCCTGATGGAGCACATGTTTGAGTGAAGAATTGGGGCATTCTCTTACTCTCACATTTGTATTAATAAATTTTTATTAGGGGGTTTCTATGTGTGCCAAGGGATAGTCTGGGCACTGGATCAAGCAAAGAGTCTGAGTCTCTCTCTCTCTCTCTCTCTCTCTCTCTCTCTCTCTCTCTCTCTGTGTGTGTGTATGTGTGTATGGTGTATGGGGGGTGCATGGGGGGTGTGCGTATGTGTGTGTTGTGTGTGTGTGAATAGGAATGGGGAAAAGAAGAAGAAGAAAGAGGAAGATGAGAAAGAACTTGGAAAAGATCTTTCCATCTCTCTCATACACACACACACACACACACACACACACACACACAAATGCATGCATACAAGCTGCCTAAGGCTGGCAATTTTTTTCATAAATATCACAGTCAGCTATTAGTGTACAGGACAGAAGAAAATAGGAAGATGATAACAGCATCTCAGAATGAGAGTGTGGCAGGTCTCTCTTAGCCTGATGACTCAATCAGTCTAGTTGTATATGAATATAATTTCCATCTTACTAACTACATTATGAAGCCACCGCCTCTCAGGGTTATCTCTCTCCTACTCATTTAATCCCCTGCCACATCAGTTGGGCAGTATAGACTCACAGCAACACATCCTGGGGTAAGCAGTGTTAAGGAGACGACTAGCATATTGCTATGTTGTCCTAGCCAACTTGTGCTAATTTGAGTCATACCTGAGATCCTGTGTTAGTTCATAGCATCCTTTCCCTTACTTAATACTTTGACACTTCCGATTAGTTCTATCTCTTGACAGAACAAAAGCCATGAACTTGGCAAGAGATGTGTGCATCTTGGTTCAACAGGAAAGGCCAGATACACAAATCCTTTGCTGGGCTTGGCTATAGTCCTACCTCTGATATGTCCTCTCTATAAACCTCTTGATTTCTGTCTCATGGAAAGGAGGGAGATAAACTTCAATCATGTACATCTCAAGCATGGACATGCTTACAAATTCCCCAGGGATTGTTATATGTAAAGTCTGACACAGAATATCTGAACTTGAGATCTTGCACTGTAGCTAACTCCGAGTGGTGCTGAAACTGCCAGTCTGTGGAACATACTCTGAAAGATTGAACTTTTTGTTCTATCTAACTCTGGAATATCCAATCTCACCACTCCATGTAGAGGTCTCTCTAAGTTTAAATAGAAATAATTACCAGTTTGAAACAGTATTCACACCGAATGTGAATATGAGAAAACCAAATGTGAGATTTTTTGCCATATACAGGCAACCCAGAGCCAATGTGGTGTCTATTCAACACACACTTTTGAAGTTACCCATACATCTGTAAAGATAACAGATATCTTTCCTTTTATCCACTTTATGTTTCATAAACATCCCTTTTAGCCTTTCATCATAAACAAAGGGGACCATCATTCAGACATCCAGGCTACCAACACCTCTTCATGACCTGTTTATGAGGAAGCATATCACTAGCCTATCATTTACCCATCAGTAGCTTTATGGTCTAGACTGAAATATTGATTCTAAAATAAGTCCTTGGATAATAAGATCTCAGACCTTAACTTGGGAGGAGAAAATAAATGAAAATTTCTATCCCTGGCCAGACTGATAAGCTTTAGCATATTTGCCCACTGTGCTCTTGACTACACATTGTACCCACCATGATTTGAGAAGGTGCAGATGAAATTATGAGGGTTCATCTTTCCCCAGAATATGGTTAGCATAATGGGGCTGCAATTCTCAAATGCATACTTAGGAGTTTTAAGAAAGATCAAACATGAGGGGACCACCTGCAGCTTTGCAAGAATAAGAGTTGAACCATGAATAAGGCAGAAAGAACAAGAGTGGATATTGATAAAAGGAAATACATAAAAAGTGCAGTAACCATGGCTGTGTGTTCAGGTCCATGAGTGAGATTCAAATGAGAGATGGCATGGGTCGTTTCAGGCCTTTTACCCAGGGCAGAGTTGCAATGTTGCAATGATCCAGGGAAAGGAGGTACTCAGAGAATAAAGACTTTCCCTCCACAGGCTGTAGAGCAGTGAGGGCTCTGTCAGGGCCCATCGCCTCTGTAAATGCCAGACATAAGCAGCCTGGGGAATAGGAGCCATGTCCTCTCATAAAGTTCAGAGTCCCATGAGTTCATGCTGTCTGCTAACTGCACCTGAGGGATAGTGATGACTGAATGTCAAAATCTTCAAGGTTCATAAAAACACTGTAGTTCCCAACCAAGCGGAGACAGTTGGGGTGGGAGCTGTATATCTATTTTGTGGTAGAAAACGTTAACTTCCATGGGTGTTGGGAGCCTGAACACAGAATGGACACCCAGGATGAAACAGTACTGGCCTCTAAAAAATGGTTCTTTAAGCAAAAAGTACTTGAAGATATTGGCCTAGGTATAGGGCTAATTTTCTAATAGTAGATTTCAAATGTGCTTTGCATTTTATGTATTTGGTGAAAAGTATTGAAAAGGTACTTTAAAATGAGAACTCTAGGTATAACTCAGAGGGAGAACATTGCTTAGCATGTACCAGTCTCTTGGTTTGGGACTAAGGTCATCACCTCCCCCGACCTCCAACACACACACCAGTAGTCTATTGTCTGTGAGTCTCCCTTTTATTTCTTAACACCCAGATGAAATTAGGCCCATTTCTCTTGTTTTCTGTATTCACAATATATTGAACAGGTTCTCTGCAGCACACAGAAGGACCAGCAAACAATGCAGGTGCCTATTTCTTCCAACAAAGGCTTCACCAACTCCGTTTGTTTTATTCACTGATACATCCCAGATTCTATCACATTCCTCACATACAAGAACCCCAACAAAATCTGTTAAATCAGTGAATAAATGATTGGATTAATACACAATCTAATCATTGTACCGAACTAATCTGGGGAAGCAGAATCTGGGCAGGGCAGGCACTGTGAAATAGTTATAGGACATGAGATTGGAGCTATGCATAGTGAGCTTATACCATGCCTTCTTCACATTCAGAAGACAAAGGTCTCTACTCTATGTCCTGTGTCCTCTAGCAGAACACTCATACAACACTATCACGGAACATATCTATGACAAAAGTATTCCCAGTACTTACTGACAATTGATCAAAGATATGAAAACAATGGACTGAAATCTTGAAAACGATTTATCATCTGACTGTAGGTGGTCAGTATAAGCAGTTATAATTGGTTAAAATGGATGTAAGGCACACTGAGAGATGGCTCACTTTATTGCTTCTTGTCTTCTTTTGACTCTTTTACTTTTAAAATAATTATTAACATATTTCAAATATTGAGAGGTGAACTCATAGAACCCATAAGTCACAATTTTGAAATTGATTCAATCCATTGTATTTTATATCACTTTGTCAACAATTATACTGTCTAGTCTTCTAAAAACCCCAGTATATTAAAACCTGATAAAACCTGATATATACCATTTCTCACACTCCTAGACTTTCAGATGATGGGTAAGATGTTATCTGGAGGGAGGAAGGTTCTCAAGGAGAATGCACAGCCGCTGGAAACCGTGCATTCTCCTTTATTTTCAGATTCCCCCATACTTTTTGCTCCAATCTCTCAAGGCTATGCTGATCTCCTTTCATTTTATTCCTGGCTTCATGCTGCTAAGCTAGAGAGCAAGGTCAATTATCACTTATTACTTGCAAAGTCCCTGCCTCATGGCTTGCAGAAAGCAAGCCATTTCATTGGTAGCCTGAGTGTGCATATATGTATAAATGTTATCTACCCTCCGAGCCAACATGTTAGTGTAATTATTGCATTACAAGCATTTTAACTGGAGAAAATGAGGCCCATGGAGAGTAGGTAACTTTCTCAAATGGAAAATAACACAGTTCGGTGGGGATTCAAATCTTATCCCTCTGTTTCCAAGTCTTGTCTTTCCACAAGATCATGTAGCCCCTTGTGCTTAATTTCTTTATTCATGGTAACTTGTTCCTAAATAAATACTACCACTTTAAAAGTGGCATGTGTAATTAAGTTAGAGGTCTATGGCCAAGGCCAGGGCTGGGATTTAGGGAATGCCAAAGCTGGAGATAATTGGGCAAGTGAACAGATATAATGTCAGTACCAAGGTACATAAAAAGGGCATGCTATCATCCTGTTGTGTAGAATGATACTGTATGAGATGAACTGTTCTTCCCTCAATATGTATGCAGATAAAACATAAATACGCACATTTACATACATAATTTCATGCTTGTTAAACTTAGTTAACATCAAAATCCTCTACAACCAACTGACATCTGACAAAGGTACAAGGACACACACATACACATTCACACACACAGACACACACACACTCACATACACACAGATGCACACACACACACACACACACTCATAATATATTCAAGACTTAATTACAATGCCTAATGCTATAAATGAATTTTTTAAAAAAACACATTTACTTTTCATGACACCCAGTATATCCTATCCCTTCCTCACAGCCAATCACGGAAAAGTGTGTCAGCAAAACCTGGGATCACTGAAGCCTTTGTGCAACCTAGAAGTGGCAAAAGTTTGCTAGAATGGAGGAGAGGAGCAGAATAGAATGGAGAAAGGTATGGAAATATCTGTCCCTGTGTCACCTTGATTTTTCTCTCAAACGAATGCCTTATATTCAGTTGGACAGTTTAACTTTTTTAAAGATTCAAACCCACTGTATTTTATAACATGAATACTAAATTAAAACTCTGAAATTCAAATCCTTTCTTGCCTTAATAGGTCTATTATTTCAATGCATCACAAATGGCTTTGTAGCTAAACTCAAGGCTCTGAGGCATCCTTGAAATTCTCTTTTTAAAGTTGACATTTTTTAATCACTCTCTAAACTCAAATTAAAGTGGTTTTGACATGATGTCTGGGAAGGCACTGTACTTAACAGTAAATATTCCTTGTGTATTGAGTCGAATTAGTTAGTCTAATTCTAAAAAGATGTCATAATGAGTACTGCACAGCATATACGCTAAGAGTTGGGCCAAATTTTCATCTAACATTTTATTTTGAAGTCTTGAAACATGAATGAAAGTCACATTTACAAAATGAAGAGAAACTGCTGATTACCAGCCATAAAACAAGGTACAAGGAAAATGTATCGGCCTGGGATTTATTTCATTTTTTCTTGTAGAATGCATTAAGCACAGTCCTATTTGGACAGTATGGATATTTCTCTGCTCTGTTAAAGGAAACATTCCTAAAATAGAACGCAGAGAACTTTACCTAGCTGAAAACCATGCATAATTCAGCATAGAGAGTGAGCTGCAATCCTTTCCCACTGTTTAGGTAAATGGCTTCTGCTCAGAAAACAGAAAATTTCCAGAGAGCACTGAAAAGTCAGATGAGATTTCTGTTTGATAGCAGGATTTGTCCCAACTGGAGGCTCTGAGAGTCTATCCTGTGACCCCAAAGGGTCAAGAATAACATCTTCAGTCCTTGTCCCGAAGACAGGGTGCAAGAAATGCTCTGGCGTAGATTTTTGAGAAACCTTCATGTCCAGTTCTGAGCATACAAAGGGGCACAGGGAGTCTGTCCTTTTGAACTCTACATGCTTTATGCAAATACATACTGATTTCCTTTCTTTGTTATTTGTAAATACCAAGTTATCTTGTGTAAATATCTGATTATAGGTTACAGAATTATTTTTGAGAAGTCAGATCTTACAGTTGAAGATCATACAATCCCAGGATAACTCAACTAGGCAAATTGTTTAGTCCCTTTGTGCTTCAGTTTGAAACAAAGATTTTTTCTTTTTTTTTTTTTAAAGATTTATTTATTCATTATGCATACAGTTTTACAGAAGAGGGCACCAGACCTCATCATAGATGGTTGTGAGCCACCATGTGGTTTTGCTGGCAATTGAACTCAGGTCCTCTGGAAGAACAGTCAGTGCTCTTAACCTCTGAGCCATCTCTCCAGCCCCAAGATTTTTTCTTAAAAGTATCTCATAGGACTTCTCTTTCAGTCTGTGATGTAGCAATAGAACCTTCTTTTCTCTGAAAAATTGAACATTGGGAAAATATGTAAAACAATGGTATTCAGTAAGTGAGCAGCACACAGCACGGGACAAATGAGGGTGTGGCTCGCTGCCATGTCAGTACTTCAGGCTTTGGCTTAGTCAAGGAGGAGGACAGAGAAGCCAGAAAGGAGTGGGGTATCTTAGGATATCCAGAAGGTTTTTCTGAAGTCTGAATACTAAACAGAAAGTGCATAGAACAGCACCAATACCTATACTGGAGAAAAAAAGAACACTAAAAACAAGCAAGAAAAAACCTGAAGTATATAGAGTAGAAACAGTCCATCAACCAGGAAAGAAAAACTCTGACAGATGAGATCTGGAGTATTATCTCGGAAGCAAGGGCAAATCATACTTAGAAAATGTTCATTGGGTCTCATATATAACAATGCTAATAAGCAAGCCTTGAAAAGTAAAAACTGATTTCAAATACCTTAAAGACATTCCAGAGAAAGAGTCTTCCAATACTTACGAAAACAATGCAGAACAGACAGAGTAGCAGCTCAATAACATGACATCCACAGTGTCCAGAATCCAATAAAAGAATTACATGGAGTTTCAAGGAAGCAGGAAAACTTAACAATCAGAGGAATACACTGAACAGAGACAGACTCTATCATATTGTCTGGAGTGGCAATAGAATAGAAATAGGAGGCATGGTTATTAAAATAGCCTGGAAAGTGTATTCAACATGTTCTATAGCGAAGTGAGAGGAAGCATGAGAAGATAAGGTCATCCCCCCAATACAGGCTTTTACACACGCACGTGCATGCATACATATTTTCTAAAGATAAAAACTCTGCTAGATAAACAAACACTGGATTAGGCAATATAAAAAAGGAGGGATGAAATTGAAAACAGCTATAGTAAATACCCATGATAAAATACAAAGTAGAAAACACTGAAATTGAATGAAACATTTATGGTTCAGGACATCATTGTGCAGTGTAACATGCAAGCAACTGAAATATCAGAGAATGAGAAGGGAAATAGGAAGCTGTACTTTAAAAAAAAAGTGGCTGAAATTTAACAAATTCAACAAAACCCATAAACCTGGAAGATATTCAACTCCATGGTGCTGGGTAGCACAGACAAGGCAGGCAGTGGGGATCCCACCACAGAAGGAGGTAAGGTGATCCAAATGTAGACCTGACTATCAGTCACAGTGCAAGATGAGTTAGTGTAGTGGAATTATGTTGCATTGTAAATAACTGTTCTGCCTACTGGTTTAATAAAAAATGCTGCTTGGCCAAAGGCAGACAGGAAGTGTGGGCGGGGCTACCAGACTAATAAAACTCTGGGAACATTTCAGAGTAGAGTAGAGATGCTGTAGAGATGCCAGGAAACACAGAGGAAAGAAGTTGAAATGCTGCTGAGAAAAGGTCTTGAACTACATGGCTGAACAAGATAAGAATCATGGATTGAATTAAAATGAAGGAGTTAGCAAGTTATATGTCTGGGCCCAAGATCAATCAGCATAAAATTAATGTAGGCGGCTGTCTGTGTGTTTCTGTAGGTCGGCCAGTCTGCTGGTCATAACCTCAGGGCTAGGCCTGAAAGTCCAGGCCAGAAACCTCCGACAAGTTACAGCTGCTTAGGCTCTCAGGTAGGTTCCTCAGAGCTTCACAGCACCGAGCACGTTGACTCTCACTTATCAGTTAACACTGCTACCTCTAAGTGTACATTTTCACATCTCTCCAGATAGATCAATTTGTTTCCATACACAGAACATCTAAGCCAGTGGTCCCCAACCTTCCTAATGCTTTGAGCCTTCAATACAGTTCTCATGGTTTGGCAACTCCCAACTATAGTTATTTTTGTTCCTATTTCATGACTATAATTTTACTACTGTTATGAATTGAAATATAATTTCCTATATTTTCTGATGGTCTAAGTGAGCCCATGAAATGATGGTTCAACCCTCAAATTTGGGTTGCAGCCTATTGGTTGAGAACTGCTGACCTAAGCTATATTATGCCACAGCTTTTCTAATTGATGAGCACAGGACTGACCTGGAAAAAAGGGCAGATAGAAAAGGAGGGCAAGAATGGGTTAGTCTAAGACCTGTTGGGACACATCTGGCTCTCAGAGCCAAATAACTGGACAATTTTGTTGTTTGATACACATTAATCAATCCATGACACCCAACTGTGAAATTAAAATATGTACTAAAAGCATACAATGAACATATTTTAAATCTACTATGTGTAGAAAACTTGTCTTTTATAGCTCATCCTCATAACCATCTTAAAAGCTAAATATCTTAATAAAGGCCCTATTTTGTGGTTGTGGAAACTGAGGTTCAAAGAGGGCTGAGTCACAGCTAAATAACAGCCAAGTAGAAAGGGACACTGCAATGGTTCCCTCTATCAAGATATCTATTTCTTCGTTCTCCCTCTCTGTTCCTCCCCCAACTCAACCATCTCATTCCCTCACATTCTCTTCCCTTCCCTCCTATGGTCCCAATTTACTCAGGAGAACTTATCTATTTCCCCTTCCCAGGGAGATCCATGGTTGTCTCTCTTAGGTTCCTCCTTGTTACCTAGCTGCTCTGGTGTTGTGGATTATAGCCTGCTGGGTGTCCTTACCCTCTCTGAGGGATGGATGGGGAGTCGGGTGGGAGAAGCAGGGGGGGACTGGGAAGAGGTGAGGGAGGGGAAAGAGAGGTGGGTATGTTTAAAATATTTAAATTAAAAGCAAAAGAAGAAAGATACATCACTGACTCCAGCTTCCTTTTCTGGGGTCTGGGCCAGGTGGGGACAGGAAGTGGGGTGACTGCAGCATGGGTAAGATGGAGCCCATGATGACATCATTTAGACACTGGGATGTGCAGAGGAGAGTAGGAAGAAGGCAAGAAAACATCAGGCATCTAGCTGTGAGAGGGGACCCTGAATGTCCAGGTCACTTTGCAATCACTAGATATGCCAGAGAAAACTCTAACAGCTGACATTGATGAGGGACTTTAGATAATCCAACACCATGACCACAGAGCCTCTCCATGAGCCTTTCACTTTCTACACTAACTTGGTTGTGGGTTGTGAATAATATCACTGCCCACATTTTACAGAGAAGGAAACTTATGCTCTTAGAAATAAAGTGCTTTAACTTGCTCCCATTTACATGACTGGTAAGAGATAATTTGGGCTTAGATGCAGGCTGAGGGTCCAGGGCCAGTCCTCAGTAGCTCATCAGTTAGAGGCTAGTCAATAGTATAGCAGATGCCATTTCACCAGGAGCAGCGGTATTTTTCTAGGAATAGCTTTTCCTTAGTGCCTATGAAAGCACTTAGGAAGACATCAAGCATTACCAATGGCAAATATTAGAAATGGCTTTTAGCCATGGAAATTGGATTTGAGACTGTGACCCTTTCTTGGCCTATGCCTCACATGTTTGAGTTTCAGTATTGGGAATACAGCTGCAAGAACCCAGGTGCTAGGAGGTCCTAGAGCAGGTGTCTGCTACCTCTTATGTTATGGCCAGAGAACAAAATCCCTAGGTTTTTGCAGGCCATGTGATCTCTAGCATTACTACTTTGTCTCTGTTGCATCAAGGCAGCCATAAGAACTGTGTATCTGAGTGAGTGGGATTGTGTTCCAAGTGGGGTGTATTAACCAATAAACCTAGTTTTTATTGTCAGGCAGCAGCTGCTTTCTCACTATTCTAGTGTACCAGCTCTTCTATTCTAGAAGAGGATCCATCTGTAGAAGGAGAAAATATGTTTCCAACTAAATGCACATGCTACAGCCAGACAGATGTGGGTCATGCTATTAGAGAGCTGCAAAGCTTTGCATTCCTGGTGTCCAGGATGAATATCATGAGTTATAAAGAAAGTAGAAAAGCATCAGACTGTTTAAGACAGTCTACCCACATGAACCTCTTATTAAATGGATTTTGTGGAGTACAGGAAAAGTGTCAACTAATGTCAGATTTTTATTCATTCATTTTTAGTGCTTGAATAACTATGACTTGATAGTAAGGATAATGCAGGTAAATTAGGAAGTTTTCCTGTCCTCACAGAGCCCATAGCTCATAGAGAAGTGAGAGATAAAGAGTGTGCTGGAATGGAGATAGTCATGGGGCTCAGGGTGAAAAACCCTACACAGGCTAGAGTAATCGGCTTGGAAACACAGTGTGCTGGAATGGAGATAGTCATGGGGCTCAGGGTGAAAAACCCTACACAGGCTAGAGTCATCGGTTTGGAAGCAGCTTCCAGTGAGATCTGCAAGCTTGGAACATGCAAGGGAAACTGAAGAAGTTTAATCAATGTGTAAAGTGTAGAGAGAGGAAGACCATGGAGTTAAAGGAATGCTAATGAAGAAGCAGAGACTTGGGTCTGACAAGAGAATGTAGGATGCTGTGGAAGGAGGGTCTAGCACAACATTATCATATGCTCATATACTCTGAGAGAGTTGGGATAGACCCTTACCAACAGCACATACCCAAACCATGGAGAATTACAACTGGGTTTCTGTTAGAATCCTGGAAGAATTTTTTTCTATGTGTTCACAATAAATGGTTGGGTGAGGGTGGAGCCACACAGTCTCCAGCGAA
The DNA here is from genome assembly GCA_004025045.1 of Sigmodon hispidus. Classification (NCBI taxonomy): domain Eukaryota; kingdom Metazoa; phylum Chordata; class Mammalia; order Rodentia; family Cricetidae; genus Sigmodon; species Sigmodon hispidus. The sequence continues at coordinate 19,671 of PVIH01001413.1, forward strand.
GAGCTATCATCCTGAACTTAGCTAGAGACAGGGTCAGAGGTGAGTGGTAGTGTAAGAACACTTAGAGGTTGTGGTGACATAGTTTAAAAGTGATAGGACATCAGCACTGAACAGAGTTAAAGAGGACTCCAAGTGCCTGGCTCAATGACTGGCTAGTAATGGCACCTCAGTTCACAACTTTACACAGGAAGGTTACATGTGGAATGCAGGCAAAGGATGCAGCCTGAGATCTGTTGATTCTGATGGTACTTGCCTCCTGAGTAGTTGGGTACATGGGGCTAAGCACATAAAAGTCTGCACTGGGTGGATTTGGAACCTCAGTCTGTGGGAAGTATGATAAAAAGCCCATGGCAAGAATAAGATCACACAATTCATTCAGAGGGCAAGAAAGCAGAGGACCCAGAGGGCCCCTAGGGAGACAGAAGCAGAGTAGGAAAGTCAGAGGGTAAAAGAAGAGACACCTTGAGACAGGAAGGAAAGACCCAGACATACGGTCACAGCATTCATTGTCAAGGGCGGCCCATAGATTATTCTGCAATGTTTCTAATAACCCTATAGCCAGATCTTATTATTCTAATTTCACAGGAAAGAGAGTTGGGATAATTGAGGTCACATAACCATCATTTTCCTCCCATAGCAATATCATAGTTCTCAATAAAATTAATATCTAACACATAGTTAGCATGTGTTATGCTTTAGGCACTTTTCTAAACATTTAAAATATAATCATTCCATCAATACTAAAAAGTAATCTAATATTATTCAGTTCCAATAATACAGTGCCATTATTCTCATATTTTCAAATCAGAAAACCAAGATATAAAATAACTTGGTGATGGTAACATGGCCAGAAATTGGCAGAGATGGAATCTGAAAATTTACAGCCTGTCTTCCAAGTACGGGCTGTGATCCACTACACTATGAAGCCAGAATTTGTCTGAATCCTCCTCTCCCCCCTGCCCCCCCCCGCAAAGGGCAATCCAAATACTATTGTGTATCAAACATTCTTTTAGATGTTTCACAAAAGTGAGTTAACATGCCCCAGTTCCTCTGTCAATGAATCTCAGTTCAGTATATTCCAGAATGGATTCCAACCCTGTCTCAGAAAGACAGGCAATAAAGAGACAATGGAGGTAAATTACAAGTGATGGAGGAGAGTGGGACGAGTCTAGAGAAATGCAGGCTTTATTTAGGCCCCATGTGCAGAGTCCTTTTCTAGACCAGAGATACGCTATAATGGGTGAACTAGTTCAAGAACCTAATCACTGAATATTTCAAACTTGCCTTGACCTGAATATCTCTCCCCTTGTGTGTGTCCTGGCGAAAGGTATTTTTGTGGTGCCTAATTTGTTGCTCATATGACAGTCTGTGCTTTTAAAAGTAGCTTAAAGCCCCCTTTAAATGTCCTCTTTGTGATGAGAACACATTTAGGCATTTGAAGCCTAAAGAGTCTACTGCTTAGACTTTTGTCACTTTGACACTAAATAGCATTATCTGGAAACCTAACTAAGGTATTGCTTCTATCAGATTCTATGCAAGTCTGTGGAACATTGCTTTTTAAATAATTAATATAGGTGGGCCCAGGTCATGGTAGGAACTGCCACCCCTGGGTAGGTGGCCCTGAGTAGTATAAGAAATCAGGTTGACTGATCCATGGAGATGAAGTCAGTAGCCTTCCTCCATGGTCTCTGCTTCAGGTCCTTCTAAGTTCCATCCTTGCCTGCTCTACTTCCATTCACAATGGACTGGAAATAATACAATTCAATAAACTCTTTTCTCTCCAGGTTGCTTTTGGTGGAGGTGTTTATCACAGTAGGAGAAGTAGCCTAGGGAAAAGGGCGTGATGCATAGAACTGTGTAATTCCTGAAATAATGATAGAAGAATATTGATGAGACAAAGATGCTGAAAAAGTACATTTCTTTTAGGAAGAGTAGCATGAAATAAGAGAATCCCCCACAAAAATAAAAGATACCAATAGATTCTTAATAACATTCCCATCAACCTCCTGATAAAAAGCATTCTCCCAAGGGCTCAACATGGGACAGGACTGTTATGACAGTTGAAAATGTCTGAATTAAGAGTGGAGAGAATGTAAAAATAAGTCTTTGAGGAGAAATAGTTAATTTAATTTTTAATGGGAAAATTATTGCCCCCTTTACAACCAACTTATAAACAACTCATTACCTACTGTAAGTGTCAAGCTGACCTCCCACTGACAATCAAATTTCCTAAGAACCCAGCAGCATTTTGCCCCTGGAGTGTTACAAGACCTTAGGGAGAGCATAACTCATATGGTTCAGCAAGTTCTCCCTCTACAAATGTAGCTTAGCATCATTGGTAGGGTCTTTAATGTTCAAATGTGGCTTTAGAAGTGGCTGTGGCCATTTTCCCTGTAATAAGAAAATACTACTTACCCAGAGGCTTCTAAAAGAAGAAATGTATTTATCACAGTTCTAGAGGCAAGGAAGCTTAATTTCAAAAGATCAATAGATTCAGGGCATGCTAAATTCTTGTTGTGTCTTCACATGGTAGAAAGGTCTCTTTGGAGTCTTCTAGAAATAATGGTACTAATGCTACTATGACCTAGTTACCTCCCAGAGACCATACATCCATACCATCACATTGGAGATTTGATTTCCACATAAGAATGGAGGCAGGGAGCAGTCAAGCTATAAAAAGCTGTATTTTGGCTTGCTTCAATCACTGGAATAGCTCTATTTATTATTGAGACCTGAAATGCCCACCATGTTGATATATCTCTTTGCTATTATGCTGACTGCTCATAGACCTTACCATACTGCCATGTAAAAATTTCCCACCAAATATATCAACCTCGTGTCACTAAAGTCAATATGTAATGTCCCATAAATCAAAAATCAGTGCACAGACCACCTTTTGTCCTCTTCTGGCACCCTATGTTCCATTAGTACCCAATTAGTGCAGCCACCCACCCATACATATACCCACTTACCTATACCAGTCACCCACTGTCTAAGCATGTATTTTATCCCACCTCACCCCCAGGGGAGGGGATAAATCAGGGATATCCCTGAAACTTCTCACAGACCGTTAGAGAAGATATACAGAAAAGCAATGATTTTAACATAGCATTATAGATTCTACCATGGCAGTACATCAAAACCAGAAAATAGATCAGGCTCTTGCTTTACATTCTGCTCAGAGTGACATTTATGACAGACTGTGTGGGTGAGAAAAATTAGCCAGCTGAAGGGTCTGTCTGTTCTCTGTGGGGCAGGAAAGAACACTTCCTTGTTAGCACTGTGTTTCAGAAAGGAGGAGTGTTTATCTCCTACTGTGGGGAATATCTTGACTGGAGAGAGAGTGAGACTGGGTTTAAAGCCCAGTGGGACTTGAGGAGAAGCTGTGAGTGAGTGCTTCATTCTCTGGCAATCAGAGGCTGGCACTCTTCCCTTGGCCATCCCGGCCCCACCTTTCACCTTGATATTCTCTTCTTCTTTTGCCTCAATGGTTTTTTGTAATCTCAAATAACAAAGCATCAATTTTGACTCTGTTTTGTCAAATGAAGAGTAACTTAAGAGAAATATGGTCCAGAGACCTAGAATGAAAAGAAGAATAAAGCAGAAAATAGAAGAAGTTTCCAGAATCTGGTTCTGTGTATTTTCTGCCATGTGGAGATGTAGCTAACATCTTAGATTGCCAGCAGCTCCAGCTTCTGAGGTACAAGACTGAAGCAAGCACATCTGGAAGCTGGTGCCATTTCTGGATGTAACTGTTTTCATGGCAGAGCCGGGGCATGAACAGAGTGGAGAAACAGCTGGAAGTGGTATTAGGTGCTGCTTTTATCCCCCTGTGGTTAGGTGCTGCTTTTATCCCCTGTGGACACACATCATGGGCTTCTCTTTCTTTATTAATTCTCAGCTCATAGGGGCACCAGAAAAGAAATGTTCGGCTTGCTCTTTCTTGAGACCTTCCAGATTCTTGTGATTCAGAGCTGGTTCCATTGCTCATGGCTTTGCTCTGCCCAAGCCCTGTGGTAGCTTTTGATCCTTCTTCTGGCTTCTGGGAGGACCAGTGAGAAGCCTACATTTGTTCCCCCCCCATGAGCCTACAGTGCATATTTTCAATATATTTTTCCAATATTCTATGATGATTACTTCCAATAGAAACACTGAAAATGTTGCACTAAATATCCACATACTAATCTGTATTACTTATCTACTTATCTGTCTAAGCACTGATCAACTTTACTTTCAACTAAGCTTATTTTATGATAAATATGCACATAGTCACATGAAATTGTAAGAAATAGTTCAGAACCATTTAATGCAAACTTTGCTCAGTTTATCCCAATGATAACAGCCTATGGAGCTATAGTAATATAACAGTCAGGAAACTTATACCCAAACAATCATGACACGGAGTATTTTCCTCACCACAGGATCCACACCACACACTTCTACAGCCAGTGGCCTTCCTCTAGTCCTCATGTCCTTAACTCCTAGCAACCAGCAAAGCTCTTCTCTATTTCTGTACTTTTGTTCTTTAAGACCATTATATAAGTAAAACCCTGCAGTATGTAGCCTCTTGTGATTTTTTTTTTTCACTCGGCATGGTTCTTTGGCCATATATCAAAGTTGTTATACATTTTCCACAAGCCATACAATCCATTCCCAATAAGTTAGCATCATCAAAAAAAGCCCTCTAGCAATTTTATGGAAGGAAATATTCTATTTAGACTCCTTTTTACACTCAATTTACAAAGGTTTTTAACCCTTAGAAATTATTGGCGAAAAACATTTTGAAATGTTTCCAGTGTGAGTTGTCTTATATGTGTGAATTTGGAATGAGAATAAAAATGTCAGTGGCCATATTCATCTTGCATGAAATATTTGAACTTTATGTTACACTAAAACAATAAATTGTCTCTGTAATAAGACATGGGCAATTAAACAAGCAAGAGAAACAAATCTTGTAGCTTGAGTTGAATGGAAGGAATGCCACAGCAGTAACGCAGTCACAGCCTGGGAGTCAAAAGAGGGATGTGTGCCCAGGAGAGGTGTCTGGGTGATGTTTCTTTATATAATGTGGAAGAAAAGTGTAATTTAATTTGCAAGCAGCAATCTTTAGAAATCAATTAGAAGTTTATTCCAAAGAGGGCAAACACCAATGAATGATTTATGGAAATCGCCACAAGAGGATAAAAAGTGAGCATTACTAGGACTCAAACCCACCCTTCAAATCTCCTCAGGAAAGATGCTAGGTGACAAGAAACATGTTGGCCAGATCCCTGAAGGGACTGATGAAAAAGGGTGGCTATCTGGGCTTTGTTTAGAAAAGCCAATAAGCCATACAAGTAGAGCCTTTTTCTGTATGGTTGACAAGGGTCCATCTATAAAGGACTGAGTGAGTGATAGGCAGAGAAGGCTGAGGTGATGCTATCCTGTGGCCCAGCATTGGGTGAAAACTTACTGAGATGTCTTGGACTCATATTCTTGTGGAACCTTTAGTTGAGTTCATAACCAAGGAGAACAAAGGTTCAAAGTAGCTATATGGGAGGATGGGCCAGCACCTGCCAGAGTAGGAAGCTCTTAACCATGAGGACAGAGAAAACCATCTCTATGGCCGCTTTTTCATTAAATTCAAGCAAAGACAACCTGGGATTCCTTACTGTGCTATGGACTTGCTTTTGCAGCAATCTGTTGGCTTTCTAGCTCAACATTTGCCTCCATATATTTCTCAGAACAAAGACTCATGGAAGTCTGCGGGAAATTACCAAATAATATCTGTGGTCCTGTAAATTATGGAATTATGGAAATTGCTGGTTTAATTAAAGTTACTGTTGAACTGCTGGGATCCTGCAAATGAAACTGTGTAAGGTTATTCCTCAACATTTCAAGATTATTACAGGCAAGTAAGTATGGTGACAACCAGTGCATAAAGTCTTGTAACTGGGAATCTCATAACTAATTTGAACAGAAGCATCATTTTCATGTGAAGTCCTGATTGAAATTCTCTAGTTGTGTGTTTGTGAAAACCCTTGTGAACATGAGAGCGAGAATAAAAGCTCCATGCTGGTAGAGCTTCCTGATTAGGCTCCATTGACTGCACTGCCCCAAACAATACCTGCTTTCTAGTGTACACTCAATAGATTTTGACTAAATGACTAAACAATGTTTCTTGGGTTTAATAACTGTGTTTACCTTTGATTGGGCATTCTCATGTAACTCGCAAAATAATCTCAAGAATTCCAGTTCAACCTTCTTTTGCAGATGTAAACAACAGAAGATTCCAATTGAATAATTTGCCCAAGGTCATAGAACATGGGCAGGTTAATTTGTGCCTATAGTAGTTATGATTCCAAAGCCAACACTATTAACTGTTCTATTATATTGCTTCCAGGAAGGGTTGGCTAATGTGCAAACCCAAATCCTGGCCAAAGATAAATGATAAATGTGTCCTCTGATGATCAGGGAATCATATACGTTTCTGGAAACTTCACACCTGCAGCAGGGGAAATGTGGGAATGGCAGCAGGCAAAGAACAAGATACACCTGGTGTACGGATTTGCCCTCTATTTAGTTGTGTGTAATTCTTTTTGAGAAAGGCAAACTTATAGTACTTGGAATAGAGTAGCTGCCAGCTCAGGGTTGCACAGAGGGAGCTAGGAAGATAAAGATCTCCGAAGCAACCACATAATGACTATGGCTTTCCAGCAGGAAATTAGAAACATTTGTTTTTAACACATTAGCTGGAGGTCTAGGAAGGATACCATCACAAGCTTTTTGTGTTTCTCACATGTATGTGTAAAACTTCACCCCAGCAGAAGATAAAAACCACCTACAAAAGTAGATGTTAACATAAAGAGCCAGATGTAAGTGGTCCATCTCCTAAAGGGTGCAGAGCCAGTAGCCAGCAATAAAGAGCTTTTTCAGCTCTCTCCAAAGGCTGGGAGCAAGCATGGGGGACCAAAATGGACTGGTCTAGACTCTGGGAAGGGGCTGCTTTGCAGGGGTTCTTTTTCCATTAAGACTTAGTCAATCATCACCCTGCATTGAGTAGGAACAGTCATCAACTATGATAACACATCTTTGCAGCTTAAATGCATTGAACAATAGTTGTTGTTTGGGATCATGTTATAATCACATTCTTAATAGCAAACTTTTCCTTTGGCCAATGGATTTTCCACCTGATCTGCATTGGAGCCAAAGATGAAGAAGATGGTCCTAGATGGGCTGTCAGATTTGACCAGGAGGGCAGGACCATCTTAGTGGATAAAGAAGATATTTCTTTGCCAACATTACTTCTACTTGGCATATGACACTAGTTACTGAATTAATAGTAGAGTTTGATTTTGATTTCTGCCACTTACTAAGAATGTCTGCTTGGAATGTAGTTTTATTTTCTGTGGGGGGGAGGGGTCTCAATTTTCATATAAACACAACATGGATTAAAAATGAAAGCATTCATTTCTTAGGACTAGGGAAATATTTAAAGAAGATTTGCAAGTACAGTAGGTGTTTACTAGAGATTAGGGAGAGTTTGGAAATGGATAGGACAACAGTTACCAAGTTGTAGTTATAAAATGAGTTCCCGGTACCCTAACATGCAATAGGACGAGTATAGATAAAAGCCATGTACTGTACATTTAAAAATAAAGAACTAGAGGGAAGAATTTTTAATTTTTTCCTCACAAAGAATTGATAAAAGATACAAAGATAGGTATGCTAATCCTGGTAATAACATTATATAACTATAATTATATATTTACCAAAACATCACATGGTACCCATAAAATATGTACAGATACTTTGTGTTGGTTAAGAAATGAAATAACTGACATTTTGTACAGGTGGAATAGTTGAAAGGCATTTAAGTATGAGGCCTGACATACAAGTGTCAACTGCCATTATTTTTATTCCTAGTCTGCATTTCCTTATCCAAAATTATTTCAGCCAGCTGTGCTTCACCATTCAGATATTTTTGAAATTTAGAGAGGTAACATGGTGTGCTCAACTTACATTATGTAGCACCGCATACAGAGCTGAGGACAATGCCTCATCATCAAAAATGTTATTTAAGTGGCTAAACCTAGGGATGATTATATTAATCAACATAAATAATCTTCCAGGTAAATGCATTTGAAACTCAAACTTATGAATAGACTTCTTATCTATGACCTTTTTGAGTTAAGAGCAGGAGGTTGTTGACCTATCAGGAATGGCCTTCAGTGTTTATCCCGGGAATGGTGATTAACCTTGGGGACTTGGTTCAGCAACAGAAGGCTCTTACCTAGCTTTTGTCCATGAACTTTCTACAAATGATGAGGAATTCACAGAAGTCAGGGTCTCTACTCTGTAAGAATCTTATTGGTACACTGAGCTTGGTGTCTAGTGCCTGAAGCCCATTATTTTACCAGGTCCACTTGTTAGCCTTTGAAATTCTATGGGCAGTGCCAAGCACTGCTATCAGCTTTCACTAGTGATATATCTTTAACAAATATAAGGTACTCACAGAGTTAAAAAAAATACTCAAGAGGCAGAATAAAAAAGATCACAAATTTGAGGCCAGTTGGGGCTATTTAAGTCCCTGTCTTGAGACAAACAAGTGCTTTGTTACCTAGAATCATCGTTTGGCTAAAAACTTTTATCATGAAAATAAAGAGTCCACCTAGAGATATAGCATAGACACAGGAAACCAACAAGTCAAGATTCTGTTTCTAGGGCATGTGATGATGGAGTGTAGATAGGCATGAGTAAAATATAAACATGTTGAATTAACTAAGTTTATGAATAGCCCTGATTTTAGAAGTACAATGATCTTATTATTTAGTGTGAACAAAGCTCACTTTTTGGGCAAACCTATGCTAATCTTGTGCATGATTGTATGGCTCACTGGTCTGGACTTCTATCAGTATGTTTAGGGAGGGCATGATAGGCTCTGTAGTAAGTTGAAGTTTCTTGGCTGCAGGGCTGTGGCCAATTACTGACCACCATCTAAGTCTTCAGAGTCTGCAGGCCAACCAGCTTCCCTGTGGCTACCACCCTCTCATTACAGTCCCCAGTCAGTGTTCAGCACAGGCAGTTGACACTGCAGGTAATGGGTGTCACTAAAATACCCAGGGACAGTGACAAGTCTCATTCAACTTGCTCCCTCCCAGGATTCATCATGTTTGAAACATTTGCCCTATATGCAGGTCTAGTTCATAGCTTCAGATACACTCAAAGGGATGTCTGTAGAGATTAAACATCATAGAGGAGGTCTTGACAGCAGTGATTATCAATCTAAGTTTTCTACCTCTTCAAGTATCCAGCATTTCTACCATTAGGAGCCCTCAAATGATATCACTGATTTATGCTTTCCGTAATGGAAGGCATTTTAAGGCAGTGGTTCTCACCCTTCCTAATGCTCTGACCCCTTAATACAGTTCCACATGTTGTAGTGATCCCCAAACATAAAATTAGCTTTGTTGCTACTTCAAGACTACAATTTTTCTACTGCTATGGATTGTAGCATAAATATCTGATAGAGCATTGAAGACATTTTGACTAAAGTGAATGGAAACACTCTTGGCTAAGAGATCGCTAAATATTAATTAAGAGCACGAAGCTAATAATAATTCACATGGGAGGGGCACTTATTGTGCTATCCAGGCAGGAAAGCTTGCTTTCTAAGCTAAAAGATATATACATCTATTTATGTGGCAAGGCATGGTGGTCTCCAAACTAACTGTGGAGCTCAGTGGGAAATTTGACTTAATTCCACTAATGTTTCTGATAATGCCCTTGATTCTCTTCTCTCCTAGAACCCCTAACCCTACTAACTTTAGAGACCTGTAGGTCAAAACACATGATGCTGAAGTCCTAGTTGAATTCTGTGCACAAGAAGACACTTCACAGAAAGCTGAGCAACAGCCATCAGTGAGTGATGTTGGCAGAGAAGCTAGCAGACTTCAAGAAGCTCAGTAACAGCTGGCATGATGTGTTTGTTTTCATCTTGGTGTTATTTTGCTGCCCAAAGAGAAAGAAAGGAAGGGTAGCAATGCAGTTTTCTTTTTTTTTTCTTTATTTATTTTGTATTTATCAAGAAAAACAGTAAAATGGATTTAAAATGCTGAGAAGTTAACAATAACTATAAAGAAGATAAAAATCATAAGCATGACTTATCAAGGGTGATAATGCAAATAAGATTGCTACACATATTTTACTTTGTGTTTTCAAAGATCAAATGCAGAGATAGATGCTATGGTTTGAAGCCAGGCTCTTTTACTTCAAACCATTGACAACACAGGCTATGCCATTTCTGCTTCTATTTACCCATCTGTAATATGGCAACAGCAGCAGTGCACACTCAGCCTGCAGCTGGACTGATGTGGAATGAGTAGACGTGACAGGGGTTATGCTGTGCCTGCTACCTGCTGTGGCCTGGCCACAAGAAGGTCAACAAAGAACCTGGGAGAAATGGGACTTCCAAGAGCATGCTTGATGGGAGATGCACTTTTCACATTCCTAAATTGCTATTCAGGAGAGCATGCTGGCCCATGCCAGAAGGAACCTATACTGCTGCCTATAAGGCTAGGTGCCATACCACAGCTGCACCAGGGGGCAGCCTTCCCTCTGTATTTGCTCATCTCTAGGACACTAAGGCAGAAGAGCAGCAAAGCATGAAATATTAAAAATTACATCAAGAAAAAGAACTCTGGAAATAAGATCACTCTCAGATAAAACCCCACCATGTTTCCTTAAGAAGCTTTGAACCCTTTGAATTAAGGAAGTGTGGCTGGAAAGGTTACCTGCAGGGAATCTGGAGCTTTTAAAGCCCTGGGCTTTAATTAAAACTCACCCGTGTGCAACTAATATGTGAGCCCCTGGGTCCCCTGAATGCTCTGGGGGAAATCAGGGTCAGAAAAGGTCTTTGATGAGAAACTCCCAAGTCCTCGGCTACAGCCGCACATGCAGACTTCTTGTTTTACTTCTTTATTCCTTAGGAAAATCCACACACCTTTCTCTGCAACTGTAGATGTATTGGGCACTTCCTGGTACTTGTGAACTGTATTCCTGAGGGCCAGGGCATGATAGAGTGATGTACTAACTAAATCTATTTGAATTCTCAGTTATTAAAAAGAGTCTGGAAAAAAAAAAAAAAAACCAGTTCTAGGAGGTACCTACAATGACCTTGACTGTGACTCTACCATGGTCAGGTGGGGATGGTTCCCATGTAGGTGGAGTTCTGCTCACCTCCACTCCACTTCCTTTCCTCACCCCACAGTTTCCTGAGATGGCACAAAGAACTGTTCCCTTTAATCTCAGCTCCCCAACTGTCTGGGAAGACTACTTCTATTATCTTCCGGCCAGGCACTCCATAGTCCTTCCTGTGAGAAGCAACCCCAAATCATCATTTCTCTCAATAGGTTCTGGTTGGCTCCACTACTGTCTCTTCTCCAAATTTCATGGGTCATTAGGTAGTTATAAAGGTGCTTCCAACTTTTTGCAAGAACATCGCCAAAGCTGGATTGACCCACTTTTCCTTGATCTACTCTGTGTTTCAACACTTTGAATTAGGTGCCAATGTGTGAAAGATCACAAGGTTTGGGGGTTATGTTGTTTTTTTAGGTTGCTTGGTTAGGTTTTTTTTTTTTTCCCCATTCACTCAAAATTCTCTTGAAAGACCAGAGCATCTAACTGTGTGGCAGCATTCCAACAATAGCACAATTGATGGGCCTCTGGTTTTAGTGAAAGCCTTCTAACAGTTCTAAGAGCGGTTTTGATTGACACCTTACTGCCTCACCTTTATTTCTTGCTTGCCCCAGGGATGACCTGTCCAACTCAAGAGGTAAGGATAAAATTAGCAATGAAAGGCTTTTTAGTGGCTGGATGGCACTGAGCGCTGTAACGGAGGGAATAGGTGGGATTCAGCTGCCCTACCTAGCCTGAACATTAACACAAACAGTACAGCATCAAACAGGGACAATAGCTGGAATCACTCAGCTACTAGGCTGTGGCTGCTTCTGACGAGAACTGGACATTTTCTGCTGACAGGGGTGTAACAATGAAAATGCCATGCTTCAGAAATGACAACTGTCACATTTTTCATCAAGGCTTATTTGGTTTTGCTTTTACTTCCCCAATTCCATTTCCTTGATTGGAAAATGGCTGCAGAGTCTCACTCAGGAGTGGACCACTGTTGAGTCATTTTGTGTCTGCTGAGTCGTATGAAAGTTGTAGGGGAGGATCCTGCCCCTTCCAAGTGTACTTGAGTTGCTAATGCGGATCTCAGCTGAGGGAGATCTAGATGGACTTCTTCCTTCCTGCTGTGAAGAACTTCTCAGATTCAAAGTCATCATAGTGAAGCTCCCCCTGCACTTGACACTTCTTAAGTAGTTTCATATTATTGCCCAATAAGGGTCCTCTGGCTTTCTCAGGCAAACACACCTCTTTCTGCTCTAGAGGCTACTGAGTGGGAAAAAAAACCCCAAGGTTTGAGAGAGAGACAAGAAGGTATGTGTCCAATGAGATTCCCATCCAGGGCCACAGCTTCTGTCAAGATGCCATATCTTCTTAAATCCTTCAGATTTTGAAAATGTACACACAACTTTAGATTCACATTGCAAGCCAAGGGGCACTTGGCTTAATACGTTGCCTAGTCTATGTTTCCGTCATCTACATAGTTACTGGCAAATCTTTTCTTTTATATTAACTGTTGAATGATAGCTAGTCTTCCCTGGATCTCAAAAATCCCACAAAGAGGATTGAACAAAGAAGAATCTATCAAGGAGAAATAATTCTTAGGGCAGGGGACAGATTGAAGACCATCATCCATTGGCATAGGTGTTTCGTTACCTTGACCTTAGCACATACTCGCTTCTAGAAGATTGAAGTATGGACTGATACTATAAAAAATAACCATTGCTTTAAGGATAAAAGAATTAAACAGGCTGATACAGAAGATGCTTGGTGGGATCCGGCTCCAAAGTGAAGTAAGCAGACCTCAGCTTGTATATGCTTCCTTCTCACAGGCATGCAGCAGTTAAGAAAAGGAGCCCTGAAGTCATAACTCTCATATTCAGTCTTACCTTCATCATTTACAGGTCATGTAACCTTGGGCATATAGTTTCTTGGGGGGCATAGTTTTCTTACCTATAAAACATTCAGAATGCTATTGCCTTTTGTATAGATTTTTATAAGGATTCAAAAAATTAGCCTATGTAAGCCATTTGTTATGGAGCCTATAGTATATAAATTCTTAGATGTGTCACTTTCTCTGTGGGGCTTTATTGCACTGCATTGCTACTTGGTTTCCAGCATTTCTGGTCTTGTTTTGGTTTCACTGTCTTTGTATTTCATTTCCATTGTCACTAATATTGAATATCTGCATAGAATTTTAAACTTTGCAGTGTACATTTACACCCCAAGTAGGCTTGTTGGATCAGGGCAAACAACCCCCCCCCCAGTCCTGGGAACTGGATTTCCTAGAATAAAGTCAGCAACTAATGTGTTTTCTTATTTATTTATGTATTTACAATTATTTATTGTTATTGAGGGAGGGTCATACTCTGTAGCACTGGCTGACCTGGAACTAAATAGACCAGGGTAGCCTTGAACTCTCAGAGATCTGCCTGCTAAGTTCTGCTATTCCAAGAGGTGCACTGGTAGTGATATGTCTGTTGATGTGGAGGCAAAGAGTAGAGTGCCCTGTTTTGGGGAAGCATTTAGCTCACCAGCAGAAAGCAGATGGTGTGAGTGAGGCAGAAGACTTTGGGCACCTTCCCCCCATGCCTGAGAAATAAAGCCTTGAGGAAATTCTTTTTTCCCCTCAGCTTTCCTGAAGACCATAGAACCTCTAATTTCTTCCAAGAAATTCTCCTTTGTGTTAAAAACTAAGAGTTTTTTTATTTTCCTAGTGAAACCCAGATTGATACACCTGCCTCATACTACATGGCACATAGGGAACACAGGTTAAGCATCTTATATAAATTAATATATTTCATCCTTATAGCAATGCATCTTGAAAAGTACCACATTTCCCTTGACCCCAAAGATGATGAAATAGGCAGAGAGAGGTCAAGGGGTTTTGTATGTGATTGTTACTATGTTCTACTGACACTCTCAGCTTGCTGTCTAGCATTGTCTAGAATGGCCAAGGAGTCTCAGGTTTCCCCCAGATCACCAAGATAGTCATGAGCCAATGGGAGACTCCTATCTCTTCTATCAATTCTAGATACCAGTCAGACTATTCTCCCAAAGCTTGGTGCTGAGAAAATAAACATTACTCTCAAAGTGCTAATTCAAGGGCATCTGATCAAGCACAAGTTACTATCCCATTCTACCTGCTCTTCAGGTCGTATCAAGGAAGCCATTTATTGCAAAGAATGAGCCTGTCATGGAGGCTTGTGGAGCCCAGGGAGTTTGCTCCTGTCATATAAGGCAGAAGTGAGGTGACACAGAAAAAAATGGGGGGAAGTGGAGAAAGAAAGAAAGAAAGAAAGAAAGAAAGAAAGAAAGAAAGAAAGAAAAGAAAACTCCTGGGGGTTAGAGTAAGACAGAGAACAAACAGTAAGGAAAGGAGCAAGACACAAGAAGAAATACAGGCAAAGCCACAGCCTCCTGACTCTCAAGCCTGCCTACCACCTAAGGGATCCCAGATGCACCCAACAGCCCTTCTGTTTCCACCCGGGCCTCCAGCTCTCTGTGGTCTCACAGCCTGAGTGCAGCTACTAAAATATTCACCCTCCTTCTTGAGATTTATGTCATAATGCACCATACATAAGTGTTAGTTATTTTAGTTCCTTGATAAAAATTTGATACATTCTGATTAACATACACATAATAAATAGTCTAATTTTATTATGTTGTATAAAGATTTAAAAAAAAAATATGGGGCCTGTGCTTTTCCAAAGTGTAGGAAGAGCAGATAAGACTTCAGACAGTCAAGAAAGATTGCTTTCATTAAATTACCAAGTTATTGGATTTCTCTCCCCAGTCTCCTCTCTGTTCTCAAAGCTGTCTGCCATGTGAGTAATCACTTGGGTGGGGATTTTCCCTGGATCTCTGGAAGGGATCCTTGAAGTCACCATTTAAATAATTAGAAAGTCCTTTAGCAAAGGTCAGTAAGGGTGTGTTAAGAAGAAGCCAGAGAAGCTGGCTAGTGTCACTAGCAGGCCCTTTGCAAGTAACACAAACTCTGGGTCTAGTTCCTGGGACATCCTGAAGCTGAAGAACACTGATCACTGGCTGGCTCCCCCATCCCTCCTCTGGTGCCTTTAAAAATCTTCCAAAGTGGATTGAATACAAGGAACATATTCTCTTTCCCTCCCTCCCTTCCTCCTCCCTTCCCTCCTTTTCTTCCTCCCTCCCTCCCTGCCTCCCAACCCTTTCTCCCTCTCTTTCTGTTGTTACATCTATGTATAAAGAAACTGAAACCTGGTAACAGAGCTAATATGATTGCCAGGGGATACCTTACACATGGATTCTTATTTTAGATTAGAGACATACACCAAATGAACTTTTCAGATCACTGAATACTGAATGAATTGACTCTGGGATTGAAACTAAATGTTGCATCCCCAGCCTTGTGTGATACCTGCATGTTGGCTTGGCTCTTATAGCCGTCTAAAACACCCTATCTGGTTTCAGCTCCTCTGACTCTACTGTTGGCTGTAAGAGGCATGCTGACTGGTGTACTCAGTACATATAAGCCTCCCTGGCTTGCTGAAACCCACATACAGGCCACACTGACATGTAGTGAAGGAAAAGAGGACTCTGCCTTATTATCAAACACACCAAAGAACCCTGCATTCTGCCTCACAAGTTCAGACCTGGGTTAGGTACAGGAAGGCCACTCCTTTACACAGCAAAAACCAGAATATTGACCATAGCAGTGTTTCCTTGGCATGGTACTCTGCCCACATCCCAGAGTGGCCCCAGCCTCCAGCACAGGCTTGGGTGCAGAAGCTGCTCATTTGATCCTAGGAAGAGTGTGTAGATAGGGCTACTGGCTTCTTTCATGACTCAAATGCTTAGGTAAAGGAGTCATATACCCTGTTGTTTTGTTGGCACTGTCCAGGGTCTGAGAAATCTTCCTTCTACTTCCCACCCCCTACTGAGGACAACACTCTGGGAAGAGCCTGTCCATCTCTAGTACTATCTGAATGTACCCATCTTTCTTACTGTGAGGCCCAAAGTATGTCAACGGAGTGACATTCTTTGCAGTGCAGTAGTTAGATCAGAGAAGATGACTATTGAGTCCTCATAGCTGCTCTGGTCACATTTCATTTCATGTACTGCATTTGATCCCATGAGTGGCACTTTAAGTGAAGATTTCCAAAACTGAGGTTAACATGGCCGAGAAAACAAAGGACTCCGCAAAGGATTAGGAAGGAATGGGGGACATTGAGTGGGCGACATGACAGTCCTTGTCACACAAGGAAGTGGAATTAGTAAAGAGGTTCTAAGGGTCAGAAGTAAGAAGAGCGGGCGGTTAAAGGGGAAGATTTTGCTTTAACTTGGAGACAGATGTCCTTGCTGGATCTTCCTGTGGAAATACAAATCCTGTTCCTTTAATAATCAAAGCAGGAATGGGAGACAACTGCATCCCCAACTCCAGAGAATTTTTGAGATCACACAGTACACTTAAATATTGATGGGCAATGGAGCAGTAGGTAAATAGGATATTTTAAGTACACTCTGAAACCCTGACAGCCACTAAAAGAAATGAGTTATAGCTGTGGGTGCTGCTATAGGACCAAGTTTACAGCTTGATATAAATCTGAAAAAGCAGACTACCTAGAGATATTCCCACATAATGCTATATGGAGAATATTACCGATATCCTTTGGATGATATGTGTGCATATGAACACAAATGCACAAACGCATGCACAGGTTACAAAAATAATAATGCTAAATATATCAGAGGATCTTGAGACTGGAAATAGCGAAAGAGGCATTTGCTAGATTTTCAAGGTTCCTTTTCTCTATTAACAAGGAGGAATGCCCATATTTTACAACTGAGACTCAAAATGAAAGGAAAAGTGCTGATAGCTATGAGGCTATTTGAGGTTTAATTGCCTGATAATTAGTTCATTCCTTCATCAATACCCATCAAACAGATGCTGCATGGTCAAGAGACACTGAGTTCTTTCCCTTAGGAAGCCTACACTAGAAGGCTAGTGACAAACAGAGTATTCAGGAGGCTGTATGGGTCCCAGAGCCTGAGGATCAAGGTCTGATGGGTCTTAGGGTAGTGAACGAGTTAGGAGGCACCACGTGGCCAGGTCTGCAGTGACAGAAACATGATCTACTTGAGAAAGGCAAGTTAGTTTGCTGTACATGTTGGAAGAGATGGAACTATGGCTATGGGAAGATGGGTGGTCTTGTGGAGTGTTTAGACTTTAGCCTAAAGGATATGAAGAAGTGTGAGTAAATGAGATTTGTCATGTAATCTAAAGCCAGTTGAAGGAGTTTCACAGGCCAGCTAGCTACACATCACATGAAGGATGTCCTCGGAACACAGCCCTGAAGCTTTCTACTTTGATACACACAGGCTTAATTTCACAGAACTGAAGCAGAATCAACTTATAATTATTTGTTTCCTGATAAATTGCCTCGTGAATTTCCAATGGCAAATGAGGAATGTGAATCCCAAACTGACTTTCCATCCTTGCACAGGACACTGATGGCTGTCTCTTTGCCATCAGTTACCACTCCCATAGGTCTACAAACTCATTTTAACACTGGACTGAGCCAAGCCAAATCTGGAAGGTAATTTTCTGCTAAAAATGATTAGCATAACGCATCAGAAAACCAAGTGCAGATGACTGCATAGTTGGAGGAATGATTACAGCATGCATCATGAATAGCCACGCCTTTGGGGGCAGCACATCTTCCACAGAGTGGAACTGTGTTTGAAATGTGCCCCTTATCAGATTTGTAATGTTGGCATATTATTAGTTGCTAGGCACCTGATCCTTCATGTGATATGTGATAGGATTGATGCAGGGGACATTGATACAGGTTATCAGGCATGGTAGTATGGAGAATTAAATACAGTCCAAACTACATTTGCAAAACTCTCTTAAATCTTCCTAAATATGTGAGCACCGGGTCCTCAGAAGTGTCAAGACATCCTTTCTGATGCCCCTCTTCCCCCATTTTTAAACCAACTCATTGATGACTAAAATTTACTTTGAAAAATTAGAGAATAAAAACATGTTGGTTGAAGGGAAGGTCAGATAGAAAGCTTCTAGCTATCCAAATACAGCTTAATTCAACAAAATTAAATTTTCTCTGTCATTTAATTTCATTTTACCACTGATTTTTTTAAAATATCCTAAAGCTTCTTTGTAAATTGTATAGATAAACATATACAACACACACACACATTTCTGTGTATATATGCCAGTGTGAAATATCTAGAACACCTTAGGTGTCCTGAGGCTTCTCTTCATATCTCTTATTTTTGGTTAGCTGAAAACTGATCACTCATCTTTGTTAAACAATTAGCCCAGAATGAATTATATATAATAGAACTAAACATTTCTTTAAAATAATTATGATGGCTGATCTTGGTTGTGAATTTCACTACATCTGGAATCAATTCAACTCCAAGTAGCTGAACAGACTTACTGGGGATTTTCTTGGTAGGATGAAATGAAGAGGGAAGATCCCAAATCTGGATCATTTGAGGTCCAAACACTCATCCTAAATCTGAGCCACATGTCCTGGAGGCAGCCCACATCAAAGAACATGAAAGAAACATTTTGCGTTTTTTGCTAGGTTGTCCTGTCTTTTGGTGGCAAATTCATCTATCCTGCTACTAAGACATTCTTTTGCTGTTATTAGAACCTACTTCTACAGGATTCCAAGGTAGACTGAGGATCAGATGAGACATCCAGCTTAATGAACTGAACAACTATCAGACAGCCATTGTTGGACTAGCAGGATCATAGCTTGTAAGCCACCCCAATAAATTCCCTCCCTCTCTCTTTCTCTCTCTCATTCTGTGTGTGTGTGTGTGTGTGTGTGTGTGTGTGTATGAGAGAGAGAGAGAGAGAGAGAGAGAGAGAGAGAGAGAGAGAAAAAATTTGAGTAATTTGAGTGTGTAATTTTACACATTGAATTTATTCTATCATTTCTGTTCCTCTGGAGAATCCTGACTAATAATCTAATCTGAAGCTCTTAAATTATGAAAAGAAACATGAGATCTGGCCAGGGAGCAATCCACAAAGTCACCCTGTTCAGGATCAAAGAGCTGGAATGAGCTAGGCTTTCCCAATTACACCTCACTGACTTTCCACAGAAGTCTGGCTCCATCTGTTTAAGAAACAAGATCCATCCACTCAAAGTCTACAGAACATTAAATAAAAACTGTGTTCCCACTAAAGTAGCAAGTGGATTCTCTGGGTACTACTGGTGGAGTTGTTGGGGTAGGGAAAGTAAAAAGGTGATTATAAATTAGAAACTCAAACTGTCCTAGAAAGCTGACTTATCTTCAGTTAAACTGCCCCTATAGATTCTATCACCACCCACCCCTGTCCCCAGATTCCACTTCAATAATTGTAAGTAGGTTTCAATGAAGGCCCTCTCTTTCAAACTCACTGTTTAGATAAAGACTGAGCTCTCCCAAAAGGAAACGTCCAGAGAGAATGATTCTTTCCCAGCCTGGCACCAAGGCTGCTCAGGATCCTAGGACTCTCCTTAGTGGATTGAGCAACAGGGACAAAGTGGCTTGGTATTTCTTGAAGCTTCTGTGACTACAGTTCAGACAAATGTATGATTTCCCAGAGGATTGTATGAAGAAACCTGTAAAGTGCTCTCAGATTTCAGGCAACTGTACCCTAACAGGGACACCTCTTCCCTACAGGGTGAGAAGTATATTGGCTGACTGGCTCATTGCTACTAAACACCTGCCTAAAGGTGTGTTGCGCTTTCACAAGTGTCTTGGGAACCAGATGTGCAGTGACTGAAACATCTGCCACATTGAATGTAGTGTCTCTGCTTTAGGAGTCAGTGCCTCATAAGTACTCTGACTGCTCAGGGCATACGAGATGTGGTGCACAGAGAAAGTGTATGCTGCAGGTGCTAGCCCCCCACAATCACAGTCAACAGTTCTACCTCAGTGCCGCATTTGTGAGATGGGAACAGACAACTTCTCTTAAATATTGCCCCGGTGAAGTGATACATATGAGTGCTGATGCCTTTGCAGGAATGCAATGAAGGCACAAAGAAGGTTCTTCCTTGTTCACTACTATATCCCAGCACTTAGAACACAGGGCCAGTGTACAATAGCAATGAGTAAGAATGAATGCGTGAGTACCTGGATGGCTTTTGATTTATCTCTCTGTGCTTAGAAAAGTCCATACTGGTAGAATTAAATTAATTAAAGGACCACCATGAAGATAAACATAAAATTAGCACTACTTCAAAGTCGAATTGCTGAAAAGCCTTCTTTTACATCTGGATCAGAGTGCACTCTCTTTCATTGTACCTGCCTCCTAACAACCAGCTCACAGGAGAGGACAATGTGCGCATGGGATGCCACTTCATACACTAAGTGAGAGGGCACAGTGCACTCTGCGCCAAACTGCAAGTTCAGACAGCATTGTAGACACCTGCTTCTAAAACCCCCAACCATAACCAGATTGTATCTCACTTGGCAACCCATGGAAGGTCACAGAAAACCACAAGGATGACACCTAGTGCCTACAGCACTAAAACCTACTCCTCAAAATAACCTTTCAGAATTCAGAGGAGAAAGATGTCTCTTACCAATGCACTAGGATGGAAAATCCACCAAAGGCCACGAAGGCTATAAAGCTTGGAAGAAGCTAGGTTACTGACCTAAAAAATCAAGGGATTAGAGTCCATTCATTCCCAGTCTTTCTCCAGTGAGAAGTAAAAAATACGGGTCCATCTAAATATTGCTGTCTTTTATATTTTGTGTTAGGCCTGGTATGAGCAGTTGGAATACTGCTCCCTAGAATCAGCTGTCTCTCACTCTCGAAAACAACCATCCCATCATGGCTGGTCATTGGTTCTGCAGAGCTGGAGTCCAATGCTTTCAAACATCTGAGAACAACGTGGGGGGTGGAGGTAACACATAGTGACAGCTTTTTTCTGAAGTGAATGATGCTGACCTGAGGTGCCACAACAGTGACAAAAAAACCTAAGTACAACCTAGGGCAATGCATTCTACATACTGTCCCCTTGCAGAAAATGACACACCCAGAAAATGCTGGGAGATTGCAGTTCACAGTCATAGGTTAAGATTTTCTGAGCGCCCCTGTGCTTTTGGTAGTTACAGCATTTTGTGATTGCCTTCCCCCGAGTTCCCATCTGAGAAGTCTGGGAAACTACACAAGTTACTGCAGGGCCTTGTTTATATAGAATTTTGTTCAAAGTCAGTAAAGAATATAAATATACCATGGGGTGAATCATAAAAGAAGAGAAAGAAAAAGAACCTTAAGGGAAACAAAAACCACAAATCAGTATCAGACTGAAAATTTACATTGTTAGCACAAAAACAAAATGGATGCTGGAGAACTGAGTCAACGTAAAGTTTAAGGCAAAAATATAAAAGTCACAAGTGAGTGTCATAATGCACCATGTACACAGGGGACTCAAAGCCACAAGTGAGTGTCAGAATGCAACATGTACACAGGGGATCCAAAGCAATATCTATATTTGTGAGAACAAAATCAGTGACGTAGCAACAAAGCTAAAGTAAACAAACCTTGCCTACTGCAAAAACAAAAGACCATGTTAATGGTTAGAATAAGAGATTCTATTGTATTACACAAAAGAGAAAGGAAATCAGCAAAGAAATTCTTTCCCAGAATCATAAAGCTTCATTGTGCAGGCTACAGGTTAGTACAAATGATCTCAGAGACAATTAACTATTTTTATTGAAAAAAATTAAAGTCTGGGGATCGAGTTCAGTGATAGAGTGCTAGTCTATTATGCACAAGGTCCCATAATTAATCTCCTCTATGAGAGAGAGACTGGGATAGGAAGGCAGACAAAGAAATTAAATAGGTGCCCCATCTCCTATCCTACATCAAAATAGATTCTGGCAGGTTAAAGAACTAATTTTAAAAATAAGCCTCAAATCAATTATAGCAGCATTTGAATTTTTGAAATGAAAAAGTTTTTTTCCAGTTAGAGCAGAAAAATAAGGAAATAGAAAAATGAGTATTGAAAGAAAACATAAATAGTCTTAACTGATATAGTTCAAATTTTATATCCCATATGACCTAATAAAAATCTAAAAGCCCATGGCCAGGATGATGGCTGGGTGGGCAACGGCCCTTGCCATCAAGTGTAAAGACCTGCACCAGCTCCAGAACCCAAATGTCAGAAGGAGGGAAGAAGAAGTTGTCTTCTAGCTCCATGACTGCACAGTGGCACATGTGTGCAAGCACACTGAATAAACAATTTTAACAAAATTAAAGGCACAAAAGAATAATTATGTTGCCAAAGCATAAAACAGCCAAAAAATGATAGGGTTATTATTAAAATGAGAAGGTTTGTGATAGAATTTTTTGTATTTTAATAGAGAAACAATAATCACTTTGAAAATAAACATAGGTGATAGCAAGAAACACATAACCATTTTTATAAAGTTTGCACTCCCTAAGAGCCAACAAGATACAACTTCAAATGGGGTGGCAATTGTGTTTGGCAAATCGGCAAAGCAGAAAGAGAAGCGATTATTTCACGTGGTGAGGAGCCGATTTGTTCTGGACAGTCCAGTCCCATAGTGTGAATAACAGTGAACACTAACAATGCCTACGTTCATCCCATCATTTATACTACAAGAGACCTATTCATTCTATGCAACAATCAGCAAGTGCCTTACAATGTATACACGAGGGATATGCACCAGGCTCAGATTGTCCCATCCACTCTGCTTTTTGCTGGACACATCATTTTTTTAAAAGCCACCTACATCAATTCCCAGGTGTTCTAAAGCTCTGACTCAAGCAGGCATGTTTAAAAATGTCAACTTAGTGTTTTCAGTCTCCCAAGGAAGGCACAATGATGATGATTATCTTCCTCTAAAGACCGAAAGGTGGAAAGCGTACAGCAAGTGTAGTCTGAGCTGAAGGTCAGAGAAATGTCTCCCCTGGATCTAAAATCATAACTTTCAGACTGAAAATGTGTGTCAGAAGGGGATGGGGGTATCCTGTGTACCACCTTGCTCTTGCACACTGAAGATCTGACATTTAGAGGGGGCAGCTTTCCCACAGAGGTTTACAGGGTGGTTCTGGGACACCATTTTTTATGAATCCAGCAAGTCTGGCAGGGAGGGGCAGCTGGTGCTACTTTTCTTTTTGCAGGTCTGAAATTTACCAGGTAACACAGGTATCCTTGGATGGGATAAGGGATGGCCAGGTCTCATGGGAAATAGATAGAAGAGCTAAAGAAACATGGCTACGAGGTGGGCATTGGGGGAAGGGCACAGGAGACGGAGACAGGAGCCAGTATCAACTGCCTAATCATCCTCTTAGCTGCTCATGCCAGAGCTGAGAACAGGAATCCTGGTGCAGGCAGGGTGCCAGCACTGTGTCCCAGATCCCAAACAAGCCATTCAAGTACCAGGGTGCCTGCAGACTTGTGAGCAATCTCTAATCATGGATAGTGCCCCGGACTCAAAAACCAAGAGACCTTCCCCTTGTCACTTACTCTAGCCAGCAATTATAAGTGCTGCAGGACAGCCCTGGAAGGGGAGTCTTCTAGATTGTGAACCCTGTCTCAGCCTCTTTCTTCTGCTGCTCTGGATCCACTTTGTAGCACATTTATCAGATGCGTCACTATTTAAAGGAGGAAGCCCTGAAGAATTGGCTCAGAGAGCCCAGTTCATTCTAGAAGCCCTGTGTGCTTTGCACATGTCAGATGTCTTCTCGTTCAGTAAGTGCAAAAGGGTATGAAGGAGGTCGGGGCCCTCCTGGGGCAGGTCTAGCTCATTCCTCCTGGGCTGGCCCTGATTCCTTCAAAGTCCTTTTAACATCAGGTTGCTAAATTCCTGTCTTGCCATTCTTCCTTAGCTGGGGTGAGAAGGAGAAGCCACTGGCTCTCCAGCTCCGTCTTTGAAGGTCTCTCCCTGGACTCCATTACTCGATAATACCTCCCCAACCCCACTTTCATGAACAGACTAATCTGGTGTTGTTTGAAGCCCTGCATCTCAGCAGCAAAATTTTCACAGGCAGAAATTTGTTACTAATAGAAGCAAAGGCGCTGAAGTTACAAACAATATCTTTTTTATTTTGTTTTAATAAAAGTGGATTCAGGGTTTCATTTATGATAAAAATTCTTACTCCCATGCTGTCTGCTGCATTTTCTCTGTAGATGAAGGATGGAGCTCTTAGGCCCCAGGTATACAATGCATGTCCCCATGTTATCTGTAGTGTAGTTCTGTGAGCCTGGCTGCTGACATGGATCAGATTGCTCCTTAGAGTAGGCATCCTCTCTAACTAACCTAAGGTCTTTAGCACTAGACTTGGTGGCCAGCATGGTACTCACCCATCTTGGGTTGGTAGAAGGCAGTGCTCAGGGAGACTGGCTCACTGGGGACCCAGACTTGTGACCATGAGCATCTAAGGAAGGTGTCTATGCAGAGGTCAGGTTCATGTAGCAATGGTGCTCATGACTTTCCTATCACTGTCAGATCGCTAGCCTCAGTTACAGCATTACCAACATGCTCTTCCCACAGCCCCCACACAGCCTGCTGATTCCTTTCACTTCTCATTTCTGGTTAATATATCATTACATAGCCAGAGCTTCAGATACAAAGTATGTGTTCGGCATTTTAAAAAATATGTGTTCCTATACGTGGCTGCTTACATGGAGTGTGTGTGTGTGTGTGTGTGTGTGTGTGTGTGTGTGTGTGTGTGTAGGCTAGAGTTCAATGTCTGTAATTGTCTTTATTCAATCTCCACTTTACTCAATGAGTCAGATTCTCTCAACTGAACCCAGAACACACTGATAGAGTGAGACTGGCTTGCTTGTTTCAAGAATGTCCTGTCTCTACCTTCCAAGAATTGCAGATAGGATGGATGCCATGCCCACCTGGTAACTAGGCTGGTTTGGGGGATCCAATTTCTGGTTCTGATGCTTTCATAGCAATTGCTTTAAGCACTGAGGCGTCTCCCAGCTGTTTAGTCTTTTTGTCTACAGTGCACACACCCCAGAGGGAGACATCTTGCCTACTGCTCCTGTTAAATATGTCCTTCTTCCAGAATAGATGGTTTAATGTGAAATAAAGAAGTATTTGAATTAAGTTGATTGCTAGATTATACAGACATGTATAAAATTAAAATATAAATAAACCACAGGACTTGAGTATAAGATCGCAGCAAACCTCTTCAGACACTGTATGGTATTAGGCACCTTAGCCTAACCCGACTTTTCAGAGCCTCGATTTTAAGATCCAAATAATACATTTCACTTCCTCATGAGTAAATGGGCTATAATTAATATAAAATGCCTGCCATATTTTCACATGTTCCCCATCACAATTTCTGCCTCCTTCCCCTCTCTCCTGACTCTTAGATTCCCTTTAGATTTTAAGCTTTCTAAGAACCATTAAGAGGTCAATAATGTTTTGAAGACCATCCATTTATTGTCATTTGTGAGTTCCGGTCCATTCACAGCAACCTCAGATAGCCGGAAAGGAGGAGTCAGTGGGTCAATTATAGCATCGCTGCTGCAGCCTGATTACCTGCAAGGCAATGATGAAAGAATATGTGGGCACTGCAAGGACCTTCCTGGGATGGTGTTGCCCTCATGATGGGTGTTTACTCGCAACACTTTCAGCTCCCTCAGGAAGGGACATCAGGGATGATAACTAAGCATCACACTTTTGCTCTGATTCCAGATCTCACTGCTCTCATTGGTAGAAAAGTATTTCTTTTATAGCTATCATAGCACATTAGCACAAAAGTGCACACACACATGCAGCTAATTCTAACAGGTGATCCATAAGGAAGTTATTATAAAGGGGACATGAGGTATTTAGCCAGCGTTCTTTAGTGACTTCTGTCCTCGGCTCTGTGAGGTAAATGTCATCATTAACTCCCACTCCTCATGCCTAAAAATGATGGGACAAGACACAGAAAGAGAACAAGACCTTTGTGCAAGATGGGAGAAAAAGATGATGATGATGACTTGAATCCATCACCTCATCCTGGAGAGTCAAGATAACATCAGCTACCACCTGTGAGCCCCTTCCATATACCACATGCTGTTGTACACATAACTATTTATATATTACATAAGGAGAATTTAGAGATTTGCAGAGATCACAGATAAAGAATGGCAAAGCAGTGGCTGAAGTTGAACATTTCTGATATTCCACCTTGTAACCCAAAGGATGATTCTCCTTGATAAAAGAAAACTGGAAGGCTAGGAGTGACCCAGGAGATTTATCACAAAATAACAGTGCAAAACTGGGTGAGCTAAGATGGTGCTTCCTACTAAACTCTTCAAGAGACATTTATCTCTTCATCTTTGTTTTCCCCAGTACCATCTACCAATAAAATACAGTAGAGATGTGCAGTTTACCTTCTTCCCATTCTCCAGGACCTACATTAAGTAGAACCTTAGCAGTCTGGCCTTCTTCTTCCTCTTCCCCCTCCATCTTTGTACATAACACCATTCATTACCATCCTGGAGCCTCTCCAAGATAAGCACTGGCAGGAGGAGCCATTGTCTTGTCAGAAAAGTCCATTAAGGCTGTCAGGCTCCCTAACAAATCAATCAGGCACCAGGAGCCCTTTCAAAATGATATCATTTGCCATTCAGGCGGAAACAAATAACTATCCCAGGTGAGCAGCAGCAGCATGGGCCAGGAGCCAAATTGCACAGTGGTCTCAGGAAAGGATTTAATGATTCCCACCAACAAATGTCACAGTGTGCCTACTTCTCCTACCTTAAAAACTCAAAGAACACCTTCCTTTGGTCTTCTTCTCATCATAAAATACCCTATTCTTTGTTCTCCTTCCACGGAATGCATAGTCCCCAGCATCTCCCATTTTCTACTGAACTAATTCCAATCAGACTTTTACTCACTGTTGCCCTGAAACTACTTTGTAAAGCCACCAATAAGATCGAGGTTGCTAGATCCAATGATCATTTACACAATCATTATCTATCTATCAGCATCATCCGACCAATCTTTATCTTTTTCAGGGTCTCCTACCTGCTACAACAACAAAATCCTCTCCTGAGATTCTCACATGGCTTGGGATAACACCATGGTGCTCCTGTGGGCCCCTCATGCTCATCTCCTCCTTGAGTGAACTTTCTGAGGCAAATACAATACTATGTACATGCCAAGCAGTAAGCAAGGCCCTTTGGGTCTTGGTCTTTGCTTCTCATTAAGTGGTTGATAGTGTTCTGTGCAACAACAAACAGTCAGTGCTTAAAAATGGGGAAGAGAGGGCTGGCTGAAAAAGTGGTTTCAAAATGTTATCAAAGTCTTTTCAAGGGACATATTAGTGATGTGTCATCTTTGATAGGGAAGGAGATAAAGGAAGGCTTAGCAGAAGACAAGATAGGAACTAAAGAGAGTGGGGCACTGAAAGGGAGAGGTATGTGGGAAGGATAGATAGGTGCCCTAAGACCAGAGAGTTCATGCCTGCAATGCTGACATTCAGGGGCTAAGACAGGGTCACTAGGCCTTTTAGGCCAGCCTGGGCAGCATGATAAGTTCCCAGGCACTCTGAACTACAGAAGAAGACACTCTAAACAACAACAAATCTAGGAACTGAATACTATTTAGCAAACTCAATTGAGTCATAGAGAAATGATCTTTTAAAATTCAAATATACAATGCCTTTTAATACAGGAAACCCAAGATGTCTTACAACTGGGGCTGGGGGAAGGTATAAGTAAAATAACAAATACTTTCAGATGCTTTTATATGCAAGATTGTACCCTTTTATCACAAGTAGGTTGGTGATATTTAAAGCATTGTATTAGCATTGCTACTTAATAGATTGAGAAACGAACTTGGAAATGGTGTATAGCTAGGTGACTACTGACTAGCTTTTCAACTCAGGTTTCCTCTCTTACTTTCCTAAGACTTCCTTCTACATTTCAAGGCCATGACCCAGAAACTAAAGATGGGACCTTTGGATGATTCAGCAGGTCCCTAAACCCTCTGAAACATATATAAAAATTTCCAAGAAATTTTTTCAGGGCACTAAATTCTGTACTTTTCATTAGATTTCAAAGAGACTGTGATTTTTAAAACATCTTCAAACCACTGTACCATACCGCAAGCTGAGGCTGTTTAGAAAGATCAAAGAAATCTCGGCTTTCATGGAGTCTCCTTCTGAACTGAACTGCTCTGTGACCCAGACTGAGGTCTCCTAGGAGATACCTGTAACTGAGCCACCACCTGCTTCCAACCCAGCATAAATAATACCTGCCAGCCATGAGCTGAACTCTATTTCTGCACACTGTTTGGGTTCAGTGCCACTAAATTTAAAAGACCTTTTCAATTTCTAACACCCACTGTCTGCCTTGGATTAAAGGTCATTAAAGTCTAATTAAGTGATTGCTAGAAGGGAAATATATGGACTCTACCCAATCTCAGGTGTGCTTATTTGGTTCATTCATCTAAGTTGTTCCTATAGTTTGGGTACCATCAGATTCATGTGGCTGCTTATGTGTAGAGTAACTCTCCAGTGTGTGGCTGCTGATCCCTGAGAGACAAATACATTAACTCAAGTACATGAGGAGCTGAGATATAAGAAAAGATTTCCAGTGTGTCCTCGTCACCCTATATGACAATAATCACCAAGGCAGGCACCTGGATGGTACCAAGCTTAACAGGTACTCTAGTTGATTCTCATTGGCAGATGGGATACTTAGGGGAATCTTTGTTTTGCACGAAAAATACCTAGTTTTCAAAAAAAAAAATTTCTGACTCCCAGGTCTACTTGAGATCTACTTGGTTGAATTGTCCTGGGAAAAAGTCCAAGACTATGGTTTTTAGAAAGTTCATCTGGTGATTTTTATATTCAGACAAGGAAAACTATTAGTTGTAATATAAAAGGGTGCTTTTACAAAGGAAAGTTGGGCCTCTACCAAGACTGTGTCTCCTCTCTGCTCAGAGTTATCCTAAATCCCCTCACCCATCCAAAACGATAATGCTCACACTTTCCAAGACACCAGACCATATCTCGGGCTATGTTCTGCTCATCTGGAAAGTGAGGAGGCTAGGACACAGAGTATTTCATAGCAATTGCTTCCATAAGTGAGAGACAGTGATATGCTATATCCAGGCTCTGCTACCCTGTGGGAACTTAAAAGAAAGGGAAGGAAGTGGAACAGGATTAAAACACAAGCATGTTTCTGAACCCATGGGCCCTGATACCTTAAAAATCCAGTCTAAGAACTAGAATCAGATTCCCATCCTCACCCAGCTTCCATTGCTCAATCATGAAGTCAGTATCCCAAAGACATGTGTCTCTGATACTTCATGCCTGAAATATGTATAAGATCTATTTCAGTATAAAAAAATGAACAAATTATCTGAGTTACCTTCAGCTGATGTAGTAGGCTAAAATTCTGCTATTTTAAATGATCATGTTGGGTTTCTACCTTGTAGCTATAATAGTCTCAATGTTACCTTTAACCTAGGGAGCAAAAAAAAAAATTAACAATGGATCCTTTAAGATAAAGTTTGAATACTCCTAGGTTAGGGAGTTAAATAAACTGTGGAATGTCTCTGGCACATACTATCTGCTATTTCTTCACAAAGGATATAGAAGGAAGAAATATCCTCTGCCTGAAAGTCAGCTACAACGCTGAGATCCTGTCTGCATATCTGGAAACTAAATTTATCAGAAAACTAGGGATCCTGGAGAGAAGTTTCATATTAGATGGCAGTCAGGCTGACCCCCCTGAGTTTCAGTCTGGTGGGATTCTAGAGAGAGGACCCAGTCTATTGATGCATTGGATCTAACAGACAGCACATGGGAGCTATGTGAAATCACTAGGTCTGTGGTCCTTTGTTACACAGCAAGCGAAGATGCACATAGGTGTTCTGAGATCTAAAAGCTAATCATTCTCATCAGAAAGAGGTGCTGATTCCCGCTGTCTTACTTCTGGAGTCTTTCTCCCTCATCTTTGAAATTCCTTACCATTTGTAAGTGCCAGCTGCCTCCTCTTAACCCACAGGGAGTTTGGATCCTTGAAACACAGGGATCTTGGTGATACCGAAGGATTAGTCTCTTCCCAGATATCCCCCCAGTCAGGTATAGAGGACACTAAGGCGACCAGGTCAAGTTGAGGCTCCTGCCCTCAACCTCCCTTGTTGAAAAGCAAAGCAGGATGTGCCAATGTACCTATGCAGGTATACAGGGGATTGTGGGAGTTGGTTAAAAGGAGTCTGTTGTGTTACACAATGCTCATGGGAGCCTTTGGGAACATTCAGAGGAGACGAAGCACGCTAAAAGTCCTCAAGGCACTATTTTCCTTCCCTGCTGCATATATCTCAAAGGCCACATAAGTGAAACTTTCCTTCTCCCCAGGCTCTGAAGTGCCTCACCCATCAAGAGATGGTCATGTCCTTTGATCCATACATAACAGTTACATGCTATTCTCTGACTTCCAAAGCCTCAAGGATTTGGTATCAATCTATGCATTCTATATTGTATTCCCTTCTCTATTCAAGAATATACTACTTTTTTTTCCTTTAGTAGACATTCTCAATAAATTTTCACTATAACAAATGTCTGTTTCTACAATTTCAAAACCTTGGATGGGGTTATAAAAGCAGCAAACAAAGCAATCGAACATTTTAACCTGTGGCTAAATATACAGGTTGATCTTGTGTACCCATGGGTATGGTATAATGATGCATATTGACCAAAAAGGTTTTGTGACAAGGCTGGGGTCTAAGCCAGGTTCAAGATACTGTGGTCTGTTCCATGTTTCCTAGTCTATATGCTCATCATACAAATGTCACTGGCCACAGCTCTACTCTTAATGATTCATCTTCTCCAACAATCTCAATTGGGTCAACTCATTGAGATGGGCTTCTCTGGTTCACAATGGGGCAGTTATCTATTATAATAATTAAAACTATTTTGCGAAGACTTTTTTCTATTGATGGATGCAGAAAGTATATCTATATATTCATATATATTTGTACATATATACATAATCTATATGTATAATGCCTTCTACGGTAGGTTGAATGAGAATTTTCCTTAGAGGCAAATATATTAGATTTCTTGGTCTTCATTGTGTAGAACTTTTTGGGAAGAATTTAGAGGTATGGCCTTGCTGGAAGAGGTACTCTGAGGTTTCAAAAGACCTCAGTCATTAGCAGTGGATCTCTCTATGCCTCCTGCTTGCATATCATGATGGTATTTTAAGACATTCTTTTCACTTTGCCTTTGCTTCATCATCATAGACTATCTCCTTCTGAATGTCAAGTCTAGTTGAATACCTTCTTTTATAAGTTGCCTTGGCGTAATGCTTGGTTACAGCAACAGAAATCTTTACTGATACACCTTTCAAAAATTCTATTATTTTGATTTGAAGAACCAATAGCAACTTTAAGGACATAAGACCACTTCAAGATCAATGAATGAAATTCTAAAGTTTCTCAGGAACAAAAGATATTACAGGAAAAAATACCTTTCCATCATCAGGGCCAACCCATTTCACACATGAGGAAATGAGCTTCCAGGAAATGAAGTAGGCTTTCCAAGGCCACATTCTGAACAGGATAGAGAGCAGATGCAGGAACTGAGACCCCAAGTCTTTTGGGCATAGGCTCTGCTATTTCCACACTGTTGACATTTTGACCTGATGGTCCTTTGAGATGGAGAATCTTCTGCCCAGTACAAGGCATTCAGCAGCATCCCTGGTCTTTGCTTACTAAGTACCATAGCAAACTCACATTGAAAAAAACTAAAAAATGTCTCTGAGCATTGTTAGGTCACTTCTGAGGGGCCAAAATCACCGCTGGTTGAGAAAAAGTGATCCGAACAATAAATAATGACAATCTTTGGGAAATCCAGCTCTAAATGTATCTATCATGTGACTATAGCAAGTCATGTAACCTTTGTAAGCCTGGGTTTCCTTATCTTTAAAGTAAGCAGGCTGCTGCCCTTATAAGTTCACATAGCTGGTGAATATAAATGAAATTATGTCTGTTGGTCCCTTGGAACAGTGCCAGACACACAGAAGGTTGGCAGTAGCTATTATTTTTATTGCTTTTATGAGATGTAATAGCCTGATATCAGGGTCCAGTCTGTCTGTATCTAGTAAGCTCTGCCCCCATTCTGCAGTCGGCTGTAAATACCACTGAACGATCATTTTATAGAGAGGACAGCTAAGCTGGCAGTGTTGAGCCGAGGCTTTGGCCTTCTCACATTTAAGGGAAAGAGGAATGCAGAGATGCCACAGCCAGGCAAGGTTGTGTTTGCCCATGCAGGAAAACAAACTGAGCTATTTGTTTGTTTTTGTCACATCTTTAAGCTTCTTTATCTCCAGCTGCAGGGTTCTGCAAAGTAAAATTCAATTAGTATTTATCATTCCTTTCCTTGCTGAGTAAGTCAACTCTTTTTATTTCAGAAAGACATAAAACTGTGAAACAACCAGGCATTTTTGAGGATTCCGAGGTTTTGAGGTAGAAAGGGACTTGGTGTGAGACAGGACTGCAGTTAAGGTTTTAAATGGACAAAATGGCTGTGTTGCTCTTGTAATCACACCTTCTTACATGAAGAGTAGCAGGGACTTCACTTCTTGGGTTGAAGGTCAGGTAAGATTGTGCTGAGACAAATGTCATAGTATCTATCCCATCTCCAGGGTGTTCCAGGCATCTTTGTTGTAACCCTACACCTGGTCTCAGCCCTTTGGGGTTTATGGCTTTAATCAGTGTGATCCCGTGTCTCTATCTCCCATTTTCATTCCCCTACTTTGATTTTAGAGAAGGCCCCACAATTTCTAATAATGAACAGCAACAAAGGTAGGATGAGTTCAGAACCTGATGTAAGTAAGGATTACCAGACATTAGAGTCAGCACAACTGGCTCCAGTACTATATATACACATATATATTGACAACACATACAATTCCTGTGGTTCCTAAAGAAACTCATGTAAAGCCGATCATGTGAAGAAAGATGGCTCACCTAGAGATCTGCCCAGAGTCCAATCTGGTTCTGAAGTAGTTCTATCAGAGATCTACCACAGAAGTAAGTGTCTTGCTTGCTTGCTGATGTAAGATCTTACCCATTAATCATTGCTGTACTTAATCTGAAGTGTACATTCAATAACTGCATATGAATCCCTGAGTGTGGGATAGAGGGAAAATTCTTGTTTGGAGTGTGCAGACGTCCAAATGTACTCAGATCCTACTGTCTCAGTATCTTAAAGCATAGATCACAGACTGGTGGCCTGGGGGACAAATTCATCCTATAGCATGTATTACCTGTAGACTGTCTACACAGTGTATTATAGGTAAGAATGAATTTTGTTTCAAAATGTTTGGAGGTATTTCTGAATTTATGACTTTGGAAAATTAGAACAGCAGTCTTGTCTCAGCTTTCTACATCGAAAACATTATAAATGTAATTTTCTACTAAGTACTGAAAACTGGGGATAAATAAAACTTCACAAAGAGACTCGAAATTTGGAGAGGAAAAGCCATGTCATTTAGGGAACATTATTGAATCCTAAGAAATTACATAATGCTGAGGTTCCTGGGTTTTCTTTTTGTCTCATGTATTCCAAGCTTGAAAATGAAGAAGTCAGCAGTGTAGAAACATTGATAGGTTTAGGAACAGATAAGAAAAGACAAGCTACTTTCTCCAGTCAGAGGACCGGGAAATGTGCAGTGCAGCAAGATGGAAAACTTCCTGACCAAGCCACTCTACTCAGATAAACAAGAGGAGGTAAGGAGAGGAAGCCTTACCCTGCCTACTCCACCAAAGGTTGGACAGACTTCCAAGACTTCCTCAAATCTGACTCTGTAGTGTCAGGGAGCATCAAGCAAAGGTGTAGGGCATTTATCCTCCATGATGGCTGTCGATAAACACCCTGCAATAGGCTATGAAAACTACTCAGAGGACCTGGATATTCACTTTTTCCAGGCAGGAATGACTAGTTCTAATTTCCTCTAGATTACTAGGTTGATGTCAGGAAAGACTCAGTGAGAAATCAAGGCTTTTAACATTGTCCATCATCAAGGAAGCTACCTCCACTGCAGAATGAATAAGACCACATAAAAAACTAACTTCTAATATACATAGCAGTAACGAAGGGTCACTCCTCTACACACACACACACACACACACACACACACACACACACACACACACACACACACACGCATGCACACATTAATGAAGGCTAAGTACTAAGTAAAGAGCTTAGACAACTCAGGTGTCCATTGAGTGGATGCAAACTCACCCCATCCATTAACTAATAATTATTAAATAAATTCCAATCAAAACAGAAGGTTTAAATAAGACCTACAGTCTCACACCACAATTTAAAAATCTGAAAAAAGCCATTCATTTTCTAAGAAATAGAAACACCTCACTCTAAATGAAAAAAGATACAAATAGATGCTACATTGAGATTACACAAAGCTTATAATTACTAATCTCTATAGACTAAATATTTATAACCCCTCTTCAAATTCATGTGATGAGACCTAATCTCAAATGTAATGTTATTTGAGGGTGAGAAAATTAGATAAATAGAACAAAGTCCCATAATCTTATAGAAAATAATTCTATGACAGATCCGTAAGATCGTTATCCATCCTGAGTATCTGGATATAAAATGAGAAGCCTCTGGACACTAGGGGACCTACAGAACCACAGAAAATGAAGTGTGGGCAGCCCTCATACCCAGTATGCAAGGGAGGGAGAGTGAGAGAATAGTTCTGCCAGACATCAGACTGAAACACGAATTCTAGTTGGTATTTAATGAAAACTCATAGCCAGATATTGGGGGAAAGCTGGGATATCAGAGAGAAGGAATAGACCATAGTCAATTCTCACCCAGCCAACTTCTCAGGGTAAAAGCTATCTTCCAGCTTCCTCAGCCTGGCTCCTTGTCATATCTACAGAATAAATCTCTGTCTTCCTACATCTGACTTAACTACCTTCTTCTCTCACTTCAGGGTTCAACTCTGCGTCATAATCCTAGAGTTAGGATTAAAGGTGTGAGCTACTACTGTTGGTAGTTAGGCCTGGAACTCTCAGAAACACAGAAAGATCTCTGTCACTGTAGTTATAGGATTAAAGGTGTAGGTCATCACTCCCAGTCTTTCCCTGTGCTGGGATTAAAGGTGTGAGTTACTACTCTCTGACACTCCTGGCTTGTGTGGGTCAATCTGTTCTCTGATAGTACAGACTAATTTTATTAAATATAAAATATATCACCACACCAGGCACTTGTCAAGTACAGTCTCAGCATCAGCTTACGTCACAGAAAAGATGAGTCCACTAACTCAACTGACCTTCCCCACCTCATCCATCCAGAGAACTACAATTTTCAAGGGCACAGGAAGAAGCCACAACATTTCATTTTCTACCTCTTGTTTCCCTTTCGATCCTGTTTCCTATACTCCTAACAATATTTTAATTTTATCTTACTTGTTTTAAAAAGCTTTCATATTTTTAACTTATATTCCATTTTCCAGGTATCTAATTTTGTTTACAATCCTTAATTATTGCACAGTTTATTTTTTGTCCCTTATATTTCCCCCTTTTTCCTTTTAGTATACTTTTAGAAGCAGTCTGACTTTAACTTACATTTACTTAACTTTATTCTTATTTTTAATCTAATTTTGTGTGTGACTTTTTATTCTTAGGAAATATTTTTCTCTTTCTAAAAAATCTCTCTTTCCTCTTTCTCTCCTTCACTTTTTTTATCGCTCATCATCTTTTCATCTAATCTTTGAATCCATTTGTGCCCATTTTCCCCAATTTCTATCCATTTTACTCTATCTCATTCATTATTTCTATACTTATCACAATTAGTTTTGTCTTCATATCACATTCTACACTATTTTCCACTCTGTTCTGCAGTCATTGGCAGTACATTCATGGGCATTAATCAATTTTAAGTGCATTTCTATATCTAGTTCAATTTGGTATTGTTGCTGTCACAACGGGTTTTTTTCTCTTCTCTAGGTGGTACCTCAGATTGGGACCCTGAGAATGGGCTATTTACTGAGAAAATCCTGAAATAAAATTGGAAAAGATATAAAATAAAAAGAAAAGGAATACTACAAGATTCATTCTATGAAGCCAAAATTATTCTGACATAAAGAGGAAGCAATAACAAACTAAAATCAATTTTTTTGAGAAATGTTGATGCAGAATTCTTAATAAAATATATGCAAAACGAATGCAAGAGCACATAATCAAAACACATTGCATATATGCATGAAATTCCCAAAGGAACACACACACAGTCTTTTTATTGAATGAATGGTTAAGTAAACTGTGGAATATATGGGCTGGGAAATACTACTAAGTGATGAAAAGGCTGGGCCAGTAGCCAAAATTAACTTCTAGAGAAACATGCACAATTAAAACCTAATTGTGGCTGGAAAGAAAATAGCCTCCCTAAGGGAGTGGCACTACTAGGAAGTGTGGTCTTGTTAGAGGAAGTGTGTCACTATGGAGGCAGGCTGTGAGGTCTCTAAAACTCAAGCTATGCCCAGTGAGACAGACAGACCACTTCTTGTTTGTTGCCTGGGAATCAGGGTGTAGGACTCTCAGCTACTTCTCCAGTACTGCATCTGCCGTACACTTCATGTTGCATCATGATGATAATATAAGCCACCTCAATTAAATGTTTTTCCTTTATAAGAGTTGCCATGGTCATGGTATCTCTTCACAGCAATGGGAAACTCTAAGACGCTAATTCTAAAAGGTTGTTTATTATGTGATTTCATTTATATAACATTTGAAATGATTAAGTCACAAAAATGGGAACAAGAATAACAAGATATGGGTAGGAAAGGGTTTAAGGGTAATGCAAAAATGCTTTGTATCGTACTGTCCATGTCCTGGCTATGATTTTACACTATAGCTTTATAAGATGTAAACAGTATAAGAGACTAGACAAACACACAGGACCTTTATATGCCTTCTTATACTTCAATGACAATCTACTATTCTCTCAAAATACCTTATTTTTTTAAAAAAAAAAAAAAAAAAAAAAAAAAACTTCTTTGTAAAGATTTAGTCCTTGCTGAGAGGCAGCAATCTATTCTATTGAGCTGTTTCCTCCTTGGCCACTGCAGGCCCCTCCAGCTCAGATTTCCCTCAGTGCTCTTTTATTGGATACTTCAGTCATGGCAGAATTGTTCCAGAAAACTGAGTAGCCACAGAGCCATTGCCCCTGATCAGCCTTGTCCCTTGCGAGGTGAATGTCAGCAACATGGATGACTCCTCTCTGAATTTCCTGCCCCTCTCCTCCCCTTACCCTATGCTATTTAAAACTGGGTTGTAAGTCACTGGTCCTATGCAATTAGAATTAACCAATATTTACAGAAAATTTCTAAGCTAGACGGTGTGCTAGGACTTACAGATAAACAAGCTTGTTCTGGTAGGAAGAGCAGACAATTAAATAGATTGCAGGCAAAGAACAGCATAACCTGAGGCTAAGCCCAAGAACAAACACATCAGAGACAATGAGATAAACCTACAGGTCAGTTTAAACTTGCAGTAAGTCAAACTGTCTTTCAGCCATTCACCGAATGCTAATTGTCTGACTAGGACATTCCTGCTCATGACTGGAGAGAAGGCAGACATGGAAATAGGCAATTACAGAGGAGAACACTTCAGGGGTTGGGGACTTTGAGGATCTGACTTGGAGAGAAGAGTCCATTTCACATTAAATCGAAGCAGAACAGGACCATGTCCTGGGTAGTGTGAAAGTGGGAGTCTGGTAGAGGACAGATGGGATGACACAGCTGCCATTGCTACTTTCCTACTACATACTTCTAGATGCTGGATGCCAGGCAGCTCAGAAGCCTCTTTGTTAATCAAGTTTGGGTATTTCATTGGCCTATGTGAGAGATGGAGATGAGTTAGGCATCGTGAAAACTATGTTGGGAGTAGGAATATCAGATCTTGAGAACAAAGTCTGCATAAGTGCAAGACCAGGATGTAAAGGTACATATGAGCAGCCAGGATAGAAGTGGCTGAGTGGTAACTTCATCAGCCCAGGATACTTAAAGCTGGAATGTGTGTACAGCATTCCTACCTCAGGCCAGGGAAATGCATTATCAACTTTGGAATAGAAGAAAGTCTTTGTGCTTACACACAACAAACAAGATGGCATGGGACTAGCATTGAGAAGTTATCTATGGTAACATGATGGGGAAGAGCTTGCTACAAGAGAAATAGCTTTGTGTCCTGGCTCTTCAGGAAGATGCTTGATTAAGGAGAGTCACTTTGACTCAGTGTTCTCTGCATGGACTGATTCCAGGGAAGGTGAGCATCAAGGTGGGCCAATGAAAACAACTTGTAATAACAAACATCCAGAGGCAGAAAATGACAACCAGTGGTAGAGTGGAGAGAATATACCTCAAGTGGCACAGATAGCTCACCACATGAATGGCTGTCATAAAGTCTCATCTCCACGATGCAGATCAGTCCAGGTGGCCATGCAAGAGATCCACAGCTACCAAGAACAACTTAGAGTATCCCCAGGAGACAGTAGATGGTAAGTTCCATGGGAGTTCTGTGGCTGAAACCTAACTTCTTTAGGGACCTCAAGGACAACATGAAAAATAAAAGGCCAAGTGGTGTTGTATGTGTGGCGAATTGAGGGGGAAGGGGTAAGGAGTGTAATCTATAGTCGAGTGAGTTTGTGTTCCAGAGGTATTTTTGTTTTATCTTCCTTGCCCCATTAATACCATCCATGTGCAGAGTAAATACCTGCCACACTTGCATTCATCTTCCCATTTTTAAAAAAGCAAAATATATTGTGTTTTAATGAAGTTTATGGCCACTCAAGACACGCATTGTCGGGGATTTCATTTACCATTGCACTTTGTGGGAACTTAGGTAAATAACAATAACTTTTAAAGTTTGTAGATCATATTGAATTTGGCTTAATAGGCTCTCTATTCAAAACTCTGAAAAGATGGCTCATTAAAAAGTAATTAGTTTATATAGACTGTCAAGGTTCATGGGGGACAGCTGGCCTTTGATGCCTCATCTGTGATTACAGGCAGCTACAAGATAATAAAATCAAACCCTGAACTCAGGCCAAAGTATTCAGTGATCTCACCCTAAGTTCTCTGCCAGGCAGAATGAACTATAAATGCCTGCTTGCACTCCTGTCCTTCAATGTGGGTATCAAACAAATCTAAGATATTTGGAACTTGAATTCACAGGCCCCAAGCTCCTATTAAAGTAAAACTACTGACCTTACAAAAGCCTATTCATAATTAGATACTGCGGTGGGCTCCATTGACAGGCCTACTTAATATGGCTACTGCAGGGTTCTAGAGCAGAGATCTGAATTGATATTAACTTTGTAAGCAGGGCAATTAAGTGGTCCAGTTATTGACAGCCAGAACTGATTTTCAGTCATTGACTTTGCTATGACAATCATCCATTATAACTCTTAAGGAGGATTTTCTCCATGCCTTCAAATTCCCAGTTCATGCTCTTCTATGCTGTCCCCTTAACTGAGCCTCTGTCGACCCTTTGTGTTTCTGTAGCCCAGGTGATGCAGTAGGTGTGGCCCTAATATATGATTTTCATTGGCTTTTTTTTCTTCCTATGAAATGAGAGAGAAGCATCTCAGGGGACAGAGAGATCAAAAGCAGCAATGGACAGCATGGAAGTGCATGATCACCAGGACAGAAAGGCCACTTGGGAAATGAAGTCCACCAGGGACACCCAATGTTCTCACCTCTCCTTCCTCTAAAGTCTCCTATGCTAACTCCTCTCCTGGTCCCAGTGTTCAAACAAAAAGCCATTTGTCCTCTTTTATCTGTTCAATTCAGGTAGTAAATCCAAATTTGGCACAGTATATTTACCAACGAGAGTCAGGTACTCACCCCAGGTGGTACCTGGGTACAAGGTAGTGGTAGGAGGTGATCAGGGTCGAGTGACTTAGAATTTGGCCACCAAAACACTGAATGAGAATGTCCCATAAACTCACTGATGCTGAAACTGTCAATAAGGTATGTCATAGATTTGAAGTTCTTGGGATTCCAGAATATCATTAAGCTTGGAGTTTAGTGGTTCATCTGAATTTCTTTTCCAACAGAGAGACAACATGGTTTTCCCTGTGATTTTTCTGATTTGCTATGTAAGGCTCCTGACTTTGGTATTCTAAGCTGGGTCTCTGTTCTTCAGTTGAGATGGGACAGAGTCTCAGATGCTGATATGAAGATCCTGGTCCCATAAACACTGTGCTCTGTTGCAGAATGTTTAAAAATGTGTTGCATTTTTTAATTATGTAAATTAATTATGTTGCTTTTTTACCTTGCCTGCCTTAATGTGCTTGATTGGTCTAAAAAAAAGTCGAATGGCCAATAGCAAGGTAGGAAGTATAGGTGAAATTTCCAGACAGGTCGAGAAAGTAGGAAAAGGAACTGAAGCTGGAAGGTGAGCGGAAATAGAAATATCAAGGAGATACCAGGGGCCAGCCAGCAAGATGGGGGGGAAACAGGAAAGTAGGAAACACAGAATAAAAGAAAGGTCA
This sequence comes from Sigmodon hispidus, assembly GCA_004025045.1. Classification (NCBI taxonomy): domain Eukaryota; kingdom Metazoa; phylum Chordata; class Mammalia; order Rodentia; family Cricetidae; genus Sigmodon; species Sigmodon hispidus. The sequence goes on from PVIH01001413.1 coordinate 60,364, forward strand.
GAAGCCCCAAGGCAAAATGTAGATGAACAGAAGTAGGCTAAATTAAGTTAAAAGAGCTAGTGGAAGAAGCCTCAGCTAAGGCCAAGCATTTATAATTAATAATGAGTCTCCATGTCTTTATTTGGGAGCTGGTTGGTGGACCCCCCCAAAATAAAGTCAACTACAGTGCTCATTTCTGTGGAGTCCATCAACTTGGAATAGTACAGAGACAGACAGTGGTGCAAAAAATGATTGAGTAACAAATGGAGCAGAGAAGAAGCTGGAGAGAGGAACTTCAATGAGGGTACCATGCAACATTTTTCTAGCAATATATCAGAATTGCTACTGGTCATTGTATGTTTTCCTTCTGATTCTACCCTGAATGGAAGTATTGACTGAGGATTTCTGTCTTCTAAAAGGTAAAAGGTAACTTGCATTTGGTTTAGTTCCCACCTTGTGGATTAAGATTGGCTATACCCAATGATGAGGATCTCCAAGCCTAGATTATGGACTCCAAGCCTGCGCCTATGCTGAGTATGACTTTTGGGGTTCTAGAACAGGGGAGAGTGTATTTCACATGTAGAAAGGTTATGAATACTTGTGGTCTGGTGGTGGATTTTAACAGAACATCATGAGTAATGACTGCATCATCTCCATAAAGTCCAACTGTACACTGGATCTAGCAGTGGGCACATGATTTGAGCTAGCTAGTGACGCAGGGGCAACACTGTCACAGGTAGTTGTTGGAATCTGCTTGCACATGTGTACATTTATAACTTGTCATCCAGGCTACTGCAAGAACACACAGAGAACTGTGTCATCATGCTAGCTGCAGCCTTTCAGAGAATTTCGGTGATCACATCCAGCAAGGATCAGCTATACCCATCTTAGATTGACAGAGCTGCCCAGTCAATGTTCAGGGTAATGAGTGTGGATAAATGGCTTCTGTCCCTTCTAAGTTTTGGTGTGGCTGCTACAGAGCAGTGCTTAACTGGGACATCTGGGCTAGAATTACAACTTCATTACCACTGTGTCCTGGGCAAACTATATGATCCAGTTTAACCTCAGTCTCTCCTATAAAATAGAGATAATAATGATGCCTATTTCAGAGGATCGCTGTAAAACTTAAATGGCACAGTGTTTGGAATATATTGTGTAGTACAGAGTAACAATAAGGCTTAGCCAATTTTCAGTGCTATTGTGTGCAGGTTGTTTTCTGGATGAGGATACAAGTCCAAGGGGACATATTGGGCCTTTCTCTTCACTTGCTAAGCTGTGTACTGTGGAGTGTCCGTCTGTAATAAGGAACACCTGTTTCTAATTTGCACGGGCATCATGTGGGCTGGCATCACTTCTACCATTATTTTATCGTTTCATTTTATCTTGTTTTCATACAGCATTGTCATTAATTCAGGGTCCCAGAAAACATGAAATTTCTACATTCAAAGGCTTTTCTTAAGCTGTCTCCTAGCATGATGTTCAAGCAGCTTATTCTGAAATATATCTTTCCTCCCAGGGTTTCCAATCCAGGTCCACCAGTACCAGCCTCATTGTTAGGACCTCCAAGCACCAACAGAACAAGGCCTATGAGTATAGCCACTCTGCTGCTCATGCAGGACCACAGACAGATATTCCATTGCCATCTGCTCTAGATATCACAAGTATCACCTTGGCCAGAACTTCAATCTAATTTACAGTAGGCCATTCCCACTTTCCCTCAATTGTTTCAGTTTTAGGGCAACTTCTGTATCACTCCTGTATAATCCTGGGAGCCTTTAGATCAGAGTTATTGTAGTTAGGATGAAAATCTGGTCACAGAGAAAGAGGCTTGGGGATTTGAGGATTTAAGCATAGTGCTCCACTACAGATGTAGGCAGCTATGGGACTGTGCATCCCCATCTTCCCTTGTCCAATCTGAACCCACCCGCTGCTGTGAAATTGGCATTCACAGTTTGTATCAGCCAAACACTTGAGGACACAATCTCAAACCATCACTGAAAGAACACATCTGTTTTTATTTACTCTATGAATTAAATCTCAAAATGAAACCTGAGTTATTCTTATTTAAGAAAGTCATTTCACACAGTTGACCATGGGAGAATTATTTTTTACATTTTTTTATTGTTTTTAGAAAACAAAGTCTTATTTTTCCATGTATCCTCTTGCTCTCTCTCCCTTCCCCCTCCTAATCCCTCCCTCTCTGTCTTCAGCCTCCCTCTTCCCCATCCTCCCATCCTCTCCCCTCAAAGGGCAAGAAGTCCCAAGGTGGATCAGCTCAGCATCTACTCCAGGCAGGTTTGATTTCCTCATCCTGATGTCATGACTGAGTTAGGTTTTCCTCTGGAGAGAATGGGCTTCAAAGTGCCAGTCCACACATAGAAACACAGTCTGATCCCTCCTCTAGAGGCTCGACATACTGCCCATGTCAGTGGACAGTTGCCTATCCTTGAAGGGTCTAGTTCCTTTTCTTGAAGGTTCCCCAGTGGCCGTTTTAATTCAGTGAGCTCCCCACAGCTCCAGCCAACTATCACTGTGGGAAATTTCCTCATAAGCCCTATTCCCTTGCTCATATAGACTCTTCTCCCTTGCTCTCAGCTGGACCAGGAGCTCAGTCCAGTGCTCAGCCATGTATCTCTGCCTACTTCTATTCATTGTTGGATGTAAGTTTTGTGATGGCACTTGGAGTGGCTATTCATTTGAATATAGGGGAAGTCCTGTCTAGGCAACACCTTCACTATTGGTTAGAGACCTAGGGAGGGACATCCTGTGAGTTCTTGTAGGTTATCCTAGCACCTGGTCTCTTTCCAACCCCACATTGGCTTCCTTTATTAAGATCTCCATATTTTTTTCTCCATTATTGTTGCTCCATAAAAAATGAAAAATATTGAAAATAACTTACACAGCCCAAAATAGAGAAATGACTAAATAAATGTTTTTGTGATACATATTTGTGCTGGTAACAAATCTGTATGACTAAATCAGTTTGGGAAGCAGCCATGAGCAGTAAAAACACTAAGACTCAGAACAATAAAAGCTATGACCCAGATCACTGTAAAAACACAACTCCATATATGATTTGTAATTTTTTTCTCGGTAATGGATGACTATTATTTTATTTTACTTTTTCACATATACGCAGACAAAAAGACATTCAGTTTATGTTCTCTGGACTTATTCTAGATTTCAACTCTGTGAGGTTTGAGGAAGTAATCCCAATTGCGGACTCCAGATAGGTCTGAATCCAGTTCATTGTAAAGAGGGATACAATTTAACTTGGGGTTGAAGACAGTTACTACTTAGAGAGCCCACAGACACATTTCTAGATGTTCTTTTCAAATTAACAGCCCTCTTTTTCATTAATTATTAATTTATACATACATTTATGCTGCCAGGACTAGATGTTAGAAAGCCGCAAGGCAACATGGCCTGAAGATATCTTGGGCCTTGCAGCCCTTCCTGAGGGCACTGGATAAGGGAAACTCTTTAGATAAGGTTTATCTGCTGTGTCCCTTGTATACCATCACAGAACTCCTGAGTGATGTATAATGTCTCTGTAAGCCACTGAAATATTAATTGGTTATATTTTTCTTTGAGGTTGTACCTTTTAAAATACTCAGTAAAATGCCAGAAATAAACAGTGGTAATATTCACCTCAATAGAAATTGGTCTAACTAAAGCACAACAGAACAGTACTAAAACTTTAGTTTGATGTTGTCTATAGAAGGCTCTGTGGTACAGCTTGGTCCTGCTTCACCAAAAGAAGAGACTGTCAGGTAAAGGAGGTACTGGTGATGATTTGAAACTCAAAATTACATTTCTTCTTGGGATGATCAGAAAAGAGGAGGAGAAGTGATAAGAAAAGAAGCTAGCATGAAATTGCTATTTAGTAATGATGTGCCTGATGTCATGCAGATCTTGTAAAGCCAGGAAGAGCAACCTGAGACAATGGACAACTGGCAGAGTGAACAGAAGGCAAGGCCTGCAGCCAGAGAGCTGGACCTGAACTTGGTAGGTGACCTTGAGGAGTTTACAAAATCTCCTAAAGCCCTGTTTCTTTACTTGTCAAACAGAGTTGTAATAGTTGGCCCCCTGTTTTACAATCTGGTGAGAACTGAATCGTAATTGAGTGAATGGTAGATACACACGTGTGTATGAGTGCATTTATAATAAAAGGGCACATGGTTTACAATTCTCCAAAATTGTAGCTCACAATAGATTGTTCCACACAGATAAATTATGGGTAGAATGTAAGGACATTTATTCCAAGATAGCTGATATTTATTTATGGAGCTGAACACAATCTTCAAACTCTATAATTTAGCTGATTGTTCCCAACTACCATGCCACCAAAGAATCAAAACAACAGTCTGATTGGGTGACTGTATTAAGCCTTAGAAAAGACTTTGGAGTTATGTTTCTCCTTTTATCATCATCATCATCCCAGATCATAATTGCACTATTGTAATCAACCAAAAGGGAAGCAAACACTTGTGGCTTATTGATGATAACAAGAATCACAATTACTCTGATGACTCTCATCATTACCACTGCTATGACTAACACAACTATGATTTATTGGGCCCTTTCTGGCTGCCAGACAGGGCTCTAGGCACTTTTCATTAATATCTAATTATATCCACATATTAATCCCAGGAGTAGGTGTTGTGAATGCCTTCATTGTAAATGTTCTCTTGTAAGAGTGTAGTGACAACATGGAGATTATAAAGTTAGCAAGTGCAGAGCCTAAATGCAAAAACATGTGTGTCTGGGGAGGGACATAGCCAGCAAAAATAGACAAATGCAGCTGATTGCCCTTTTTGGTGGAATCTAAAGAATGCTGATATCAGATGTAGAAAATAAAATGGTGGTCCCCAGAGGCTGGAGTGGTTGAGAGGATGTTGATTAGAGAATACACAACTGCAATATAATAGAAATAGTACATTAAGAGCTCTACTGTAGAGCAAGGTGACTATAGTTGGTGATAATATATTTACACTTTTGAAGAAAGGCTGGATGTGATAGTCTACCGTTAAAAGGTGATGACTATGCATCTCAGTTTCTTTTCTGTTCCTGTAATGAATCAGTCTGACAAAAGCAGTGTAAAGGAGAGAGAGAGCTTACTTTGCCCCATGGTTCCAGGCTAACAGTCCAACTTGCACTGCAGTCACAGAGTCAGGAGCTGGATTCAGCTCTCCACGTGGCATTGTAGTCATGGAACAGAGAACAAACAGTGCACATGGGCTCTTCAGCTCCTTCTCCCCTTTTGATTCAGTTCGGGGTTTAGTCCATGAAATGGTACTACCCTCCTATCCCAGGTATCTCAGTTAAGAAAATTCCTCATAGGCGTGTCCAGAGACGTATCTCCCAGATGATTCCAGTTTATGTCAATTTTGATAACACTAACCATCATCACACTATGTGAGGTAATATATTTGACAGTTATCTAGATATAAATATTCTATATTGTTACAATTTTAAACATAATATATTATATATTTTAAAGCATACAATGATGCTTATCAATCTAAAAATAACAGAAATAATGATTCCATGATCTCTGCCTTTCCTTCTTACTATGAGATACTGTGGTCAAATGATCCCTTAAAGACCTTTACCATTCAGCTCCTATTGAACCCTGGCTGGGAGAGAGGCCCTGGATAGGCTAAGGATAGATAGAAAGGAAGGTGACAGTAGACATTCAACTCAAAAGGAAGAGAAATGGAGTTAACCACAAAAAAGAGTGGTCCTTACCATAACCAACACTGTGACCAGCTAATCAAACCAGGTCAAATCCTATTCCAGACAATTTTCTGGGCAGCAGCCTTCAGAGACTCTCTGAGCCCATGAAGCTGCCCAATTATTCCTGATCATCTTCTGCAGACCTGTCCTTACAAGAGACAAATCCAGGGTGGCCCAATGCAGACAAATGAGTAGTAGTTCTATTATTTCTGAAAGGCGGTCTAATTCCCTTCAAACTGAAAAGTCTCCACAGTTTCCTAACAGGCCTCAGTGGGCACATGTAGAAATTAATAAGTTCATAGTGTGCCCAGCTTGCTTTCATTATCATGTTTTTGGCTTGCAATGGATGGGATTTCCATTATTATTTGAGAATTTTTCTGTGTCTGATTCTTTAAGAAGGTCAAATCTACAGAGCTCAGACTCTGAGTTGAGAAGTGAGCCAAGCAAACAGAATTGGCTGAGATCTCCTGGAGGTTTTGCTGCTCAAAGGAGAGAAGGATTCAAAGCAAGATCACAAAGACAGGAAAACCAGCATCCTGCAGGAGTCAGTCTCTTGTCCTTGCCTCAGGTTCACCTGGAATGCTGGGCAAATTGCTTCACTTCAATGCCAACCAAGTATTTTCTCTATGAAATGAGCAGGTCTAAAAGGCTGTAGATGTTAGCTTCAATTTATTAAATGCCCACCACATTTGGAACATGTGGCATAGACATTCTTTAAATTTCATCCAAACAAAAAGCCTGGAAAGCCTGCATCATTCACAGATAATGTTATTAAAGATAATGCAATCAGCTATTCTTCCACATTGTCGTCAAATCACCATTAGAGTGAGCAAAATGGTTGCCATAGGAGGAGGACTCAGATGGTGTAAATAAGAATACAAAGTCATACAATTTTATATTTAAAAAAAGCAAACTTGGAAATATTTGATCAATTAATTTTACAGTTGAAAATACAGTAGACACAGAAAGGCAAGTGTGTTATAATAAAATAGAAATGAAAATAGGTACATTAATTGTCAATAGGAAAAAATAAACTCCAGCACATTCATTAGGATATTTATAGTATTAATGTTATTTTAAAATATCAGTAACATACAATTCTAATATTAGATGCAAGATGTGATAATATTTTTTTAACAAGGAATAGAAACATGACTGAAAGGCAGTTCACTGAAATGCTAAGAGTCTATAGTGGTTGGAAGATGAAGGTTTTATGTGTGTGTGTGTGTGTGTGTGTGTGTGTGTGTGTATGACAGGACTTTCCATGTTTTCTACAATAAATGATTATCTTTTTATTTAAATTAGCATCACTTATAATAGCATATAATTGTAAATTATTTTCAAATGTAATCTTTCTGGAAGAATTACTTTGTAAGAGCCCTAAAAGGTAGGAGAAGGTAAGAGAAATAAAGCAGGAAAATGACTTCAAGGGAAATGGTCTTTGACAGAGCACAGTTCAGCTCACCCACTCACCGGAAGTAGAGCTGCAGAAGGAAGGTTGGAGAAAGTGACCCCTGATTCAGGAATGCTTGATAAGGGGGACCAAAAGCTCCAGTTGACATGGAGAGTGATGAAACTGGCAGATATAAATTTTTCAATTTTATGAGAATGATAGGGATCTGAAATAAATCTCCAATATTTTCTTTTTAAGATAAATGTTTTAAAATAAATGCCCGTAGCTGGATGGATGGCTAGTGTCTCTGTCCTGTCTTACAGCTGGCCATAAATAATACTGAGAAAAATAGCTTTGACCATAGTAAAAAGCACCTTTATTTTTTACTCTTAAGAGCTTGGCAGATTATATTTTGATGCATTAAGCCAGAGTTTTTTTAAAGGCAGCTGCAAAAATAACAGGTGGAGTATAGAAATTGTCTCTGGATGGAAATAGCTACTCAGGGCTTGGCTGAGAGGCAAATCTTAGTTTCAAAACATTCCAGAACAACTGTGAGGGCACATCTGATAAAATCCAAATTCAAGTCTAAGGAACCTGATGAGGCTTCAACTTAAGAAATGCTCTGATGAATTTCCAGATGAATTTTTTAATTGTCTGTAAGCCCTAAGTGAGGATGCTGAGGAATCTGCTATGAATATAAACTTCCAAACATCAGACTTGCTTGAATTTAAATTTCTTTTTATTGTGTCCTCTCCATTTGAGAGTGGGTCTGTAGACTTTAGTTCTTCACTCACAACCAGAGGAAAAGAGGGTTCCACTATGGTTAGACATAATGAATAGTCAGACACATTGCTCATCTTTGAGGTCCTCAGTCTCCCAGAACTGGGATGACTGATGGACATTCTATTACTGCCTGGGAACTGGCCAGCAGTTCACTCTGTTATGCTTGAAAGCGAGGTCAGCCACCAGACAGGGAGGGAAAGACTAAAGCCTGCTTAGTGGAAAGGCCTCTGTGTATACACTGCGAGATAATGGCTGGGAGGAAACTGGGGTTTACACACGGATTAAAGAGGCAGCCGTTTGAGAGTTAGGATACAGATTTATGATCCTAGCACTCAGATGGCTATGGCCAGAGGACATTGTGGGCTCTGTTCTGAATTTCATGTCAGCCTGGAGACACCTTGTTTTCAAGGAAGGAAGAAATGAAAGGAGGGAGGAAGGAAATCGTGACTCAGCTCTCCCTCTATTTGAGATCTGATTCATTGAGATTCACCAGAATCTTATATCTTATGATAAATCTACAAGTTTCTAAATGTCATATCTATTTTCTTAATATTTTTAAAACAATATTTACTCAGAAAATTTGAACTTAGTCTTTTCTATCTGAAGCTCCTCACATTATTGCTCTCCCCAATGTTTCCTCCCTGCCCCGCTAACTCTGAGTTTTCCTCTTCTCTTCCTCTTTTCTTTCTTTTATTATGAATAAAGTCTCATTTTTATCCACGTATCCCCTTGTGCAAACTCCCTTCCCCCTCCTGCCTCCTTCCCAGTCACTCTCTTTTCTCCCCATCTCCTTATCTCCTCCTTAGCAAGGGCAGGACAGACCCAGGTCCCAAGGTGGCTTAGTTCAGCATCCACTCCAGGCAAATCCACTTTCCTTATCCCAACATCAAGACTGAGTCAGGTTTTCTGCTGGAGGGAGTGGGCTCCAAGGTGCTGGTCCAAGGTGCTTCAGATTCCAAACTGTTCAGTGGCTATGGTTTGCAGCTTGGGAATACTCTGCTTTTTGTTTAAAGAACACTGATAAGTGAGTACATCCCCTGCTTCTCTTTCTGGGTTTGTGATACCTTGGTCAGGAGGATATTTTCCCAATCTACCTACTTGCCTACAAATTTTAGGATATATTTTTTCTTACTGCTCAGTAGTACTCCATTGTGTAGATGTACCACAGTTTGTTAATCCATTCTTCAGTTGAGGGGCATTTAGGTTGTTTCCTGGTTCTTGCTATTATGAATAATGCTGCTATGAACATAGTTGAGCTAATGCCTTTGGAGTGTGAATGTGCATCTTTAGGGTATATACCCAGCAGTGGTATTGCTGGATCCTTGGGGAGATTGATTCCCAGTTTTCTGAGAAACCGCTATACTGCATTCCAGAGTGGCTGAACAAGCTTACACTCTCACCAACAATGGAGGAGTGTTCCCCTTGCTCCTCAACCTCTCCAGCATAGGCTGTCATATGTGTCTTTAATCTTAGCCATTCTGATAGATCTAAGGTGGTATGTCAAAGTTCTTTTGATTTGCATTGCTCTGATGGGTAAAGATGTTGAACACTTTTTCAAGTGCCTTTCAGCCATTTGTAATTCTTCTGCTGAGAATTTCCTTTTTAGTTCTGAACCCCATTTTTTGATTGGGTTATTCAAGGTTTTGGGCTCTAGTTTCTTCAGTTCTCTGTATATTTTAGAGATCTGTCTTCTGTCCCTTGTAGGGTGGTGAAAATCTTTTCCCATTCTGTAGGCTGTCGTTTTGTCTTATGGCTTTTACAGAAGCTTCCTACTTTCAGGAGGTCCCACTTACTGATTGTTGTTCTTAGTGTCTGTGCTACTGGTGTTATATTTAGGAAGGAGTCACCCATTTCCCTCATGAATATCGATGCTAAAATTCTCAACAAAATTCTGTCAAAGCATATACAACAACATATAAAAAGTATCATCCACCATGATCAAGTAGGCTTCATCCCAGAAATGCAGGGTTGGTTCAACATACAAAAAACTGTAAATGTCATCCATCATATAAACAAACTGAAAGAAAAAAAACCACATGACTATGTCCTTAGACATTGAAAAAGCCTTTTACAAAATCCAACATTTCTTTATGATAAAAGTTCTGGAGAGATCAGGAATACAGGGAAAATATCTAGATATAATAAAGGCAATTTACAAGAAGTCGACAGTCAACATCAAACTAAATGAAAAATTACTCAAAGCAATCCCACTAAAATCAGGAACTAGACAAGGCAGTTTCTGCTCTCTTCTTATCTATTCAATATAGTTTTTGAAGTTTTAGCTAAAGCAATAAGAGAACATAAGATTAAGGGGATACAAATTGGAAAAGAAGTGAAACTATCTCTATTTGCAAGTGATATGACTGTATACATAAGTGACCCACAAAATTCTACCAGGGAACTTCTACAGCTGATAAACACCTTCAGCAATGTTGCAGGATACAAGTTTAACTCAAATAAATCAGTAGTCCTCCTATATGTGAAAGATAAAAGGGCTGAAAAAGAAATAAGGAAGAATTGCCATTTTTACTATGTTGATCCTACCTATCCAGGAATATGGTAGATCTTTCATTTTCTGATATCCTCTTCAATTTCTTTCTTCAGTGATTTAAAGTTTTCATCAAATAGACTACTTCTTTGGTTTTAGTTATTCCAAGGTATTTAATGCTATTTGCAGCTATTATAAAGGATGATATTTTCCTTATTTCTTTTTTCAGCCCTTGTATCTTTAGTGTTTGGGAGGGCTACTGATTTCTTTGAGTGAACAAGGGAATACATGGATAAAAAATGAGACTTTATTCATAATTAAAAAAAGAAATAAGAGAAACATCAACCATATATATATATATATATATATATATATATATATATATATACAGGTAGGATCAACATAGTAAAAATGGCAATCCTACCAAAAGCATGCACTTCCCATCAAAATCCTAACACAATTTTTTACAGACCTTGAAAGAACAATACTCAATTTCATTTGGAATAACAGGAAAGCCAGGATTGCCAAAACAATTTTGCTTAACAAAAGATCCTCAGGAGGCATCACTATCCCCGACTTCAAGTTATACTGTAGAGCTACAGTCATATCTATTTTAAAAACATATGTTTAAGGTCAAACCAAACAGTTACTTGACCCAAACATGATTGTATTGGTATTTGATTCAAAAATCTTATTATCTACACATTGTTAAAGTTGTTGGTTAACCTTACTATCCTATTACTTATGTCCAGAAGAATGAGAGGTAAGTTATTTCCTGACTGCCAAGAAGGGTATGGATGGAACCACATCCTATGTAGAAAAAGTGGCACGAAATTTGTACTTTAAAGTATTATTGGGTTGGAGCACATTTGGAAGATGTTTGAAGATTCTCCAGCCTTAGACATCACAGAAATCACAGTTAGGTGTTCTTGCTAGCTATCGTTCTATATAACATAGAAATAAAGCGTTGTAGGAGTCTTTCCCCTCTGTAAGAATGCCTATGGCCTTACCTTAACATAACACTGAGTTTAACCCAGCCTATCACTCTGGCCATCATAATCTCCCTAATGAATAAAAGGCCTTCACAGACCATCTCTCTTTAAAGTGAGAAAGTCATTTTTTTCTGCCCAAGTAGCTTATATGTAGCAGACAAACTGTCAGAAAAAATAGACTTCATCATGGTGAAAACCCCTGCCTGGCACCCATCAATCATAAAGCAATCTTCTAGGGGTCTTGAAAACCTTCATTAAATTTCCTGTCTTTCTCTTGGCAGTTATAAAATGTTAACAATATTCCTTGTGATTCAGGCAGCCTCGGACATTCTTTGTCTAAGGCCTCCTACCCAAGGCATTGCCCATTTCTTTGTCTTTGCCCAAATCCAAGGAAACAGATGATAGTGTAGTATCCTACACACTCTTTCTGGGTGATGACTTTTGTAAGAGGTCAGGATGAGAGCAGTAATGGCCTTGAGACAGTGAGAAAGCTTTCTAGCCCAAAGACACAAAGGGCACCTAACATTAGATTCCTCCCCTAAAAGCCACACACTTGCCGAAGCTCAAGGGCACAATTTTATCTGATCTTCAGTAAGTGTTTTTGATAGTTTTTTATTTCACCATTTCTTACCAAATTACCAAGATACAAGCCCCCATATTGTATGTACATAGTGGGGACAGTGGCTGCCACGTTTTATCATGTCTATGGGCCATCTTTCAAAGAGCAAAATTCCCCCAAGGAGTTTCACTAGTCCATCACTTCCAACACTGGGTCACTTCAGCAATTTATCACAGCTCAGAAGAAGAAAAATAGGCATGTGGCACATGGCTTTAATCTTAGCATTTGGAAGGCAGAGGCAGAGGTAGAGGCAGGCTGACTTCTATGAGTTCAAGGCTATTCTGGTCTACATAGCAAGTTCACAGATAAACAGAGATGCATAGAAAGACCCTGTCTCAAAAACAAAACAAATCAAAACCATCTATAAAACAAGAATAAGAAAAAAAGAAACACTATGAAGGAGAATAACCAGAAGGAGAATAAGAGTCCACATTAGCAAGAAGAAGATACACATAGCATGAAAAGCACAGGGCATCTGCACACAGGCTGGCAACAATAGCATTTAGGTCCTAGCTGGGCTTAGTGGAGGTTTCCTATCAGAGGCCTCCAGAGCAAGCCCAGCCCAAGCATACTAAGATATAAGTCATCTTACCTGCAAAAGGCACAGGGGCATCTTTATCCAGAGCTACCAGTGGAGGGTCCAAAATGACTGTATCATTGTTCTCAGTTATGACTCCATGATAAGATGTCTCAATCCATGGCTTGTGTTTATTAACTAGAAAGCAAAAATAAAACAAAAACATCATCACATGAGTAATTTATCTATAGCAGAACTATCAATATTTCGTATTTGCCCCATCATAGACTCATATCCAACTGCTTTGGTCATAAAACACATTAGCCCACTTGATATGTAAAACAGCTTCAGAGATGTGCATTGATAGTCTAACCACACACCCTAATCCACATAAGGTAAGGGGAATCATCAGCATAGACAGATATTAAGAGTAAAATTTCTAATGTTACCTATTGATATGTGGTTCCTAGTTAAAATCTGTTATCAGAAAACAAACCAGCAGGTTATACTGTGTGTGCCAGGAATTCTAACCTCAAATTAACCTAATCCATCCATAGATACATTAGTAGGTTAACAAACATTCATAGATAAAACATATATGAAGAAGCCTCAGTATATATGTCAATTCTGTCTGATCATTTAAAGACTAGCTAAATGGTTTAAGTTATATATCAATTAAAATTTCTCTTCAATAAATTGACTAGCTCAATCATGTATCATCTAATGAACAATTTATATATTTAAGCATATATTGGACATGATACAGGTTTAATGTCAGTACACCTAAAAAGTAGGTTGGAGTGCTAATCTCCAGTACCTTTTTTATCTGTACTTAGAAAGAGTCCTTTATAGAGGTCATTTATTTAAAATGGGGCAACTGGGGTAGATTCTCAGTGATTATGACTGATGTCCATATTAGGAGGAAATACCCATGCAGAGACAACTAAGCATACAAGAAACACACCAAGAAAGATTGGATCTGGCCCAGAGAAAGAAATTCTTTGGTAAAGTTCAAGCAATATATAAGCATTAAGAATTATTTGTTCCCCAGATCATAAGCAAAGTGATAGGCATGGAGGCCAGTGTTTATAATCCCAGATCTAGGGAGACAGAGACAGAGACAGGTACATTTCTGATACTTGCTGGACACCCAGCCTACAAATGAGTACCAGATCTCAATGAAAGACCTTGTGCAAAAAAATTAAAATACCTTCTACCAGTGTCCCCCCTCCACACACAACACATAAAAATTGTGGTTCTACTAGCCACTAGACACTATGTAGGATGGGAGTCTCAACCTGATCATTCCCCAGGGTACAGATGTACAGATGAAGCATGATCTGGCAATACTGTCATTTCAGATGTCAAGAATACAGCAGTATGACACATTTACATTTTTCTAAAGGTACTTAGTTATAGCACTATATAAAAACCCTCCCAAGCAATTGTAATACTCTAACAAGGACCAACAATGGCTAGCGGCTTGAGATAGATGTAACAAGATTTTGAATGTTCACATGTGGACAACTCTGGGAATATCCAACTTCTGCCATCTCTTTGGTGAGTGTTGCCTAACTTTTGTTCTGGTTGCCTATGATGCCACTTGGATATTGATACAAGTATTTTAGCTCATCTACCAAGAAAAGACCCTACCCTTTCTAGTCAATGATCCACATAAGCATCAAGAGTGGTCTTTCAATTGTGAACTTCTTGGTCTCTTTTAAATCTTGCACATATATCCTCAGGACTAAGAAGGTAAAGCATATATTTTGAAAAGCAAAATAACATGTTAAACTAATATGAACAATCTTCACACTCTACTCCAAAGATATAAAATTGTGGTCATATATGTTCCTTACACCAACCTATGAAATAGGGGTGATCATTGTAAAAAATGGTAAATAAAAGGCTTCTACAAAGAGTGATAATTCAAGATGACTACATTTTTCAAAATGGGCAAGAAAAACAGAATATTTAGTACCTTTCCATATACCAGAGATATTCATAAATATATTATTTGATGCATATAACACATGTATTGCAAAAATACTGTCCTTATATCATAATAGCTATAATCATCTAAATAAAAGCATTTGTGACTACCCACAAGAGTCCTTCATGTTGGGCCTTTTGAGATTACCTCAGAGGAGGCATATATTTAACTCTAACCAAAGATTCTCATTCTCTCATATACATCTCCTGTTGGCATGCAATTCTTCCCTAGCATGTGATTTCCAAAGGTAATTCAGTAGAGACTGGGGAACTAAGTGAAGGGGGCATTTCATCTATGCAACCATAGGAGTCTTCATCTGTGCTGAGGTGAGACTTTTTGATGACATGACTATTTGGGGATCATATTCCACTATAATTATACCCCTCGCTTATACTGCTGCAAGTAAGCTTAATAAAATCATTAGTTCACCAGAATAGACTTTATTGAAATCATTATTTGGGCCTCTCATTGCTGCTCCACCTAGGATGAGTAGATATCTGCCAACAGCGCTCCACAATAATTTCATGGAATACCACATTACTGTAACAAATCATGCAAAACTTTCAGTAGCAATGGAAAATTAAGGGCTTAGAAAATTGGTATTAGCCCCATTGCCTCTTCCCTTTCCCATTCCATCATCAATCAAACATTCACTTAAGAATTGTCCCAGGATTTGGTGGGATGATCTGACTCACCATCATCCTATTTCTCACCCATTCTTCAGAAATCACAAAGTGACTGAGCGGCAGTCCGCTGGAGTAGGGATTTATATGGCCAGCTAGTCTCAAGTCTGAGCCCCTGAGATCCGTTGCTGACTGAATCCTGCTCAGCTCAAAGAGCAGCTCTGCCTCTGCATATTTCAGGTATGCATAGGACAGGAGGCGCATCCATTCTTACATTTTGTTGTTCAGACCTGCACTTCATTATGGACTCTGTAAGAATTACAGTCATCCTGGGCTGTCCCTACCCTCCTTTGCTCTTTTATTAGCCATCAACATAAATTCAATGTAAATAATTTGCAGCTGTTGGGGGAAACAATTAATCTCCTTTCTCCTTAATTAAGCATAGGGGTCTATTCATTAGATGTGTGTATAGAGCAAACATCAGGGGCTCAGCGAGAATATCAGAACCATTGTGTCACTAGCTCAATGTGGGCAATGCTCCCGGTTTCAACTCTGGCTTAGTCACTTCTGGATGGTATTAGGTGAGTCAAGAAGCATCTCAGAATTTCAATGCTTTCGACTAACAAGATACAGGTGATGATGCCACACTGAGTCCTGTCATTCAAATATCTCATGCTAGGCATAGCCACTGTCTTTTGTCATTTTTCACACTCAGCATGCCCTCTGGGCAGTGATAGCTTCTACATGAAAGAAAGTTTACAAAATACCTTTATAGTTGAGGATGCTCTCACATCAGTGAAGGTTGCTATCCTTCTACCTACATACTTTCTTCCATTTATTCCCGTCTCTGCTGCAGTTAATCAGGTGTCCACTTCATTTTTGGTGTTTCCTAAATATGGGTTCTTTAATTCCCCTATGCATGTATTTATTTATGTATGTACATGTGTAGGCATACATGTGTATATATATGTATGTGTATGTGTGTGTGTGTGTGTGTGTGTGTGTGTGTGTAGTGTATGTGTGTGTGTCAGAGTATAGCACAGAGAAAAATCAGTTCTCTCCTTCCACTAACTGAGTTGTGTGCATCAAATTGAGGCTCTCAAGCTTGGTTCTAAGCAACTTTTCCCACTGTGGCTCCTCACCAGCCAGGATTCATTAATTCTTACAATAATCACAGTGGTATGAATGTGTTTCTCATTTCATTGGAGAGGAGCTGAGGCTCAAAAGGGTTTAACTGTCCTATTTGGAAAATAAGAATGTGAACCTGTCTGAAGTTGTCTTACTTCTTCCTTACTTTTACAAGTAACATTCTAACTTTCTCAAAACGTTTTGTTTTTTTTTTTTTGAGGGTTATTAAGTGTTTTTCATTTTGATACAGAAACAAAAATAATGTCCATGCTTTGTCTATAAACCAAACTCTTAAGACTGTAAGCCAAAAAATTAAATGTACATTTTAACTTAAGCATAGTGTGAATGTTCCCCATAGGTTCATATGTTTGAAGAACTGGTCTCTGGTTGGTAGAACTGCTTGGGAAGGATTAGAAGGTGTGGCTTTTTTGGAGGTCACTGAGGACAGGCTTTGAGATTTCAAAAGACTCACGCTACCCTAGTATGTTTGCCCTCTCCTTCTCCTTCTCCCTCTCCCTCCCTCTTCCCTCCCCCTGACTCCCTCTTACTGATCAAGAAGCTCACAGCTGAATGGTAGTGGTGCACACCTTTAATCCCAGCACTCAGGATGCAGAGGCAGGTGGATATCTGAGATTGAGGCCAGCCTGTTCTACAGAGTGAGTTCTAAGACATTCAGGACTACAGAAATAAACTCTATCTCAAAAAATAAAAGAAAAATATGTAAGCTCCCAGATGTTTGTGCCTCTATCCCCTGCAACTTCTAACCTTCTTAAACTGTAAGCACAAACCAAATACTTTCCTATAAATTGCCTTGGCTGTCACGTCTTATCACAGAAATGGAAAAGTAACTAAGATGGAGATAAGGAAAGTACTGTAAAAGAATTTCTATTTCTTAGTGTTTCAATGGTCTGCCCAAGAATACCATCCACTCCATGGAAATTAAATGGATTCCTTACTCTTTCACCATGTGAATCATGGTTTGTTTAAGCTAGCATCATATTGGAAGTAGCCTCCTTTGTAGATATTTTTTGCTGTATGAACTGAATACTAGCCTTGTATTTGTATTTGTAGGGAAGTAGACTTACCTACTACTCAGCTGTGTGTAAGCTTTTAAGTAATTCCATCTTTATTCAGTCTCCATTTATGAAATGGAGATGTTTATATTTCAAGCCTCTTATAAATATTTCAAGAAAGCAGGAAGCATGTAGGGAAATGTAGTATAATTGCCATCTGAGCATCCCTAAGCTCCACAGATCATTTCATGCTTTCAGATATCTGATATTTGACCTCATCCTTTCAAATATCTAGCCTGGATTTATATCCTTTCTCTCTCTCTCTCTCTCTCTCTCTCTCTCTCTCTCTCTCTCTCTCACACACACACACACACACACACACACACACCACACTACACACACTATAGCATTGAGGTAAAATGGGGAAGAGTTTGTGCAATAGGTAAGTTTTTGAAAAAAATATAAAAAATCAACATCTCTGCATAAATATACCTATCAAAAACCAGTAAGTAACAATAAGTAGGTTACTCTGTCTGGTAAATTTGCAAAATCCTAAAGCTAACTTCATACTTAATAGTAAAAGACTGGATGTTCTTCTGCGGGATAATACTCTTGTAGACTGTAAATATTTGTTACTTATACTGGTTTAATAAAACCCTGATTGGGCAGTAGCCAGGAAGAAAGGCAGAGCAGCAAATGCCACCCAGACACAGAGTAAGCAAGATGAGAATGCTGCACTGAGGAAAGGTACCAAGCCATGTGGCTAAACATAGATAAGAACTATGGGTTAACTTAAGTGTAAAAGCTAGTTAGTAATAAGCCTGAACTACAGGCCCATAAGTTACTATAATATTAAGCCTCCACATCAATTATTTGAGAAGTGGCTGAGGGACCTGCTGGGTGGGACATAGAAACTTCCAATTACACTTTTTACACATAAACAGGGACAATTCAAGAATGTCTAGATGTCTATTCTCCACTTACATTAGCATTTTACTGTTGGTTGAAACCAATGAAATAAATGAAGAAAAGAATCAGTTTGTAATGGAAAAGTAAAATTGTTTTTATATACAGAAAACATTTTCAGTTTTAAATCTCTATATACTAAAAATTTCCAACTAGAACTAATAATTGCATTTAGTAAAGTCAAAGGAACATAGTCAACATAGCAAACCAAAAGAATTTGTGGGCAGTGATTAAGGAAAAACAAAAATTTAAATAAAAATATTGTTACAATAATCTCAAAAGCCATGAAACATGTAGGAATAACTCTCACAAAATGTATGTGTGGTTATTCCTCAAAATGTAGGAAGCAACAGTCAGATGGTGAATCTTTTTAAGCATAAACTTAGCCTCACTATGTGGAGTAAGGATACAAATCTTATCCTCAAAAAACTGTTAGACCAGAGAGGGTCCATGATAATTAGAACACAAACAGCCACGGGAAAAAAGAAGCAGACTTGGGCTAAAGAAAAAAGATCAGGGTTCTCTTGAGTAGATGTAGAGTACTGTATGTAGAGAGAGTTTTCATGAATTGGGAGACTCAACAGATTTATGACTAAATGTCCCTTCAATTGACCTCAAGAGTCAAAGAAACTCCTGACTACAATTTCAGGGGACAGGAACATAAAGAGCTTAGACCTAATCTTTCAAAAGTGCCAGCAGTAATTTTTCAAGCAGTAATTCTTAACTCAAATTCTAAAATCTATATGAAAATAAACAGGACTTGGCATTGCCAAAATAATTTTGAAGGGAACAAAGTTGGGTGATTTACATTACCTGATTTTAAGACTTATTGAAATGCTCCCCAGTGAAGACAGTTACTGATACAAAGGTGGGCTTGTAGCTCATTGGAAATAACAAATTCCAGAAATAAATACACATGTGAGTGATCAATTCATTATCAACAAATGATTCAATAAAAAAGTAGATAGACTTTTTAGTAAATGATCCTGGGTAAAAAATAAATAAATAAAAATAAAAAGATATTCATATGCCCAGAACAAACTTCAATCCTACACAGCATTATAACAATTGGCTTTGAATGGATCATATTCCTACATACAGGAATTAAAATTATAAGACCTTTTTAAATGGTATAAAAATCCTAGTGTGCTTGAATTAAATTATTAGAAGGTACATGAAGCACGCACACTAGATAAAATATATAATTGAAAAATAAAATTTCTTAGAAAGTATGAACTTCTTTGAAAAATTACTTCTCAGAAAAATAATTTCGAAAAGTTACAGACTAGAAGAAATTATTTAGAAAACATATTACATAAGTTTGTATCCAAAATACATAAACAATTCACAAAATTCTCTAAGAAGATAAGCACTCTAATAAAAATGACCAACAACTAAACAGAGCTGTCATCAGATGAATATATAAAGGAAAATATGAACAGGGAGAGATATGCAGACTCCATGGACATTAGAGATACTACGTAGACATTACAGCAGACTCTCACCGCACAACTCCTCAAGTGGCTGCAGTGAATTAGGCAATACCCCACTCTGTTGTAGCTCTGGTATTCTCATCATTGTTTCTTAAAAATGTAAAATAACACAAATTGAAACAGCTTCGTTGGTATTTTGTTTGTTTTTATGAGACAACCCAGCAATTGTAAGCCTATGATGCACTCTTGAGAAATTAAAACATAAGCTACACAAAGACTTCTATATAAAGAATCATAAATCCTTTATTCAAAGTAGGGTTAAATGGAAAAATCAATATACTGACCAACTAGTGGGTGTGTCCTGATAATAGACACATAACAATCAAAATAGATCCAAAGCTGATATGGGGGAAATGGGTAACTTTTGAACCACCCACTGATGAAATTAGGTGTAAGAGCTCAAACAAGGGGATTGAATGCTGTTTGACATCATTCTATGGATTTCTAGAAATCCAAAAGTGTAAGGACAGATGATGGCACAAGGAGCTTGCTAGGATGAGAGGGTTGTTTTCTATCTCAATGGTGGTAATTACAACACTTACATGGTCATTTGTCAAATTGTATCAAGCAACAGTTAGAGGGTGAATCTTCTTATGTATAAATCTAGTCTCACTATGTGGAGTAAGAATATAAATCTTATCCTCAAAGGACTGTCAGACCAGGAGAGGATCCATGATAACTGGAACATAAAAAGGGGCAAATGGGAAGCAGAAGAATTGGGCTAAAGAAAAAGATTAGAGGCATTAACCCAGTGTGTGTAGATAGTGTGTATTCCAGCACGAAGAATCCAATGCAATAGTTAAGTTTGGCCAGAGAATAGGAGTCAGACCACCACTAGGCTTAACTGACAGGAAGCATCCACATGATACAAAGATCATTCACACACAGAAATTCACAAGCTACTTCCAAACCCTGGCTTCCTGGGAAACTAGAGAACCACCTCTTATCCAAAAGAAGCGTTAGGTATTTATGCTAGTGGCTTAGCTGTTATTTCTTATCCATTACTCTCCTGTAATGTTTGACCCTTGAACAAAATACTTTGCCTGCTTGTATTAATACATCAAGGCCAGCCATCCCATGCTTTCTTCTATTTAGATGTACCTTCAGAACTGACACTGTATCAATTTACCACCGGGCTGTGTTTCCGTTTGCTGCACAGCCTTCTGGAAGCTAATGCATCACACCCTTAGGGGCGTGTGTCCCTTAGGTCTACTTCTTGCCTGTCCTGTCACTTTTTCATGTTTCAGAATCTGGAAAATGCCTGTGTCTTTGCACTTGGTGGAGGTAGGGTGGGGTGCCAATGTGATGTTTGTGCTCCATTTACAGAGAAATTAGGTCTCGCCACCCAATTCGTCTTTAACTAGAGCACGAAGCATTTCTCTTGGGAGCATGCTATGCTCTTCCCTTTGCTTCTATCTCTGCAAAAGTGTGTTAATGCTCGCACAAGCAGCGGAGCCTGTGGCTAAGTGTTTACCCTTTGACCCTTTTCTTTCATCCTGAAGTTCATTTGTCAGGCCACCATTAGCTCTCAAATACTGAGAAGTCTACTACTGATTCCTGTGTAAGACTGGATAAAATGGATGGTTGAGAGATGGCAAAAAGATTTCACAAGGTTAACTACACTGTCAAATATGGTATTCTAGCGAGCAACCTGCTCTTTTGCATGCCATGTCCATGTTCACCTTCAGGTCTCATCTTCCAAAAGCTGCTCGGGCCACAGTGGCCATCACATCCCTGAGGAAATGGATAGATGACAAAGGGCTGGGCTAATTGCTACCTTGACATTTTTTGAGACCCCAAACTATAGTTTATTTGGGGATGGGTATATGCCATTGATGTTTCTAAGGAGTTAGAGCTGATACCCATAAAATGATCACTCAGGGTTTGTGGGTACTGAGAAGACATTACAATCAGAGAAGCCAATATTTCAGAAGATACAGGATTAGGAAGTAGTCCTGGACTAGAAAGTTGCACCCATCACCACTGTAGAGCTATAGGAGACAGATGTCCACTCCAGCTTCCAAGCCCTGTGCCCGTGCTCCCTCCTCAAGGCACATCAGCCTGCTGTGGGTAAATGAAGACTCTATCAGTTCTTTCTAAAACCACTATATTTTTCTTTAAATGGCTTGAGTGGGTGCCAGTTGTTGCTATAATTCCTAACTACATTAAGTACCATCACATTTTAAAAAGTATTTATTGCTTTCTTCAGAGTACAGCTGGGGACCCTGTCTAGACAAGACTATTTCTACATTTTAGGCCTGGGCTCTATCACCAGCTTCCCTTAGAAATCTGGTGTGGTCATCCCATGCTACACATGTGCATTCATTTCTCCTCTCCTGGAATCCCTACATCCCTCCTCTGCCCATCTATCCTTCCAGATTTAGTCAAGCTCTAAATGCCCAGTTGCCCTGTGTACATCCATATCTCCTTCCTATGCCTGATGCACATTAACTAATCCCTTTCCTGTCATCCTGTGAATAGTGCCAGCACTGGAGGGTAAGCACCATCTTGGACCTGAAGATGTCTGTAGTTCCTATCAGCTCCGAGAACATCATAAACCATTCATCAATGAAGCAGGCACACCTTTACCTTCAAGACACTGCCAAAATGTCACAGCATCAATGTTTGATTACAAAGAGTAGATACCCAACATCACTCACATGGAAAGCTACCATATGTTCCATGTCTTATGGTAGTCCTCTCACATGATGAGAGGTAATGCTTTTTGCTGAAAGTACCAATTAGAGAGATTTAAGTGCAAACCCCATATGTGTAGCTCAGGCATGCTAAAATTCAGCAGAAATGAGGCTTATTTACACAGCTATAAATGTATTGGAAGTATTGTGGAAAGGCCAAGTCCTTCATCTTTAACTGCTTGATAGGGGCTTGTGTTGAAGTTGGGACTTCTGTTCTTCCCCATCACCACCGCTTCCCTTTATCTTTTTTCACCAATGTATCCACCATTCCTATTTTCTTCTTTCCTTCCATTTTTTCTATTCCTGTCCACAAATAATTGTTTAGTATATGAGTTAACAACTTTCAAAGTCGTTGACTAAATGATGGTAACATCAGGTTGTGTCATCTATCACTATCCACATAAATAGTGGGTCAGAAGGAAGGTCAGAGGAATCAGACATCAGGGTGCTATGTATTGTTACAACAGTGACTTTTGAGATTGTCTCTATATAAGGCATTTGGATAATTAACCTAAGTTCACTCTACATTGACCCTGAGGTGCAATGGAGGAAATGCTGCAGTTTATAGATTCAGTGCAAGTCCAGTCAAAATCCTCATGCTTAGAAATAGACAAAACCATCCTAAAGTTCTATTGGAACCCAAAGAGACTCCAGATAGCAAAAGCAACCATAAACAATGAGAATTAAGGAAGGGGGGTACCTACCAAATTACAATCTATAATACAGAGTCACAGTAATGAAAACATCATAGAGCTTGCATGAAAACAAACTTGTAGACTAAAGGAAAAATACAGGAGGCCCAAACATGAGTGCATGTAACTACAGTCATCTAATAGTTGACAAATATGCAAAAGAAATTTTCACACTATAGGAAAAAAAATAGCATCTTTTACAAATGTTGCTGGGAAAACTGGATCCATCTCTATCAGTCTGTCCCCCCTCCCCAGGAAATAAACAAAAATCCCTCCAAATGAATTAAAGACCTCAGTGTGAAGCTTGAAATGCTGAAAGTACAAAAAACACACAGGCAATTCCCCATGAGAAATAGGGCTAGAAAAGGGTTTTCTGAATAGAGCTCCATTTTCTCAGGAACTAAGGTCAATGATTGACCAAAAAAAAAAATGACCTCATAAAATTATAAAAATGTGTGTAGAGCAAAGGAAAGAACTGGGTAAAGAGCAGCAGCTTGCAGAGTAAGAGGGAATCTTTGCTAGTTAGTTTCTAATTTCTAATAATACATTCCTACAGAATGTCTTTGTGAAATCTTTCAACCTCTCCAGAACTTCACTCCTCTTTACACGGGGGTGGGGGGCAGGTAACCACAATCCACAGGCTTGTTAGGAGAGTAACTATCAAAGCTGGCTAGATGGTGAATAACAGCCCACAGGTCCCTAAGAAAGCCCAAATCTGCAAAGTGAGATAAAAGCAGAGATGAGGCCCAGGGTGCCCCAAATAGATATTCTATGATTGACAAGTCTTTGTTTGCATACAGAGCCTCTTGACTCATGGGGTCTTGGAAAGTGAGAGCATCTGAAGCCCAGGAGGCACCCAGGAAAGGATGGTGTAGAACAGGAGCTGGGGAATCGGCATTGTTTTATGTTCCTACTCACCCACAGGAACCAGCTCATTTTCCCACATAAAATGTCTTACCTACTGAACAACATTATTGGACTAAAGTGTGCACTAAATTGTTATATCTGTAATTCCCCAAGATTGTTATTACTTCAATATCTCATACTTCACTGCATTTTAAACATTTGAACTCCTAAAACCAGACAGTAACTTACTTTCAAATTTATGCTCCTGAAGATAATTGTCTAAGCCTCTTCTGTAATTGCCATAATCAGACCAGAACCATGATATAATTGATCAGAAGCTGAATGCTCCTGATGACCTACTGTGTGCCAGGCTAAACAGTCACCATCTCACAAAATCCACCCAATGACTTCATGTGAAGAAAGCGTTGGTTTCACTGAAGGGACATGCAGGGACAAGGGTACAGAGATTATCAAAGTTTAAGGAATACGTGCAAGTCAAGGTCACTTGATAGAAAAGATTACATTTCCATCTCTTTTGGTCACTCTTCTCCTAGCTGTAAGTAAGTGTACAGGCAGGCATTCATTTCCATTTCATGAAGGTCAAGCTTGGGATCAGGCACTTAGGACATATGTGCTAGTATATGGAGATTACATGCCCAATACCTAAGCTGCCTAAAGGACAGTTAGGACCATTCAGGGAAACAGAAATCATTATGTCTAAATCTACACATCTTTACTTCTATGACTCTATGTATGCATGGGCCACGGGCAATGTACATAACACATAGATATGAGGGGAGGAAGTGTATGTGTATGTTCATTCCAGGTATGGACTCATGCATCATACAGTTTCAAGGCTTAGCATATCTAAAATTTATAGGCAGCCTGGTGTTACATGAGGTTTCTGGCCTAATCTGGCCAAAGGTCGAGACACACAAACCTGCAGTCTAGAGAACCTCGTCGCTGCTTAGGCCCCACAAAAGGACTCAGACACATATTAATTTCATGCTGTTTGGCCTACAGCTTAGGCATATTGCTAGCTAGCTCTTTCATCTTAATTTAACCCATCTCCATTAATCTGTCCTGCCACGTGGCCCATGGCTCACCTGTGTTATCTTACATCTTGATTCTTGGGCAGCTGGATCATATCTCTTCTGATTCCACCCTCCTTCTCCTACTTAATGTTCCAATTTCCCCATCTACTCCTATGGTGCCTACCATAGGCCAAAACAGTTCCTTTATTTCACAGCATACAGAAAGACCGTTCCACATCAGCCTGGTAAACTGGCAATTCAGGCAGGAGTAAATTCTACCATCCTAAGACAAACTTTTATTTTTTTAAGAAAAAGGTCAGATGTTACTGTTCAAATGCACGAAATTGCAGGTAATCTCCATGAAATTTAACTAAGTGTAAATGTTAATCAGATCTAAACAATCACATGTTAGCAATCTATATTAGTGCTAAAATAAATAACTAGCCACTGTAGCTTGGTCAAGATAAGTTTGTGAAATGCCATCTTCCAACTGAAGCAAACAATTGAATGGGAATACGTGTTCTTCTCAACCTTAGGTAAAGACATTCTATTTTTGTTTCTTTACTGACAAACTAATAAATAAAACTTCCGTGGCTTATGCTATCAACTTTGTTCTAGAAAATAGCAAATGTACATGATACATTTTTATTGTGAATCCTATCCCATGCCTTAGATCCTGAGATGTTCACAGAGATGGATGGCAATTATCTTTGGTTTACAGTATTTTCACTGCAAAATGCTCACCTGCCTCTCAGTGCTTCGAAAGAAAACATTGGCAGGACAATTTTACTTCTTATTTATGGAAGCTGTTATCTGCCACTTTTTCAGCTCCAGCTTCTGCCAGAGAAGGGGAGGAATATCAGAAATAGAAAGAATGATAAAAAAAATGTCCCCCATATATCATGATATTAAAGCAGAAAGGCGAATAGTTTGGGTCATCTTAATGTTTAGTTCTGAGTACAGCATAGATAACAAGAAGGTTTCAGTTTTCATGAGAATACTTGTGCTCCTGTCTGCTCAGTATAGCTCTTCTCAGGCAGCAAGTGAGTTAGGGTGGATGTCCTTCCTGGAAGATGCATCATAAGACTGAGTTAGATCCCTCCCCATTACCTCTGGTTATCTCCAGCATAGCATGGATTGCACTACATGTAAATAACCTTTTGTGTCTCTCTACTATTATATAGCATGGAAGATGCTGGGTCATTTATGTTTCAAACCTAAAATGATAGCTCCAAAAACATGGTTGTGAATACTTGAGATGGGTCCCTGAGACTCTTTTTGGTTGTCACAAGATCAAAATAATTTTCATAAAGGACTGCAGTGCTATCTGTTTCCTTCATTTTAATTCTCTCTGAAGAATTTTCCCAAGGAGTGTGATACTGCTGCAGACTGACTTCAGACACAGATATGAAAAGCCAGCTGCCTTCGATTAAGTCAGACAATAATGACATCTGCAAAACTGTTAAACAATGGCACTCTCCAACTCTGTAAATTTTTTGATATGATAATTTTCAATTAAAAATATGCTATTTTGCCTCTACTACGATTTCTTGTGGTAATTTTGAAATGAATTAGTGAACAAACATGTTTAATATTATAAGTTTTAAGACTTAAAATAGTAAATGGAATTGGTAAAAAATCTGTAACAAGACAAAATCTTGTTAATATTATTTAGGAGAATCAAGCTGTTCCAAGATTAGAAAGGCTGATATATAGCCTGGCCTAGGATTTAAAAGGAATACAAACAGTTTGGTAAGGTGGGGGGGGGGGAGAAAGAGAAAGAATGAGAGGTAAAGTACAAAGGGAAAACAGGAAAGAGACAGAGAAAGAAAGGGAGGGCTGTAGTCCCCAAGGCAGGCTCCCATTGATAGCTCTTGAATTCAGCTTACTAGGGGGAAAGTGGGCCAATACAGTGACTGTTGTGATGATCAGTTCTGGCCACAGGAAAGGCAACTGGTTGAGCAAAGGGCATTGTATGCAACTTCTTAGACAGTATGCGGGTGGGGGTGGTAGAGCCTCTGTCTCTTGGGAATGGAAGGGAAGTTCTTTCCTATTATATGAGCTAGAATGTGTGCAGTAGTGAAGTGTGATTGTCTCAAATCACAGCTCTTATATATCTTATATATCTTGCAAGCTAGTTATACAAATAGCCGCAGAAAGTAGCAGACTTCATAAGTCATCCCTACCAAAGGTGTTGAAGCTTAAAAGCATCATGATAAATTTCTGAAATGAATTTATTTTCTGAGTTTTCAGAGAACTTTGTCAGGCACCCATTGCATGTTAAAAGAGAATCATGGTGCTAGCAATTTTAAAGGCACTTGAAAGCATCTATTTCTCACAGATGTAAATAGAAGTGGTATTTGTTAAGACTCTTAAAGCCTAAGATACACTTCCCCAAATTCATGTGTGAGACCTCTGTTCTTGCTAATACCTATCAAGATACCTGTCATGAGGCTGGTGCCCCAGAAATGTACATTAAAAGATCCCCAATGAATGGCAAGCTCTTACTGATGATACTAATTATCTAGACAAAATTCATCTACAGTAATTCTTCCCGAATGAACAAAGTTATCTGAGCCCAGATGTCTTGTTTAGAAATGTTTAAGGACAAGTATTGATTGATTAAGGAAAATTTAGATTTTATTGACATCAATACCTCTGGAAATAATTAGACAAAGGGTCAGGGTGAGCAGAGAAGATGGGTGAACAGGGCAAATGAAGGAAGGTTGTAGATAATGAACAAGAACCTAAAATACACCTAGCAGAGAATAAGAAGAAATAAACAAAATCCCAAAGGTTGAAGGAGGAAGTCTAATTCTTAAATCTCAAAATCATACACTTATTGTAGATTTGGGATATGAACAAAAGTTGCATATTGTCTGTCACAGAACTCACAAAATGCATGAGCAATAACTTGATTTAGGATTGAGATAATCCAAAAGACTCTTATGCATATGGAACAAAAAATGGAATTATATACCACAAGGCTCATTATGTTGAGCTTTAGAAGT
This sequence comes from Sigmodon hispidus, assembly GCA_004025045.1. Classification (NCBI taxonomy): domain Eukaryota; kingdom Metazoa; phylum Chordata; class Mammalia; order Rodentia; family Cricetidae; genus Sigmodon; species Sigmodon hispidus. The sequence goes on from PVIH01001413.1 coordinate 88,369, forward strand.
GTGCCTTGCCATTGATGGCATGCCATTTGGTGTGCTGTATAGTAATGAAAATGAAGATATTTATAAGAATAGTTACATGTTAATTTTTAGCATGTTTTCACAAATCACTTAAGTTCTTAGCAGTGATACCTCCCTCCAATGAACATTCAAGGAATGCAATCTGTTTCTTCTAAAAAGGATAGGGGTGACATTTCCCACATGCCCAACTGGCGTCTTGTAGACTTAAGAGGGCCCCTCCAAGTTTGTTGTTGGCACAGTGCATTAGTCTATGTCCACAAGGCAGACACCAATGTGAGATTAAACATGCAAAGATTTTATTAAGAAAATAATGTGTAAAAAGAAAATCAGAGAGGGAGCCATGGCAGTCTAAGAGGAAATGAAGCCCTTTAGCATCTTAAGTTAAAGCTTGCAGGCAGAAGCATACCATTGGCCTAAGCACTCCCAGCATTTTCACCCACAGTCATCAGCTGAGAACGCATGAGAAGCATGGTCAAGGTATTTATGTCACTGCCTAGAACTGGAGGCCCCACTTATATATTCTGACATAATAGAAGCTGTAAGATACTCCCTCAAGATGGACACAGTGCCTAGTCATGTCTTCAGTCCTCCTAAGCTTAACTTTAAGAACTATCACCAAATATCATTCATTCATTCATTTAAAAATTACTTATCAAGAATTTGTGATACATAATACCCTATTCCAGGCATGAAGCAGGGGAAAAAAATCAAATGTGCATTCCCAGAACTGCCTAAGGAAATTTGATTATAATTTACTTATACTAAATTATAATTACAACATCTTAAAACAAATGGACAGAAAATGTTCTCCTGTCATACCCATTGCAGACATGAGTTATCAATCCTATTGAGTTTGGACATAATAACCTCAGATCCTTTCTGAAAAGGCTGTTTCTGGCAGCCTCTACAAATCAATAGTAGCACTTAGGATAAAACTCATGTGATATTATTGTCTTAGTAGCTTTGGTTAGTGAAGCTGGAGGCTGTACTATGAAAAACATTACATATTCAAATGAAGTTGTCTATGTGAAAAACTGTCCTAAGAAGTTTGAAAATAAATCTGTTTTAGGGAACAATAAAAGTTTAATTAAGGATATAAAGTTAGCCCCCTTCTTTTTTATCTTGGTTTCAACTATTTTCAGATATTTAGGTATTCATACTTGAGACACTCTGATCTCAAGTTATAAATGTCTTAGAGTGTGGTGGAGTGTTCTCTGTACGATATAAATAAAAACTGTTTGGACCCATGCAGAGCACCATAGAAGTGGGTGGAGAATCAGAGGCAGCCAGGTAGGAAGGAGGGGTGGAGTTTACTAGTCACCATCTGTCCCCCGAAGAAGAAGCATGTAGGAATCCAGGTGAGCCACGGGCTGCAAGCCACGTGGTGGGTAGATTCATGGAAATGGGTTGATTTAAGAAGATAGAGCAAGCTAGTAATGTGCTTAAGATATGGGCCAAACAGTGTAAAGTATATAAGTGTGTGATTCATTTCTTTTGGGGGGCAAAAGCTGCGGGCGCACAGACCAGGCTCCACACCGCCGGCACCACACGCGTGCCAGGTCACAAATCTCTGGACCCAAACAGGCCGGGAAAAACATACTACAACATTAGAGTTCTACAATCCCTTGACTTGTGGCTTATCTTGTGTCTATGGGTGTTAAGGGCTGCTCTATTGGGGTACCCCTTGGGGTAGGGGGTGAGAAGGAACAGCATCAATGACACAGACACTGGAAGTCAGGAAAGAAGCAAACAGCATACGTGTTGATTGTGGGAATGGAGTGAACCCATATACTCCCTCCCAATTTCCCATTGGCAGCTAGAGACTGAACTATGTTGTCTTGTTCTCTTGGCTTCCACCATTTTTATGATCATGTGTCCACAAAAATCACAGGTGCAATGGCAGCCCCCGAGTTGACTCAACAGGAAGTGGCTAGTATGCATGCCTATGCACATTACCCTGAATAGGGTAACTGCAGTTCTATTAGACTAGTAGGCTCTGTTCCACATATACATAGGGTTATTGGATAGGGGAAGCCAGCTAAGAATGGACACGTTGTGAAAGGTCAACAAACTTTGCTGAGAAACATTTTTTTAATATTTATTTATTTATTATGTATACAGTATACAGAAAAGGGTACCAAATCTCACCATAGATGATTATGAGCAAACATGTGGTTGCTGGGAATTGAACTAAGGACCTCTAGAAGAACAGTCAATACTCTTAACCTCTAAGCCATCTCCCCAGCTCCCGAGAAATATTTTTATGATAGTCATTTAGATGTTATCAATGGGCCTTTCCAATGCACCAATCAAGTAGTATTGCTGGGCACAGCCAAGAAATTCACAATTCTTGAGGAGAAGAGAAAAGCCAGGCTGTTCAGCCAGCTTTAACATCTGACCTATCCACTCTTTTTCAAAAAGACAAGCCTCAGACAAGGAATTTCACCATTTATCAATGGCACTTATCAATACCATTCAAATCTCAATTGCCATTTGGGGAAAGGAACATTTATTTTTTGTCCTCTCCAGTCTCATGCCTTTCCTAAGAAGCACATCTCAGAAAATGGTGCCCCTGTAGCTAGAAATCTCAGCACTTTAAGAAACATTTTGTTCTACCTTTCTCTGGCGACCTGTCCATCCACAACAATAAGCAAGCACTGACAGTTCTATACCAATATAGTAGGGTGCAGAACTTCCTTTCTCCTTCCTGTCAATGTCCCATCCGTAGTCAACACCATTGTCTCCCATACTCTCTACAAGAGCCCCCAGTTGACTGCCTCCATTTCTTCCACTCTCAGCCCCTATACTCCTTTTCACAGGGCTTCTAGGGTAGTCATTTCTACAAAGGAGTCTGATCAAAAACTATCCCAAGGATGCCGATCACATAGTCCACTTCAAACTTCTGCTGTCATGGATGACTCACGTCTCACCACTTTCCTTGCCTTCTACAGACCAAACCACAAGGTTTCCTCTTGAGCCTGCAGATTACTAGACTCAGTACTATCCTGGGCAATTAGAACTAGCTGTTTCTCTAATGCTTTTCCCTAGTCACATGGCCAGCTTTTTTGTACCCCTGCCCTAAGCTCAGACCTCAAGGTATCTGCTCCTGAAGACTCTATCTGAAGTATCTCCCTGTAACCCATATAAGATATTCCAATGCATATGTACTCTTTTAATCATTAAAAACACACAGGACATTCTCTTTTGTCATTCTTGACATTTCTGTTGCCTGTCTTGGTCCTCACAAACTCAATCCTAGAAATAAGAGTCTTGTCTCTTTTGTCCATCACTATGTATCCAGAACTCAAATAGTTCCTGGGCCATGGTGGTACCAGTAAGTGTGAGGTAGCAAGCTTCTCTCTGACATCAGCATATTTGATAGAGCCCTTCTCCTGGCCATCCAAATCTGGAAGCCCCTTCTCAGCAGTAAGAGCTTGTCATCACAGGCCCCTGCTACCTGTGCTCTTGTATCATTACAGATAATCTCAGATATCCTCTATATCCAGGCTTTTACTTTCTGTCCTGAAAGAATTTAAAAATTCCAGCAATGTTTTGTTCTAAAGGAAAGAGACTCTCAAAGAAGGAGGGTAGGGACTAAGAAAATGTTTTGACAATGGCCTCTTTGGCTCACCTATGCTTGAGTTCCTTTCTTACACAGTCCTAGCATACTCACACAAGCACACTGGTGCATTCAGACCTCACAGCTAATCCAAGTTGCCACCTAACTTGACTGATGGGGAAGAGTTCCCAAACATGGGAAGGGCAGCCTGTTTTCATGTTGCTTCTGGATGGAATGCTAAAGCTCCAAACCAGCACTTTTGTCAAGTTCCATTCATAGAAAGGCATCTCCAGCCCATGTGTTTGTGTTTCTTTAGCTGTCTGGTAGCCTCTCCTATGCTCTGTCCCTCTATAAGGCAGCACTTGCCCACACACAGTACAGGGCCAGAAACAAGCTGAGAAGAATAGTATAGGGAACATGTATCAACATCCTCTCCTTCAATAATGAAAGCTGAGACATACAACCCTCTTCTGTTAATGTTTAACAAGACCTATACCATGCTCTTGCATTCAACTCTTCACCACATGAAGCATACAGAGACCTGAGCCTCATTGTGTTCAGGCTTCTTTCTTGAGAAACAAGCTATTTTTTAGTCTATGTGGTGATGGACATGGGCTTCAAGGTATGTCTCCATAGCTTCCTTATAGATTGTTCTTTAAATATTCCTTAGATTATGAAGATTTGTGCATTGGCTCTACTGATTATCCCAACTCCACTGAGCAGAGAGACTAAGTAAAAGTGGGATCTCCTAAAGCATAAAGAAAGGAGGGTATCTCCAAAGTAAAGCTTGTCTAATTTTATGTCAACTTGACATAGGCTAGAGTCAATTGAGAGGCAGGAACCCCAAGCTAAAAAAAAAAATCCCAAAATATTAAGCTGCAGGCAAGCCTGTAGAACATTTTCTTAATTAATGATTGATGTAAGAGGAGCCATTCCATTGTCAGTTATGTCACCCCTGGGCTGGTGGTCCCAGATTTAGTAAGAAAGCAGGTTAAGCAAGCCATACAGAGCAAGCCAATAAGCAGTACCACTTCATGGCCTTTTCATCAGCACCTGCCTCCAGGGTCCTACTTTGGCTTTAATGATGGACTACAATGTAAAAGTGTAAGCTGAATAAACCCTTTCCTCCTCAACTTGCTTTTGGGTCATAGTGTTTCATCACAGCAGTAGAAAACCTAACTAAATCATGAACTTAGTGTTTAATTCTGATATATGGTCAGAAGAGACTGCCATCATCACTCTGGATATAACTTTCAACCTGGATTCCACTCACAGAAAGAACAAGGCTAGCAAAATTTACACATTGATTTCCCCAGACACAGTGAGGTCTACAGCAATAATTTTATTAACAAATACTATTTAGTGAATATGTGTATATGACAGAAATTTATATGCATGGCACTGATAATTATATTGATAATTATACTAATTACACTAAGTAATTATACTAATAATTTTAATCAGGGTAAGTGCTTAGAAAGAGGACAGAATTTTATAAAGACATATGTCAAGGGGCAGAGACCTAATTGAGTGTGCTAGTGAGGGTCATATTTTAAATTGACAGATGTGTGGCTGAGGGTGTAATTCAGACACAAAACACATCCCTACAATGTAAGACAACTGGGTTCATCCCTAAGTCAATACTATTTACAGCGAGGAGGAGGGCTCTATACCTGGCCATAGGGGATTTCATTGACATAGAAGTTTATCAGCTCAAACTCTTTCCCAGCTTATTTTCTGGGATCTATTTAACTGTATCCAAATTTCTCACTAGATAATGACAGCCAATGCTTGGGGTGTTCACTCCTTTGCCAGAGTGCTTACCACTCTAGTTGGCTAAACCTGAGAGACTGGGGCCTAAATATGAGGTGGAACAATATCTTATGCAACAGTCTATACTAACTAGAGTCAGTTTTATTCAGAGCATCAAACAATTTATATTCTGAGGGTTAAGAAGAGTCGCATGCTCACAATTTGGGGCTGGCTCACTCCCACCTATGCTCCCAGGGTTGTTTCTATTTTGCTGCCCTGGTGGGTGCAGGGCCTGCTCTCCCAGTGTTGCAGCTGGTGAGAGTCATGAATGGGTCTCTCAAACTTATGACCATAGTTGTCCCTATTGCCTATGTGTCTAGTGGCAGCATGAGTGAGGGAAAGCTGACGTCCTCATCACCCCTACCTCTGCACAACCATCCAAGTCTGGGGCAGGTGGTAGAGCTGACCCTATGTCGTAAGAGTAGGAAACTCCCCCTGATCTTTGCCAGGGACAACTCTGTTAGCTCAGGTGTGGATGAGTCAGCCCTGAAGTTGTGACCATGGTAGAGCACTCCACATTTCTTATCTGTCTTACAGTGGGAAGGCCTATGGCATTGGGAGAGCTGGTCCTAAGGTGAGAAGAGTGGAAGAACTATCCCTGACCACCACCAGCTGCAACATTGGGGAGACCAGGTCCTACATCTCACCAGAGATGCACAATATAACCAATCTTGTTAGCATAACTGTGGGTGAGCTAGTTCCAACATTGTGAGCATGGGAGAGCATTGGCAGGAGAAGCTACACTTCCCCACCCACTGCCACCCATCAATGTCCTGGGTAAGTGGGAGAGCCAACCTTGTAATGCAGATGTGGATGAGCCAGTTGTAAAGATGGGAGAGCTGTACTCATTTCACATCTGGCAGATCAACCCTATAGCAGTCCAGGCCCAGACTCCAGGATATGACTTGGCCTGTATCATCATCTTCTCCATCTATGATCTTCTGGAGCACAAGAAGAAAAAAGACCTACAGACTCAAAGTGGCAAGATTGCATAACACAGGGAAACAACAGGATATCCAGGAGAAGCTTCGAGTGTCCAGCATAAGTAGGGTAGTAGAGACCAGAAACCTTGAACCAGACCAATGACTCTTTGCAATAAACACTTGCAAGTGAAGATATATGAATGAAGGAGTTCATGACATGACTCATGGTATCACACTGCAGCTTCTATGATTAGATTTAAGTTTTTCTACTTTTAATTTATTTTATTATTCATTTATTTTCTTTTTTTCTCTTAAAGTTCATTTGGAGGATGTGCAGGGATGGAGGGCAGATGTACAGGGGCAGGGAAATGAATGGGATCAAAATACATAATGTAAAAAACACATTAGATAGATAAATGATAGATAGATAGATAGATAGATAGATAGATGATAAAGAAGAATCACATACTTAAGGTATTCAACCACAAGGACAAGCTGCATTTGAATAACAACAACTGAAGTGAACTCACTCCTATCTGCTGCACCTGGGAGGGGCAAGAAAATACATTCCAAGACCTTGTCTTGTTTACTTAGAGTGTTCTCACAAGCACTGAGGAATCTTCTCCCTTGGCTCATCTGTGTTCCACCAGCAGAGGAGACTCAGGAGCTCCACCTACTCTTGGTGGGATACAGAAGCACAAATGGGTATAAGGGAGATGGAGGGAAGACCAAGAAACAGCTATGTTTTTCATGAGACAAAGAGTTCAAAGAGAAGATAAGGTTAGTGGAATACATGTCTCTCTGCTGGAAGTCTCCATTTCTTCAATACTTTAGTACGTGTCAAAAGACTCTTACACGTTCCTTGGTCTGACTTAAAGAATAGGTCTCAGGATTCACCTCTGCAATAACCTCCTGTCTCCTGGTTACCAGCTGCACCATGGGCTATCTGTAAACCTAAAAGCTGTTCCCACTTCATCTGGGACAGACAAAGGATTGCAACAGACCCAGCTTTCTCCACAGTTACCTCATCATGAAGTTGGCCTAGAAGTTGGACTTTCTTAGCCACTGTGTGATAAGGAAGACAGGTACAGGTTATCAAAATGGAGCCAAGTGACTAGGAAGTCTTTCATTTCTTCCGACCTTCCAGAAGAGCCATTTCCTTTTATTGCCCAGAGATTCATCAAAATGCATAAGTGAATGCAGCAGTTTAAATAGTTTTCTTTTAGGAGTTTGGCACTAAATACATGAAATGAATTCCCTCAGCCCTTGGACAAGAGGCCATTAGGCATGGACTATTAGTTGCATTATCATTACATTAGTGGGTCATTATGAAAAATAAAAGTTCTAATCAGCATGAACATTTATAAAGTGCCACGATAGGGAATATGCCAGGCTGGTCTGTCTCAAACATCCAAACTACCCACAGTGAGTAATGACTTTGAGCAAAAAAAAAAAAAAAAATAAAAGGTTGTACACAAAGCTTTAACAAATCCCTCTCAAAGACATTAGCAATTAAAGCCTTGAAGAAAAGAAGAGGTCCACCCCCATCTCCCTAGCTAAATTAGAGAATTTGTTCAGCTCTACTCAGAGCGTGTTGTTAATACTTACTGTATTTCCCACCTTCCTATAGCCTCCAGATGGAAAAAGAAGACCCTATAAACCCTGTAAGTTTAGGTAGCCCTGGGGTCCTTCACAGGTGGTTCTGAGACTGATATCAGTCATAGAAACAATGTGATGGACCCTCTTCTCCTGCCCACTGACTCAAGATAGCTGGGTGAGGGATGGAGTCATAGGAATAAGCTCCTCCCCTCAGGAGAGGATCTATGTTGGGCCAGAAGCAAGACAGAAGATGGGCAGGATGGGCAAATTATACTATCCCTAATGATTAAGCCATGAGGGTCATTCCAACTTCCTCTAGAGATATCTTCTGACTCCCAAGGATAAGTCATCAGGTCTCCCCAGATTCCTATCTGAATAAATGGAAATACCTTTGTTCTACTTCCTTGTTTCCATGCATGTGATGGTGATCTCTGTCATGGAAGACAAATGTCCATACCAACTTCATCCATTTGTCCACACAGCCATCCAGCCATCCACTCATTTATTCATTGATTCTATCAACACCTGAATGCTGACATGTTATTTCAGTGTCAAACTGTTGTCTATATCCAACACCTAAAGCAGATGTCTTTTGTCAAATGGGTACTCACTAAATGTTTATAGGTAAATAGACGGATTCTTAGAGACTTGTTCTATAAACAAGTGTCCCAGGTATCCATTCACTGGAGGACATTCAGAGGATGTTGGCATGACAAATAATCTCAAGTTCTGGGCAGACACAAGCATCACAAGAGAAAAGAAGTATTTCCTTCACTCACTTCCAATCCCGAGCATGGAAACTCTTACTGCTAACATTACTACTCTCGTTTGCATCACTAGTAAAATGATCACTGGTTCATTTGCCATTTTTTAATGCAACACAATTTCTTTCAATTGCCTATCTCCAAATTGCCTACCTACTTTATTTGAGGGCTCAAGCAGCCTTTAAGGAGGAAATGACTCCCTATTTGCCTGCACGTCACTGCCCACCCTACCTAACATGTTCAATATAATGCTGGCTGTTCCTGGCCTCTCTTATTGTCTGCACCATCTATTATCTAGGCCTCCTGCTTTTCAACGGCAGCTCAACAATGCTTTGCTGAGCTCTTGCTATTCCTATTGTGTCCTGTTTTCCTAATAAAAACAACCTGTTTTGTACACATTTTTAACTTCAAATTCCTTCTCCCTCATTGTGTGTTCAGCAACTTTTAGGGCATCCTAGCTACAGTAACTTATTATATGCTTAGTTAAATTTATTAGATTCTACTTGCCTCCAGTTTTGTTGATTTCATTCCTGTAATGGAGTTTGGGCCCCATCACGCACATTGTTTACAATAGACTTTGTTAAACCAGCAATTATCACAGAGCATGAAGCCTCCCTAGAGGGTTACAAGTGGGATTGGGGAATTCTGATGAAAAATGGACTTGGCATAGGTGTTACAGCTCCAGGCATTCATGGCCTCACATCCAAAGCTATTCATTTGACTTTCAGAAACAAATCTGAAATGGCTTTTAAGATACCAGGGTTTCAAAGAGGCTGGGCAGTATGACACATGGGTAATAATTTTGACTGGACAGAGTGCTTTGGAATGCTGTCTGTCTCACAAGGATGAGATGTCACAACAGCATACTCCTACCTCTTAGCATGATACTCCTTGAACTCAAGAAACGTTCCTATAGTTGTAAGAGGCTCTGGAATATTGCCTAGAGCTTAAAAACTGAAGAAGCCTGGGAAGAACATGTAAAGAGCAATGTCAGCATGTTTGACTTTACCACTAAGACCTCTGGGCTCAAGGCTAAGATAGCCCTGAACTAGTAGACAGAAAGTAAAGACACCTTTCCTACCACAGTATGGGTTTGCTAAGACAGTTGAGAAGGATTTCATCATCCAATTAGTCTTTTGGAGCCCATAAAGGTATTCCCAGGGTTCAGTCTTGCTGATGCTATCTAGGAATTGTTTCTCTTCAGAATCCATGAGCCTGTTAGCCAATGCTATGCAGGGAACATATGTGCTGTCCAAAGAGTCTGACTTGCCCCATATATTTTTCTGTTAGTAACTATGTAAGTCTAGGCATCATCTTATTTCTTGAATACATAAGGAGATAATAGGCTCAGAGACATGGATGACATCCTCATGGCTCATCTGATCCTATGGATCACTAAAAGGAATTTGACACCAAGGCTGAATTGTTTCCACCTACTCAGTTGATGGCTATCAGTAGTCACTGAATAAATATTTGCCAAGGTGGTACCATGTATCACATGCTGTGCTAGAAGCAACATTATAGAGGGCTTAGGAAAGCCCCACAGTTCTGACATGACAGCAATCCAGTCGTGGGAACAACACTGTAACTTGGCCACTGCAAGATGGTAAAGTTGCCAAGAAATAGATGAGGGCACTAGAGATATCCTTCACAGAGGAGATATCACAGGACCTCATTCACAGAAGGTATGAAATGACTTTTCAAAGTGAAGAAGCCTTGAAAGAGAGGGACGTTGTTTCAGGTAGGAGACAGGCCCAGAGACAGGCTATAAAGTCTGATGAGTGCTCAGAAATGTTCTAGAGAAGTGTTTCTCAATATGTGGGTCACAAATCTTTTGGGGTATGAATAACCCTTTCACAGAGGCTGGCAAAGACCATTGGAAAACATATTTATAATTTATAACAGTAGCAAAATTACAGTTATGAAATAGCAACAAAAACAATTTTATAGTTGTGGTACTCACAACATGAGGAACTGTACTAAGGGGCAGGCTACAGCATTAGGAAGGTTGAGAATCATTGGTCTAGAGTGACCAGGACTTCCTATTTGAGGTGGCATAAGATGGTGTGAGAAGAACCATGTATAAGTAACTTACTATAGGGTTTTGAGCTGGGTCTGGCCAAACTGATCTACACTGAGCATTTTATTTAAGAAGGCATTTTGAGAACTTGCAATATAAACAGAATGAGCATTCAGTCTGTGAGGCAGGCTGACTGTCTCACATCAGCCTTCATTGAGAGGCCTCACATTAACAGGACTTGTCCCCACCCTTCATAATTTTACCTGTCATCAGAAACACTGATAGAAATCAGTTCTCAGCAATTTCTGTTGACAAAGCCCAGTCTCCTAATCTTTGGTTTGACAGGGCTTGTTGCCTTGCATGTGATTTGGGAACTTACTGGTATGTCTCCCTCACAGCCTCGGCCAGAGAAAAGATCTTTGGTTAATTTTATCTGGCTGGAGCACTGGGGAGCACATTCAGCTCAAAGAGATGTCTATTAAGTTGTCAGTCATGATAGCATTTGCCTCTGTAGTGTTTGGTATCTACCAGGCAGAAGCTGACAGACAACACAAAGGTTCTTTGTGAGGGAGACAACACACACCATGCCAATTAGCATGGCACCCTCCACAAGCCCTCCTATTAGGAAAGCTGTAATCATAACATGTCTTTCTTTCACTAGTCTTCCCCCTAAAGCCTAAGGTAAAAAGCTTTCCATCACACTATCCCACCTTTCTACACGGATGATCACATTCTTAACCAAAATCCATACTGCATTCAAATGAGCCCAGAAGCACTCCCCAAGACTGACAAAGGAGGATGATGGTTGAATTCCTATGTCAACATGACTGGATCAAAAGGATGCTGGCAAACTGTCATTACTGAATATATTGTGAGGGTGTTTCCTGAATCAATGAGTTATTGATCAGTAGGCTGCATAAGAAGACTCAAACTTTCCACCTTATGGACAGGCATCAGTCAACTTGCTGAGGGCCTGATAGAACAACAAGGCAGAACGGTGAATCCCTTCTTTCTCTTGGACAGCCATCTCTTCTGTCTTCAGATATTGGCACTTCTAGCTTTAAGACAGGGTTTCTTTGTGTAGTCTTGGCTTGTCCTGAAACTTGCTCTGTAGTCCAGGTTGGCCTCAAACTCACAGAGATCCACCTGCCTCTGCCTCTTGAGTGCTGGGATTAAAGGTGAGTGCCTCTACCACCTGGGTAACACTTCTAGTTCTTTTTTTTTTTATACTTCTAGTTCTTAAAAGTACTGGGACTCAGTCTGGGATAGACTTCATCATGTGTACACACAGACATACGTCCATCACTCACATGTCAAAAGTTTCTAGAACTCACACCACCAGCCACTTGGGCTGCAGACCTTTGGTCTAGACTAGATTATACCACTAGCTTTGCTGTGTTCTCCAGCTTCATGAAGATGGTTTCTAGGATGGGACTGTTAGCTCTCCATGGTGGTGTGGACTAAGGGTGGGGGAGATTTTGACAACTGTGTGAATTAACTGGATGCATATCCATACAAATATATTAGCAGAATATACAGAGATCCTGTTTGTTCTTTCTGAGAAGAACAGCAACTAACACAAGTTGAGTAAAGTAGAACAAGCATGAGCTGAGGGATTCTGGGAAATGCTCTTTATTCAGCAGGCAGGAAGGCTTAAACAGAGGGTTTTTAACCACTATAGGGAGAGAAAAGGCAGTTGCCCAAAAGTTGGGTCAACCTGGCAGAAATACCCATGTTCACACATGTGATGATTACATACATTGATGTGGTGATTACAGTCATTACACCAGCAGCTGCTGCTTCAGGTTTGCATTCTGAAGGAGTGCTGTGCAGGATGCTTTACACGTACTTGGTTACCATGGCAGCTCAGCATCCTGCTGTGGTGAGGCCTAGTCCTCCCCATGAGCCAGATGAGAAAGTGAGGAGCAACACTCACTGGAGGCAGGCAGTCTGGGTGTGATGGTTAATCACTTGACTAGGGTAGGACTTACCAAAAAGGCAACTATCTGGGTGTGTCTCTGAGATACTTCCTGCCTAGGTCTAACTGAAGAGAGAAGTCTAGAAAATATCCACTCTGGACATGAGCAGCAAATTCCCATGGACTGGAATACCAGACAAAATAAAAAAAGGGAGATAAAAGGAGAAGTGAGCTAAGCACCAAAAATTATTCTCCTCTGCTTCCTAAATTGCAGACTGTGTGTGATCCCTTACCTCATACCCTCAGAGCTGATTCTTTCCTTAGCACAATGGATGCATACCCCTTTTAGATTTTGCGCTAAATGAGCCTTTCCATCTTTGGGTTGCTTTTGTTGGGTCTTTTGTCACAGCCATCAGAAAAACAACTAATAGCATTGGTATGTAGTAGAGATTCTTTCTCACACAGGTTCATTTGCTGCTTAAATGTGAAGAAAATAAAGTTGCCCAAATTATTCATGATATTTCAATGCCCTGTAGTGTAGACCATCAGTGCTAGGTTCCCAGAAGGTTGGCAGAACAGGTGATATTATTCTCATTTTACAGCTGAGAAAACTGAGGCCCACAGAGATGAAGTACTTTTGCATAATACATGATGATCAAGGTGCCATTTCCCTGGCCTCAGAGCTTCTCTGCAGATCCCAAGGGTGAATACCTTAGGGCTATCACTACTTGAGCAGAAATGTTGAGACAAAGTCGATGGGAAGATTCTCAACAGAATTAAAAACAGTAAGAAAATGGATCCCAAGAAGCCATGTATGTAATATTCATTTATGACTTTCGGCTGTAACATGTGGGAATGGGGTGTGAGGCTCTCCAGCACCTGACTTGAGGTTAGGAAGGTGTGGGCACAGCTCTGTTCAGTTTTTCAGTATTGATCAAGGATATTCAGGCAGTGAGGATAGAGCAAAGACCAAGAACACCAGCCTACCTGCCAAGCAGGGACATGCTGTGTGCTGTGTGCTGTGCAAGGCTGTGTGCTGTGTATTGTGCAAGGCAGTGTGCTTAGCATTGCACTCACTGGGGTCTGGCAAGGGCCAGAGGCTGAGTCTCTAGCAGATGAAGCTGTTGGAGCTGACTGGCCTGTACATGTGTGCTTTCAGCTCAGGAGGTTAGTAGGGGAACAGTGTCAGTGATGTCTGATTCCTATGCTGGCCTGGCCAGTGTTCTCTCACTGTTAACTATCTTCATTATTGTTCTTCTAAGACAAACTGGCTTCCCAGGGATTCAACCAAAGGGACTGGAGGCAGATAAAGCTGTAGCTAAACCCCACTATAACAGCCCTGTGTTAAACCTATCCAGTTGTCACTCACCTTACCATCCCCAGAGTCACCCCTGCATGGTCCTTAGTACTATTCAATTCTGCTGATGACAAACAATCCATCTGATCAAGGCAAAAGGAAGAGCCAGCTGTACAAGGCTGGGTGACACACCAGAATAATAGTTTGCCTCACTGACGGTTCAGACACCAGAGAACAACCAACAAGCAGGTGGGGTGATTTCCTTTGGTCTCAAATACCATTACCAAGGCAAGGCAAAAGTGGAAGTTCCTCTGTCTGTCTTCTAACTATGGCCATAAAAGCCTACTTCTCCCAAGACTTTTCTGAGCCTCAAAGCCTATGGTTACCTCCACTCTGTGTTCTATGAGTAAAGCTTTTGTGCCTTAGGCACTGAAAGCATGGGAACAGAAAGGTCTTAGCATTGTGATTCAAACCTGGTCATCTTTCCAAGCTCCTTCCATTATGGAGGCATCAAAACAGGTTGTTAATGAGTCAGGAAAGGGTCATTTGTCAATCAGTGACATCAGAGACACAACTGAGAATGGGGCAGGGACCCAACACTGAGCTTTCACAAGGCAAAGTAGTTTACAGAGAAGGATAAGTTTTGGGACAGTCCAATGTGCAAATCCAAGTGTGCTGTTTAACAAGCTACTTAGCAGAAGAGTAACCAAAGCAATGAGCTGTCTTTCTGAGTTCTCTAAGTGGTTTTTTATAATCAAATAATCTTTTGGAGATCAGAGGTAAATAATAAAGGGACCTACATGATGTAGAAAGGTAGTTCTCCAAGTATGGGCCCTAGACTACCAGCATCATCAGCACCATCTGTAAACTTGTTAAAATAGCAGATTTTTGGTTCTACCTCCAACTTGCTTTATCCAAACCCCTGATGATAATGCCCTGAAAATGCAAACCCCTGATAAGGCATTTTAACCAGCATCTTGGACAGTATCGATCCACATATCCCTGAGACCTTCAATAAATGAGAGCAAACATTCAGCACATGCCAGCATCCTACCATCCAGTCAGAAATGAAGGCTGACCTTCTGTGCTGGGTTTCAGATAGCGCTGAGATAAGAACATGGCCAGCAGCCAGACCAGTCATGTCATAACCATGATCATTTAAGACAAGTCACTGGCAAAGAAGGGGAGCATGATTCCATTTGCTTAAACATGAGCCAAGAGTATGTCCAATTCAATCTAGTCCAATAACAATTTGAAAAGTTGCTATTACACAGAGTAATAAACTTGCCCTAAAAGCAAGCACTCAATACACACTGATAAAGTCAGAACTAGTTAAATATGGGCTGCTACATATATTTCTTTAGGTTTTCTGTCGTCTAAAGCAGTGGTTTTCAACCACGGCTGCACATTAGAAGTACCTGGGGAGCTTTGAAAACTACAGACACCCAGAGTGCCCCCTAAACAAATCACATGCCCACGCATGTGAAGGCGATAAGACACAGGCACCAGTAGTCATTAATACTCCCTAGGTGACACTAATGTGCAGTCTGGGGCTTTGAACTATGAAATCAGGAGCATTAACCTGATGTACTGGGAGCCTCAAGAAGCCAGGAAAAGGGCCATCCACTCATGAACTTCATCCATATCCATCTGGCCACAGGCAGAAAAGCAGCTCAAATCAGAAGTTACTTGGATGCCAGAGAAACGTTAGAGAAACAAAGGACAAATGTCTTGACTCCAGTTTTATGGACTGAAAATAATTACTTTGCTTCTGACTATCCTGGGAGGTCCTGAACAGCTTGCCTGTGTTGGAGGGCAGTTAGGAACTGAGCTAAGACTTGGCTCCCTGGCCTTGACCTTCTACAATGCAAGCCCTTTTATATGTCATTTGATTTTTCTCCCTTCTAACTATGAAGTTTCCATGTGCCATATGCTGAGCACCTATAGCATGGATAGCACTTGCCACCATCCCTCATCCTCAGACACTCAGAAAGTAGGAATATCACACTTTACCAACAGAATACATAGATGCAAAGAAATGCTTCACTTCCATATATCACAATTTTAACTGATCTGGCAAGCACTGAACCCAAGGTTTTTTGTTCTAAATATAGTGCTCTTTCAATTACACTACACTGCCATTGTGGAGAGACACCATGAGAAAATATCAACACAGCCTCTTAATGTGGAGCCATTACAATAAAGTATATCAAAGCCAGAAAGAGGCATACAATTTGGGGCTTTATCACATTTTGTCCATAAGGTCTGAACCAATCAGGAGCAGAGGAAGTTCACAAAAGCCATATTGACTTTGGTCAGAGGAGAACAGTCCAGGAATTGGAAATGGTCCAAAGAAAGCCCATCAATAAAAGTTCTACACTTTCATGACCCATTCAACTCTAAAACAGGGAGAGGCAATGTCTTCCAGTTTTTGGTAAGTTTGACTCCATATTGAAGGTTCACACTGATGTATCCATATGTCCCTGGCTTTAATCAACCTTGGTCTCAACACTCCTCCCTTGCAGTGCTACCTAAGGGTAGCTACAATGTGTATCATCTTGGGAGGATTCTGACCTGGGAAAAAAGTTTCTGATTGTTAGCCTTATATAAGGATCAGACTTCCATGTCACTGGCTCTGGTAAAAGCCAGCCAGATGAACTAACACAAAAAAAATTTCATAAAGAACAGATTATTATAAGAAAGATTATTTCCTTTTATACCTGGATCTTTTTCTGGTTGCAAGGTACATTGTCCTTCTTTTAAGCACAAGGATCTCAAGAGAAACTTGTTGTCTGTGATTTGGAATAGTTATAATTACCATATCTGCAGCCTAAGCCATACTAGGTCATTGACCCTTGTTCATATGGAGATATTTCAGCTCTCTGACATTTAAGCAACGGTAAATAACTTTAAAAAGGAGTTTTCCAGATGAGGGTTCTCTGTGAGTGTTAATCTTGATTGTCCATTCAATCATCATGAAAAGGAGTAGGGACAATAAAGGCACACATCTAGATATAAGAATGCTTCCAGATATAACCAGCCTGCTAGAAACATGGAATGATGGGTAAAGATCTGCTCTGAGGGTAGCACCCCAATATGCTGGGGACATGGTTGAAACAAGCAGGAGGAAGGACCTAGTCAGGGGAGGCTGAAATATCCCTCTATCTGTTTCCAGCCATCACCAGGTGACATGCTCTGTTCTACCATTCTATTTCTCTGATGTTCTTTCTGCATTATCAGTACCTAAAGCCAATTGAGCCTTTTGAATTAGGGACTATAACTTCTAATGCCAGGAGAGAGAAACAATTCCTCTCCTCTCTAGTCTGTGCATCAGAGATTTTGTCACTTAAGAAGTCTGAGCAAAACATTGAAATGTCCCGTATGTTTTTGTGTTTAAACGGGATATTTTCTAATAGTCATCAGGCTATCATGGATCATACCTGTAGTTCCATCAATTTAGGAGACAAGAATATTGCCACAAGTTCAAGGCCAACTGGCTTGGTCTATTTAGCAAGTCTCAGGCCAATCAGAAGGACAGAGTAAGGGCATGTCTCAAAACAAACAAACAAATAAACAAACAAAAAACCAAGCAAACAAAAATAATCCTAACAAAAATTGAGACTGTAGTGTGGAAAAAAATATTCAAACAGGAGGAACTACATATTATTGCTAAATTAGGAAAAAGGCACAAAGCAAGAATTATTATTCCAGAAGGAAAGAACTTAAAGAAGTCTATGGTCCACAAAGGTCTCATGGAAGAAGTCATCCTTGACCTATCCTCACAAGGATGTACTAGAAGGATGCAGAGTTAGGAGGCTGAGTCTGGTGAAAACTATTTAAAAAAAGTCATATGTGATGAAGCAAAGCTTAGTTATTGTGAGTAATAAAGCTGAACAAATATGTGAAACTCCAGTAGCTTGACGTTTATAAAAGTCCCCAGCTCCTTCCCTGTAATTACATACATGGGAGTCTTGAGCATTGTTGAGGCTGGAACAAGAGAGAAATCTCTTCTCCTGAGATGTCCTTCATCAATAGGTTTCTATTCATTATAAATCATCTTCTTGTCAGTACCAGGTCCAGGTCATGACATGTGGTTGATATGCATTCATAAATGAAGATAGATAAATTTATCTTTGACTTGTAATATAATCTAGAGACAGCAGGCTATGTTTATGGCAAAAATAACCAGAGCATCAAGTAGTCTCACACACTTCAGCCATCTCATTTATAAACTGACTTAAGCTATCTCTTTAATGATCTCCCATATTTTCTGACATCCATTACTCACAGTCTACTTTCTGAAATTAGACTCAGCTTTCTCTGTTCCATCCACCAACAAGACTCATGCTCAAAACCCAGAGTAAGACTAGCTGACAGTGATCCTTCCAAGATGATGCCAGGCGTTTCTTCTTTCCCCGCTCAGCTATTATAACTCTTCAGGGAGGTTGGGCATCACATTCTTTCCCGATAAGGAAGCCAAACTAGGAGAAACCAGCTGATTTTATATACATCATCTAATGTATAAATGTATTCGAAGATAAATACATCTAATAAAAAATCTGATTCATGCCTCTGATTTCAAACCTGAATTTTTTATTTTAAAGATTTGTTTTATGTGTATGAGCATTTTATCTGCTTATATATAAGTGTGTCATATGCATGCAGTGTGCCAGCAGTGGCCAAAAGACTGCATAGGCTCCCCAGGAATGAGAATTATAAAAAGTTACAAACATCCATGTGGGTGCTGGGAATTGAACTTGGGTTCTTTTGAAAAAGCAGCCACTGCTTTTAACAACAAATAATCTTTACCCTCCAAAGTGGAGTTCTTCACAGCACCATCATTCAAACCTCCTTCCTGGGTAAAAGACAAGGTCAAAAACCAAATATCAACTGTTAATAATGAAGAAATCCTGTACTGCATTTCATCCTACTCAGTGTACACAATGGTAGACAAACATTACTTACTTAACAGTGAACCTTCAAGTTCAAAGAGTTTAAGTCACTTTCTCTGGGACACAGCTGTGGAATCATAAAATTACTTTTGCATAATTTCAAAATGTGTCCTTTAGCAGTTTCATTTTAGTGCTAACTTACAAACACAGCAAGAATCAAGAGAGAAATTTTCTTTTGCCATTGCATCGAAGATTGCATGGCGGCAGGGTGACCTGTGGTGAGAGGTACACATTATTGATAGCAGCATCTGTAACTGTGTCTATAGAAATACACAGACACAACCCTTGGGTTCCCACCCCCACTCATCTCTTCCTAAATCCAGGCAAGCAGGGAAAACCACTTTAGGCCAGAATCCCCCCTCCAGTAAAATCCAGTTTGCTGGACACCCCCAACCCCCCAAAACCATATCACCTAGCAAACTTAGTGGTTACCTGAGACCCACAGATCCTCAGCACCAATTAGACAAAGAGGTGAGTGACAGACACTTCACTCAGCCTAGGCAGAGAGCCCGGTCTAAGGGATCTAGGCCCAGAAACACAAACCTTGGAACTGAACCCCCACTCATTTCTCCCCTAAATCCAGGCCAGCACTCCACAGTAAAAATCCTGCAGGCCAGAAATCACCAGTAATATACAGTTTACTGGACATTTTCAACTACAAATCCCACCCCAACCTCCAAACCACCCCATTACCTGGGGACCTCAGTGGCTACCTGAGACCCATAGGTCCTCAGCACATATTGGACCAGGAGATCTGAGTTCCTCACCACCTACTGGATCAAGAGCTTCTATCTGAGACCCTTAGTTTTCAGCACCTATTGGATCAAAAGAGGCACCTAAGACCCACAATTCGCTAGCACCTACTGGATCAAAAGCTTCTATAGGATCAAGATTGGATCCCTGAAACAGAATCAGCCAGCTCTTATTACACTAACAACAGATCATGGTGACACAGAATACACTACCTCCAAGTGAACCAAAAGCCCAGATTGGACCAAGAGAGGCTTCCTGAGACACAGACACAACCAGAACAGATTGTACCAAAATCAGCTCCCTGAGATACAGACAAACCATGCAGTAATCCAAGGAAATCAATGAACAGACACCATTGCAAGAATACATATAACAACATAAAAAGCAACATGGCACCACAAGAATCTGGAGTTCTACAACAACAAGACGTAATAGTGACAAGAAGCTAAAGGAAATCACCTGAAAAACAATTTTATGAAAACAATGGAAGCCTTAAAAGAGGATATAAAATTGTCCTTAATGAAATAGAGAAAAGATAAATAAAAAGTTGAAAGAGATTAACAAATCCCTGAAAGAAAATAAAGAGAACTAAGAAAAGCAATCAAACAGGTAAAGAAAACATTTCAAGATTTAAAAATTGAAATGGAAACAATAAAAAAGATACAAACTGAGGCAATGCTAGAAATAATCTGAAGAAACAAACCATAACTACAGATGCAAGCATAACCAACAGAATAAAAGAGATGGAAGAGAAAATCTTTGGTGTGGAAGGTTCAATAGTGGAAATAGATGTCAGTCAAAGAAAATACTAAAACCAAAAAGGTCATAACACAAAATGTCCAGGAAATATGGGACATCATAAAAAGACCAAACCTAAAAATAACTGAAACTACAGAAGGAAAGAATACTAGCTCAAAGGCACAGAAAATATAATATATTCAACAAAATTATAGAAGAAAACATTCCCAATCTAAAGAAGGAAATACCTATAAAGATACAAGAAGCTTACAGAATACCAAATAGTCTAGACCTCCACCCCTCAAAAACCTCTGCTTGCCACATAATAATCAAGCCATTAATCCTACAGAATACAAAAGAATACTAAGAGCTGCAAAAGAAAAAGGCCAAGTAACTTATAAAAGCAGACCCATCAGAATAACCCAGATTATTGCAAAAATATTCACTTGCAATATATTATATAAAGGATTAATATCTATTGAGGGGTAGGTATATAAACACTCAGGATACAAATTGAACCTTAAGACAATTCTTGGAGAGTGGAGCTATTTAACACTAGGTCGCTGATTCATTCCCTGATAAAGCATGAATAAATGGGGCACAGGTCAGAGTTCCCCAGGTCTCTATTGGTTCTGGCCATGCCCTATAGAGGTCCTGAACTCAGGAGTTATGTATCTGGGCTTCCCTAAGTAGCACCTGAATCCCACTACATCTCCCCATTTTGTCTAACTAAGATAGTTCTAAACTAAGTAGAAGAGTATATAGAATAGGAAGCATTGTAAGGTAATGGGCGAGGGAAAGGTAATAACATAAGCAAGGTCTAACTATAACTAACAAACAACAAACATAAAATATATCTTAAATGTCTAGAATATTGGTAAGTGGCAATGTACAAGGATCATTTCAAGGCTGTTTACCATCAATGTTAAGAATCTAATACCTGAATGATTTTTTGCTAAGATATGAGATGGTAGTAACCTTAACTATATAGTCTTCAACCACATCAAGATCTGAGAAGGAAAATATATTACCTGAAAGCTGGAAGTACATGAGAGTAGCTTTGAAGATTCAAGAAAGGACAGCGACAGTCAGCTACCGCGACAGTTAGCTACCTAGACAGTCAGCCATGGCTTTTCTGCAAAGGTGGAACATCCACCCTTCTGGCTACAGGCCTATGATATCTAATAGATCTCTTCAGTAGCAGGGCATTTTTGGAGAAACCATCACATCCTGTCTAGGCAAGTTTCAGTAGTCTCTATCTGTCATGCTGCTTATCCAGATTGAACAGTGTGTATACTGTTAGCAGTCGAGGCAGGGGCAGTTCTTTGCCCAACGGGTTATTGTCCACCAAAGAAGACAAACTCCTTATGGAGTGTCCTTGATGCCCAACACACTGGAAACAATAAAAACCAAAAGATCCTGGTCAGATATTATACAGACACTAAAAGACTACAGTTGCCAGCCCAGACTACTATACCCAGCAAAATTATAAGTCAGTTTATATAAAGTAAAGAAGATATTTCACAACAAAACCATATTTAAACAAACTTAACCCCACAGGAAAAAAAAACGCAAAGAAAGGAAACACACACACACAAACACACACTATCACCAAAAATAACAGGAACTAATAATCACTGGTCATTAATATCCAATAATATCATTGGATTCAATTCACCTATAAAAAGACACAAGCTAACACAATGGATACAAAGATAGAAGCCATTCTTCTGGTGGATACAAGACACAACTCAAGGGGCTGGAGAGATGGCTCAAGGAGTTAAGAGTATGGGCTGTCCTTCCAAGGGACCCAGGTTCAATTCCCAGCACCCACATGGCGGTTCACAACTGTACTCTGGTTCCCAGAGATCCAGCACCTTCAACACAGATATACATGGCGGCAAAACACCAATATAAAAATAAATAAATATTTTTAAAAAAAGACACAATTCAACTCCAAAGACAAATAATGTCTCAGAGTAAAGAGTTTTTTAAAGACTTTCCAATCAAATGAACCTAAGAAACAAGCTGGTGTAGCTATTCTAATATCTAAAAAAATAGACTTCAAACTAAATTAAATCAAGAAAGACGAGGACAGATATTACTTATTCACCTCAGGAAAAAATCCATCAAGATAAAGACTCAATTCTGAACATTTATACCCCTGACACAAGGGTGCCTACATATGTACAAGAAACATTATTAAAACTTAAATATCACATCAAACCCCATACATTAATAGTGGGAGACTTCAATATCCTATTCTCACCAACAGATAGGTCTACTGAACAGACACTTAACAGAGAAATGAGGGATCTGACAGATCTAATAACTCAAAGGACTTAATAGATATATACAGAACTTTCCACCTAAACACAAAAGAATATACCTTCTCAGCATCCCCATTAAATTTTCTCTAAAATTGACCTTGTACTTGGTTATAAAGAAAATATGAGTAGATACAGAAATTGGGAACTACTCCTTGTATCCTATCAATACACCATGGGCTAAAGTTAGAGTTCAACAAGAACACAGACTATAGAAAGCCTACAAACTAATAGAAAGTGAACATCTCTCAATTGAATCACCTCTGGGTCAAGGAAGAAGTAAAGAAAAAAAAATCAAAGACTTCCTAGAATTCAATAAAAATGAATCCACAACATATTCAAACTTATGGGACACAATGAAAGCAGAGCTAAGAGAAAAGTTCATACCACTAAATGCCTACATTAAAAAAAAAAATCTTAAGAAAAATCTTGCACAAGAGACTTAAAAGCACAGATAAAAGCTCACATAGAGGAGCAGACAGCAGGAAATAGTCAAACTCAAGGCTGAAATCAATAAAATTGGAACAGAGAACAATACAAAGAATCAATGAATCAAAGAGTTAGTGTTTTGAGAAAGTTAGCAAGATAAACAAACCCTTATCGAAACTAACCAAAAGACATACAGACAGAGAGAGAAAGAGAGAGAGAAAAATGAAAAGGAGGGCATAACAACAGACACCCAGGAAATCCAGAGAATCATTATGTCATACTTTGAAACCTTGTACTCAGATAAATCAGAAAACCTAAAAGAAATGGACAGCTTTCTGCAAAGGTACCACTTACCAAAATTAAATCAAGACCAGAAAAATGACCTAAATAGCCCTATAACCACCAAGAAAATAGAAGCTGTTATTAAAAGTCTTCCAACTAAAAAAAGCCCAAGGCCAGGTGGTTTCAGTACAGAAATCAGCCATATTGTTAAAGAAGAACTAATACCAATACTTCTCAAATTATTCCACACAATAGGAACAGAAGGAATATTGCCTTGCCAAACTCTCTTTATGAGACTACGGTCACCCTGATATCCAAGCCACACAAAAATGCAACAAAGAAAGAGAATTACAGACCAATTTTCTTCATGAATATTGATGCAAAAATAGTCAATAAAATGATGGTAAACTGAATTCAAGAACATATCAAAAGTATCATCCACTAGGTTTTATCCCAGAGATGCAGGGATGGTTCAATATATGAAAAACTGTCAAATGACATCCATCATATAAACAACCTGAAAGAAAAAAAACCACATGATCATCTCCTTAGATGCTGAAAAGCCTTTGACAAAATCCAACCCTTGGTGACAAAAGTCCTGTAGAAACCACGGATACAGAGAAAATACCTAAATATAATAAAGGCAATATACAGCAAGCAAACACCCAACATCAAAATAAATGGAGAGAAATTCAAAGCAATCCAACTAAAAGCAGGAACACAACAGGGCTGTCCTCTCTTCCCATATTTATTTAATATAGTTCTCAGAGTCTTACCTGAAGCTACAAGACAACAAGAGGATATCAAGGAGATTCAAATTGAAAAATAAGAAGTCAAACTATCCTTATTTGCAGATGATATAATAGTATACATAAGAGACCCCCAAAATTCTACCAAAAAACTTACAGCTTATAAATACCTTAAGCAGTGTAGCAAGTTACAAGATTAACTGAAAAAACTCAATAGCCCTACTATACATAAATTATAAAAGGGCTGAAAAAGAAATCATGGAAACATCACTCTTTATAATAACTGCAAATAGCACTAAATATCTGGTGGTAACTCTAACCAAAAAAGTGACAGACGGGTATGACAAAAACCTTAAGTCATTGAAGAAATTAATTGAAAACAATATCAGAAAATGGAAAAATTTTCCTTGCTCCTGGATAGTTATATTCATTATAGCCAAAACGGCAACCTTACCAAAAGCAATCGACAGACTCAATGCAACCCCCATCGAAATCCCAACACAATTCTTCACAGACCTTAAAAAAACAATACTCAACTTCATACGGAATAATAAGAAACCCAGGACTTCCAAAACAATCCTGTTCAATAATAAAACCTTGGGAGGCATCACCATCTCTGACTTCAAGCTATACTATAGATCTGCAGTAATAAAAATGGCTTGGTACTGGCATTAAAACAGACTTGTGGATTGATGGAATCAAATCAAAGCCACTGACATTACCACACACTTATGAACACCTGATTTTTTGACAAAGAGGCCAAAAATAGACAATAGGCAAAAAGATAGAATCTTTAACAAATGGTGCTGGTATAACTGGATGGTGGCATGTAGAAGAATATAAATAGATCCATCCTGCACAAAACTCAAGTACAAGTGGATCAAAGGTCTCAACATAAACCCAATTACACTGAACCTGATAGAAAAGAAAGTGAGAAATACCCTTGAGCACATTGGCACAGGCAACCACTTCCTAAATCTAACATGAGTAACATAGACACTAAGAACAACAATTAATGAATGGGACCTCTTGAAACTGAGAAACTTCTATAAGGCAAAGAACATGGCCAAAATGATAGCCTAAAGAATAGAAAAAGATCTTCACCAACCCTACATCTGACAGGGGAGTGATTTCTAAAATATATAGAGATCTCAAGAAACTAAAGGCCAAAACACCAAATAATCCAATTAAAAATGTGGTTCAGAGCTCAATAGGGAATTCTCAACAGAAGAATTTCAAATGGCTGAAATTTAAAAATGCACATCATCCTTAGCCATGAGAGAAATGCAAGTCAAAACAACTCTGAGATAATACCTTACACCTGTCAGAATGGCTAAGATCAAAAACACAGATGATAGCCTGTGCTGGAAAAGATATGGAGCAAAGGGAACACTCCTCAGTTGCTAGTGGGAATGTAAACTTGTACAGCCACTCTGGAAATCGGTATGGCATTTCCTCAGAAAACTGGGAATCAATCTCCCCAATGATCCAGCAATACCACTATTGGGCTTATACCTAAAGGAGACACAATCTCGTACACAGCAGCATTATCTATAATAGCCATTACTTAGAAACAACCTACATGCCCCTCAACTGAAAAGTGAATTAAAAATTTTCATACATTTACACAATGGAGTACTACTCAGCAGTCAAAAAATTACATCCTAAAATGTGCAGGCAAATGAATGCATTTAGAGAGGCAATACAAAACAGAAATATAGACATGGTATGTACTCACTCATAAGTAGATTTTAGACAAAAAGCAAATAATATTCAGGTTACAAACCACAAATACCAAGCAGCAAGGTAACAGAAGGAACTTGAAAGAGACCTCCAGGGATCTTCCTGAACGGGGAAAATAGAGACAATCTCCTGAGTGAACTGGGGTCATAATGGGGAGTAAGTGAGGAGAGATGGAAACAAATCATGAGAGAAAGAGATGATTGAGTGGGAGGAGCAACAGAGAGGAAAAACAAAGAAATGGTTATCTTGATAGAGGGAGCCACTGTGGGATTAGTAAGAAACGTCCTGCTAAGGAAACCTCCAAAAATCCACATGATATCCCTGGTTATAGAACTCCAAGCAATAGTAGAGGGGGTGGCCAAACAGGACTTCCCCTATAATCAAATGAATGGCCACCCTAATTGTCATTATAGAACCTTCATCCAGCAATGGATAGAGGCTGAAGCAGAGAGCCATAGTTAAGCAACAGGTCCAGCTCCTGGCCCAGCTAAAGAGAGAGAGGGAAGAGTGTATATGAGCAAATGGATCAGGATCATGAGGAGGAGACCCACAGAGATGGCTAACCCCAGCTCTTGGGAGCTCACTGAATCAGCAACAATCACTGAAGATCCTTTATGGAAAGGAACTAAACCCTCCAAAGGTAGACAACTGTTAAATGGCAAGGGCAGTTTGTGGAGCCTCTTGCAGTAGAACCTGAGTGTATTCCTAGTGGATGAACTGACATCTCGGCGTTCATTCCCTACAGAGGAATACCTTACTCAGCCCTGACACTGCAAGGAATGTGGATATTTGTTAGATATTTAATAAATCCTGAAATATCAGAGGCAGCACACAGTCAAATCCTAGGCAGACAGCTCAGGAAATTCTTGATCCTTGAATAAACAGCTGAGTCAGTCACACACACCTTTAATCCCAGCACAGGGAAAGCCTGGAGTGGGGACCAACCTCCTTTATCCCATAATCCCAGAGACAGAACTTCTTCTGTTTCTGTGAGTTTAATGCTACACACCTTTAATCCTAAACTGGATGGGATAGGGTATATAAAGGTGGTAGAAACCCAGCAGAAACAGAAGCGACTGACTCAAGCTACAGGCAGAAGAGACCAGGAGTGAGGCTGAGGAAGTTGCAAGAGAGTTTGGTGAGAATTGACTGTGGTACTTTCTCTCTCTGATATTTCAGCCTTTCCCGATATTTGGCTCTGAGTCTTCTTTTCTTATAACCCAAATTTGTGCTTCTACAGATAAGGGACTGGGACCTGCCTTAACTGGATATGCCAGAACTGACTCAGTTTGGGATTCCTTGTCTTCCCTAGGGAATGGATAGGGGTTTGGGGTAGGAAGCTGAGGAAGGACTGGAAGGAGGGGAGGAAGGAAAAACAGTGCAGGGTTTAAAAAATAAATAAAAAAAAGAAATAGCTACATCCTATGTATATACTTTTAATTATTAGAGTCCTGCTGTCTATCAGAATCATTTTAGGGAAGCATGGCTAAAAGGCCTAATCAGCCTGACTCTATTTAATATGCTCTGGAGGATTGACTCCAGAGTTAAGAATTATGAATGAAAATGACCCTCCTTCTGTCTTCCTCGAACTAAAACTTTAAAATCTCCTTAAGTCCATAATAAATAATGACTCACTCATTTGTATACAATATAATATTATCATATCCTCCTCTCATTTCCTCCCTTCAAATCTCTCTGGATTCCTTTAACATGTCCCCATCCAATTTCATGCCCTCTGTTTTTGTTTTTATTTCAAATAACTCACTAAGTGAAGTTTGTGCTGCTTCCTCCATGTATGATTGTGAAGCCATCCCCTGGCGCATGGGGCAACCTACCAGTAGCCACATCTAAAGAATGATTCCCCTCCACCAGCTATTGCCCACTGCCAATAGCTCTTCAGTTATGGGTAAGGCCTTGGGAGTTCCTTCCCATCCATGGTGGACCTTTTAACTTTCTTGATCTTGTGTGAGTAACCATAGCTGCTGTGCTCATGTATGCAATGGCCATGTCGTGTCAAGGTTACAGCATTTCATAGCTCTCCCATCTATCCCCTGGGCCTTGAATTCTTTCTTCCATTTTCCAAACTGTTCCCTGAGCCTTGTAAGTGTGTGGTGGTGATGTAGATGTCCCACTCACGGTCATTTACTTATAACACTTTGAAGAGTACCAAGTCTCTATTAACCACTACTCATTGCAAGAAGCTTCTCTAATCAAGACTGGGATAAGCATAAATATGTGGATAAAAACATACATATTTTGAAGGCAATGTGAAAATACGACTATTTAAAACAACAACATCAGTAGTTTCTCTCATAGGGCCTATGATTTCTCTAAACAGGGTTTTTGTTTTGTTTTGTTTTGTTTTTAATCCCTCTCGTGGAGTTGGCCTCAAATCTAATCAAGAGAATCATTGGTTATACCTGTAATGGTCTTTCCACTTTTGCACAAGTGGATGCCTGCTGCTTGTCAGGTAAGTACTGTATCATGCAAGTCCAGTTATGCCAACAACTAGTGATGCCTTTTCCTCACTAGCTGCATCCATATCACCTTCTAGCACTAGGAAAGATAGGCAGTAGGGAGAGAGTTTTCTGGTCAGCTCAAGAGTCATATCTTTAGGTCCTGTGAAGTGTATGTTATCTTCTATGATGAATCTTATCATCTAGGTATGGTGGATCACCAAGAACAATGGTTATCACCTATATATTTGGGTGCCTCTTGGGCCTCTTGAGACAATAACTCATAGAAGTAACTCATACCTTTCTTGAATTCATTTTTGTTCACAAAATGAATCATATCCTGGTACAAGGAATCCCATGTGTTTTTCATTCTTAAATGTTCATATATTCACTTGACAATCATTTACAAAGCAACTTAGAAAATTATTCATCAAGTATTGTGGAAGGAGACATTGCATGCATTCTGGTGAATATGATATTCCTTGATGTATTAGAAAAATGACAGAGCATGTATCTCTGAAAGTGTCATCTGCTCTCTCCACTCTTCCCTCTTCCTATGGCTGTCCTCCACACTGAAGAACAATATTGCATGAAATATTGTTTGATGCCTTCTGCTGAGTTGAGAAAAAAACCTATAATGAAGCTACTTAGCAAGTATCAAGTTATCTTCCTCTAAGAAGATGACCAAATGATAATCCCTTATGTTCAAAAAGATTTTACTTATATAATAATAAGAGTAATAATAATAATAATAAAGAGACTTTATTTAAAACCCAAGATCTTTCAGCTTTAGCACCAGATAATTTTCTATGGAAACATTATTTTATGGGTATGGCTCTGTATCACTTAAATGGCTTTGTGAGACTCATACATGATTGATTCATTCAAGAAACCAGTGGGTAAGGTACAGTCTGGAGGCCAGTCCTGACTTACAGAGGTCATGACTTGCAGAAAAGAACTGTTCTGTCTGATGCCAGCTAGAGAACAATGTCAGCCAAGCAAGAGATAGACAGACTGAGGCAGCAGAGGTCTGCAATCACAGCAATAAGACCACTCCCATGTCCAGAAGGGAAGTATTCAAGACATAAGAGGGCAAGGGGATAAAATCATTTTCAATGCTCATCTTATATTATAAATTGAGACCAAAGAAGTAGGGAGTCAGACGAGTCATATCCTAGAGCCCTCAAAGTTGAAGAGCTGGGACTATAAACCAGATGAGATTGAAGCTAACAGCAATTTAGTTGTTCTTATAACTCTCACAATGACCTGTTACCTAATGACTATGGATAGATAAGTATGAGCTACCTCATGTAATCTCTACCACATCCAAATTCAAATTGGCGGCAGACATGTTCTAATGTTGGCTCCGTGGGCTGGAGCTACTCCATAAAGGATGGATGCTGCTTTCCCATTACTAGAGAGAATATGTCCAAGAAGCAATACATTTCAAAGGTGAACTCCATCTACACATCAGAATCTTTCACAATAAAAATATTCTTAAACACAGCAAAAACACATTTCAGTACAGTAGTTCAGATATATGAGGTTCCTCCAGTGGACTAATGAATATGTTTTTCTGTCTCCAGAGGGACAGAGCTATAATTACAAGGAACAATCACTGAATAGCTATTGATATTAGTTGAGTTGACCTGAAATCTGATGTTTTGAATGTTCTTTACTGTTAACAGTGTATTTCAATCTGGAAAAAAAAACTAGCTTTAAGAAATACAACAGTGCTTTTAAAGATAAATCCTTCCCTGGGACAGCTGTTTTATGCTACACTTTCATGCATATCACCTCATTTAATTCTCACGAGACCATTAAAATATTCTCAGAATGCTTCCCTTTCTAGCAAAAAAACAATCAAACAAAACCACAAAAACTTCCACAAAACCAAAATTCAAAACCGACTCTCAGATACACTAATCAATTCCCTACATCTAGATAGCAGCGGAGACTAGAATGTAGGTGCACCAAGCCCACAGTCCACGTGACATCTATTACTCCATCTCTTCCTTCTGACAGTGCAGAAGAGTAATTCCACCTTCTTTCTTCCATAATACTGGTTTACAAAATAGTTTTAAAATGATACATGCATTTAAAGGTGAGGTTAAATTGTTAGCTTGAAAGAAAAAGAAGAATGGTACTTCTGATCTACTTTTCAGTCACCTTCAAAACCAGAAACAAAAGGAATTAATTATTTAAGTGTTACGGGTGAAGTCACTGAAATCAGAAGAAGGCATCCCCTCCTCCTGGAAAATGAGGAGCCTTTTCATCCATACTCTCTTGTGAAACTTCAAACCCATATGATGAGTTATGTGAGCCCGCCATGCAGAATAGCGATATGTATCATAATTGCAGCTCTCTGTGAGGACTATCTATCAGAAACCTTAATGTAATTGCCAGACTGAATTCTAATTCATCTCTGAGAGAAGCTTATTACTTTGGGGGCGTCGTATCACCTGCTTTTAAATCACACACAAGTATAGCTGCAATGATCTATTTAGTCTTCAACATTTTAAATGTCCCTGCTTGTGTCTCCATTAATTCTCCATCTGTCGCCAGTTCAGACAAGATACTGGTCAATAGCAGGGCAGTTTTAGAGCCCTATATGTTAGCTCTCCCACCAATTCATTCTTCCCCACATAACTGCCAGAAAGTTTCCAAAAACAAAACAAAGTTGTCTGTGGGACATTTTGATGAAAAGCCATGGGACAACTTCCCATCACCCACAGTTGAGGCCATGGCCAATCACTTTCAGCTGACATTGAGACTTTCACCAAACATAGCGTTATAGACCACAGTGGAAGTAGTTGAGATCAGGCTAGAAAACAGCCAAAGAACTCAGGCCTGCCCATCTCCTATCAGGAGCTGTAGAGATGCATTCTACTGTGGTCTACAATACTAACAACTCTCAGAATATCAGGACAAAGAAGATGACCAGGGAGGATCACTAGCAGTTCAACAGACACACTGCCAACATGGAGAACATTCTTGCGGATAAACAGCTGCAAGAAGAGAAACTGGGCAGAGTCAAAATGGCCTAAGAGAATTATTATGAAAAAATAATCATTGAAACATTCATTCTTAGTAACTTGTAAAAGTTTGGATTTAAAAGACAAAATATAACGTAACTACAAAAGCAGAAATTATAAAATGGGTTTGCTGCCTGTAATGATAAATCTGGGTTGTTAACTTGATTAGATTTAGGATCAACAAAGAAACACCTCTCTTGGAAAGTAGTTGGTAGTAAGTATATTTCTAACAGGATTAACTGACAAGAGAAGACTCCCACCCCTACCATGCCCCAGAGTAGTCAGTAATGATGCCTGAAGGACAAGCTGTACTGCTTTTTAGATGCCCATCCTCCCTCCTTGCTGGCAAGTACATCTGCTGTACTGCCGTTGCCACTGTGGGCATCGTAACCTACCTTCTTCAGTGTTCCTATGTAAACAGAAGAACAGCGAGCGGCTCTGCTCTTGGGGACCACACCCCCCGGCAGAGCCTTGAGCACAAGATTGTGACTGCTCAGACATCTAGGCTCATGGACAAAGCAGCTACGAGATTCTCAGTCTCTCCAGTGTGAGACAGCTATTGTAGGACTACCTAGGCTGCATCATCCAAGCCAACCCTCCCTCCAAATACATTTCTATTTCTATTCACTTCTGATCCTCTAAGCAGGCTTGACTAAGAAATGCCAGAGATATGGAGTCCGATGGCCCTCAGCATTCTCTTTTGGAGTGCTGCAGTATGGATAGATCAAAACTTAAAAGACAAAGTAGTTATGATCTGATATGAAATATGACAACTAACTTTATTTTTGAAAGAAGAGGAAAGATCAGCGTCATTCTTTGACACTCAGAAAATAAAGCCCAAATGTGCTAATCTGATGGCAGTCTGACAAGTGATCCAGGGACCAATCAAATCAAAGAGAAATAAAGAATGGATGAACAAAGGGTAGCTATGACAGAACCTCTGATGCCACTTCAACAAGAAGCCAAACATTTAATTGTGCTAAAAACCCATAAAAGTCAACATTTGTTTTCTTAAGTACAAAACTCTCAAATCTACACATAAACAGGGCATATCCAGTCCACATAGAAAGCCTCCAGGACTCCTTAGCCTGGATCACAGGTGTGTCCTCTTCTCCCGTATGATCACTGAGCTCCTTTGTATTAAAGCACCTGCCACAATGCTGCATATTAGCCTTGTTGTCCTGGTCAGGGTTTCTACTTCTGTGATGAAACACCATGACCAAAGTAACTTGGGGAGAAAGGGTTTACTTGGTTTATACTTAGACTTCACAGTCCATCAGTGAAGGAAATCAGGACAGGAACTTAAACAGGGCAGGAACTGTGAAGGCTTCAATTTATCCTTACAAAACTATTTCAGGGAAAGAGCAGTTGATCCTGAGGGCAGGACCCAGGTCTGAGTCTGGAAAGAATCTCAGGGATGTGCCTGACAGCCAATAGATAAAAAGTTAGATCTGCACTGAAAGTTCAGCCAGCAAATTTAGGGCGTAGGTTTGCACCCAAAGTGTAGCTAATGATTGCTGAACCCACACCCTTTCCTACCAAGACAAGTAGCACCCTGCTTATGGATGCTTTTCTATAAGAACCCCCTCACCTCTTGGCTCATGGCTGAAATCCTCTGCGGCTCTGGAACAAAGGGTTTCCACCCTGGTTCCTTTGAACCTGTACAAAGCAATAAACTGACCCTCACGTGTTTACATTGAATGCAGCTCCCTGTGGTCTTTGGGGGGTCCCTCTGCAGGGGTATAACACAACCATGAGGCAGAAGTTGACACAGAGGCCGTTGAGAAATGCTTCTTACTATCCTGCTTTCCCTGGCTTACCCAGCTAACTTTCATATAGATTCTAGTAAAACTAGCCCAGGAATAAAATCACCTACTATGAGTTGGGCCCCCTACCATCAATTACTAGTTAAAAAAACTCCCTACAGCTGGATCTTATAGAGGCATTTTCTTAATTGAGGTTCCCTGCTTTCAGATAACTTTTGCTTGTGTTGACAAAAAACAAAAAACCAAAAAACCAAACAACTAACCAACATACTTGCTTCATATTTTAGTTGTCATTTGAAAAATACAAGCCCCTAAAAAGGGAAGCTATTGTATCTTTTCTCTAACATAGTGGTAAATAGTTTGTAACTATAAATATTTGACCACGAATGAGAAAGAATGTGGATGTACTTTCACTATCCCCCAGGTGACCTCCCTTAAGGACATAGCTTTTACTCCTAGGCAGGACTAGGAAGGTAGTGATCCCAGAATGTGTAGAAGTCCTACTACCCTCAAGGCCCCTGAGCATTTTACATGGAGAGGTACACAACACAATGACTGTCTTCCAGTATGGCGGTGGAGGTTCCACAAACACAGGTGCCATCGCTACTACCCTGAGAACTTCCATTCCTAGAAAACAGACGAGGAAATGGGGCAGTGTAACATTTCCAAGTTCCCATGAATGGACAGGGTAGGGCTTGCCTGCTCCTATTTAAACTCTCCAGTCTGTGCTCTGTTCCCTCTTTCTGGCCCTAATTCTGTCCCAAGTTAGAAAAGCCATGTCAGAAAGTTGTATTCTGACACACAGGAATTTTATCTCCTGAGTGTCGGCAACCAAGCCCAGCATCTCCCTAAGACGGGCACTTTGCCACTGCCATTCAGTATGCTGTAGGCAGACTTCACATTCACTGTACATTAGGCAGTTTAGTTTACCAGAAGAACGCTGTGTCCCCTTGATAAATGGGGTCCCGGCTGCATTTACATCAGAAGGGGACTGGAGAGCAGACTTCCTGAGCATGATAACAGGCTGGGCAATGCATCACTCCCAATGTTGGCAAAAAGGAGTCAAGGCTGATAAATGAGGCCTCCATGGAAAAGACTCCTGGAGCCTCCAAGCTTCAACACACCAGCCCCAGCTGATCTAGTGCCTGATTAGGGGTTCAAGAACACAGACTCATTGAAGATCCAGCCCCTCATAGAGTCATCTATCTATCTATCTATCAGCAATGGCATGTGCAGCTTATTGTTGGAAGGGGATGGGGGGGGGTAGCTGCTATATACTTCGAGGGTAGAAAGAAGACACAGCCTTTCCCTTAACCCTCCCCTAATAATGACAACATTAATAATTAAGCCCTTAACCCATGCTAGCCCTTTTGCATGCACTGTCTCAGTGAGTCCTGGCCACTTCTCTGAGAAGTAGGCATGCTTCTCATTTGAAGGAATAGCCAACCTAATACCAAGGATAAGCTGCATATTCCAAGGTTGTCACAGGTTCATCTGTCCAAAGCCCTTGTGGTTATTATTCTCCAAATCTGTAGAAAATTGAGACTACTGAGTTGCACCATGAGTCTGCCATTCTGCATGTGTTGTTGTTTATCCTCATGTTAAAATAGGGTTACAGTATAGCCAGGCTTCTTGGGCTTTTTCGTAGCTTCTTAAAAGTCTAAAAATAGCTCAAAATAAATTTCAGATACATGCATAGTACAAATCAACTCAATGTGTCAAATGCTTTTTAAATGGCAAAATTGTGCTCAGCGCTGTCTAACAGCAGGAGGCACTGAAATGGTTGCTGGGTGTCCAAGTGCTTAGAATGCCAGGTGTTGTGGGATTATGCTGGTAATGTAAATATTTGTCCCACCTATGGGTTTAATAAGAGCTGATTGGCCAAAGGCAAACAGGAAGTATGGGAGGGGCTACCAGGCTAAGAAAACTCCAGAATATCTCACAGCAGAGACTGACACCAGACAGATGCCAGAGAGTTGCCAGAGAGAGTCGCCACAGGCACAATGAGGAGACAGCAGCAGATACAGAGGAAAGAAGTTGAAATGCTCTTAGAGAAAAGGTACCAAGCCGTGCAGCTGAGCAAGATGGGTTGAGTTCAGATGAAGGAGCTAGCAAGTTATATGACTTGGCCCTAGGTCAATCAGCACAAAATTAATAGAAGCCTGTGTGTGATGATTTCAAGCTAAGCGGGGCAGAGAGTGAGACTAAACCTCTGGGATAGACCAGAAAGTCCAGCCCAGAAACCTTTTACAACAGGCAGGTTCCAGCTAGGATAAGATCTAAGTCCCTCAACCTGATCAAACATTAGCCTCCTAACTGCAGAAACACTATTTACTCCTCCCCATGGAGATGAGTATCCACTAAGAACCATGGTTCCCCCAGTGATGCTTATTCAGGTGACTCTCACAGAATTCCTTCTGTTCCCCAGACCCTTCTCCTGCCAAAGTCTCTGAGGTAGGCCCCATCTTTTTTCCCACACAGATTGATCTTCCCTTCTGTACCCAGATCTGGAGTCATATGCACTATAGAAAAAAATAGAACCTAAAACTCTGGCGATAGGCTACTGGGTTTAGCAGTAGGGATTACTGCAGGCATAAAGTAAGGAAAGAGAGGACACACTTCCTCCCTCATGGAGTCAATATTATGATTGGGTCTGTGCACCAAAAAGAAGGCCAAACTTCTGTCCTGTGATCCACTGGTGTAGGACCCGCAATGGCTCTCTAGCCTAGGTCTTACATCCAAGCCCAGAGCATCACATTCTTGTAGTCTATAATATCCTGCTCACTCACACATTCATAAACAACTCCTTTACAAGTCTCTCCTTAAACAACCTCATCTGAATGCACTGCCTATTTCCTCCAGGGTTCATTGTGACACCATTCAGAGCAGAAACCGCACTTAATTCATTGTCTTATTACTGGTAGAACCAGCCAGAGCCAAGAAGGTATTAGTGGGTGGTGATTTCTTGATTGGCTATCCCTTTTGTTTGCTCAAAAGCTGGCCTTAAGGCACATCTATTTCAACGTATTATTTTAGACATCCATATATTTACAAATGGAATTGTCTTAATTGGGAGAGCTTAATGTTTTTTAACCTATTTAGGGGCACATGGATTTCTTAGGAAATCTGATGAGAGCTTAACCTAGAAAATTATACAGATGCATGTTTTCATCTACATTTGCATAAATTTCCAGGCAGTTAGCAAGCTATGGGTTAAGAGCACCTGTGGTGAAGCCATTATTTATTAAAGTGAAAAATCCTATCATGGTGTGAAGCCTTGCTTCACAATTGTAGTACACAGTCATTCATTCCTAATGGATTTGTCCTTATAACAGTAATTATCTTTAAAGTGAGATGGCACTACAGTTTGGTCACCAGTGTCTTATTTCTAGGACTTTGGTTTCATGATATCTTCCCTCAATAGTTTATATATTCTAATTAAGCTCATACACTACATAATAGAAAAATAATCACACGAACACATGTAATTCTTGCTCTGTTCCCAGGGTTGTTCTAATTTCCTAGCATGTATAGACTTACTTAATGCCCAGGGCAATACCACAAGTTCAGCCTGATTCCCGTTCCACCTGCAGCTCCTCAGACTCTGGAGACTACCCTGGTCCTGTCCATAAGGAGGTAGGGCATCACTTTCTGATTGTGAGATACAACTTAGACCCTTACAATACTTTGTTCTTAGCACTTTCTCTGGCTAAGCCACTAGGGGTATATGTGCTACATGTCTACATGTTATCCCTATACCTGCTCTAGTGAGTTTTCAACACATTTTCTTCTGTGACACAAGAACCAGAATATCTACCTTACAATTTAAGATGTCAATTAAAACTAAGAGGCTTTGAGAATTGTTTATGACTTAGATTAACCTGACCCCAACATTTTGCATCTCACATCATCTAATCCACATCAGCATCACTGTCTTCCTGGTTTACAGGTTTACAGATGGTAGAGGACATTTATTCTTCAAAGTTCAAAGTTTGGAACTGTGAATGTGTCTGTGATGGTTTAATCTTGACTGTCAGCTTCAGCAGACTTAGAGGCAATAGATTAACCGTGTACACTTCTGGGTATGTCTGTAAGAGCTTTAGTAGAGGACTATGGGGAAAAGACCTACACACTCTGAATATGGGCAACAGACACTCACCCATACACTGGAGGCTGGATAGGATAAAGAGGTGAAGAAGTGAGCGTCCTTCTATTCTAGGTATTCATAGCATTCGTGTGTGTGTGTGTGTGTGTGTGTGTGTGTGTGTGTGTGTATTCCCTCTCTCTTCCCCCTACTATAAGATGAACCAATTGTTTTTTCATACCTTCTCCACAAGATGAAGTAAAGCTACTGAAAACGTGGGCCATAAGTCTTTGCTCTGTTAAGATGATTTTGAAGGTATTTCTTTGTGATGATGATAAAACTAACTCAATAACCTTATAGCTACTTGTTGCTATGTCCATGCCCACTTCCTCATCTGAGGGCTAAGACTTTGGAAGCATATCTTCACAATGCTGCCACCTGCAACTTCCCATCCCCAACCAGATGTACCACATCCTCAGATGTGGTTTTCTCCCCTTTCCCTCTATCACCATAGTTTTGTGCTGTGTTAGGTTTGGTTTCAGACAAGTTTATTAAGTTGCCCAGGTGGAGTATCTTAAGTTCTAAATGTTCTATGCATTTGGCATTACAAATGTGCACTACAGGATGGATATGCAGCTGGGATTGCAAGGTGCACTATTCTTTCAATTTTGATGGATGAATCATCCATGGGAATGTGTGGTCTATCCACATCATGGTGCCACAGTTTCTTAACTGTCTCAATCCAACAATCCTTCTTTTCTCTCTCTGGACATTTCTGTCATACATCCCATCATCAACCACTAGGGAAAGACCATATTTCTTTTCCTGTCACTTAGTAGCAAAAATTTCCTTCTGCTTTCTCTCCTTTAATTTATACTTGAACATATGCACAGCAACCCCAGAAGGACCTCCTGCACCCTGGTGCTCCTCTGTTCATGCTCATTCAAGCTCTCATTTTCATCATTTGTCAGTTTTCATATAGGACTGAAATCTTTCCCTAGAAATTTTTCCTTTCAGTCTCTGCTCTCTCACCTTACTTCTGTCCTGTCATGAAACCAAGTCTAGGTGAACCCAATCTGGGACCTGTGTGCATGTCTCTGGACAATATGAAGCCAATGGTCCCGACTAGGCTTGATATGTACAGATGACCCGAATCTTAGTGGGGTCATGACCATAGGCCACCCCTGTGTAAAATCACCCATTTCCTGAGTAAGATCATTTTCTTACCCACATATGCTTATTTCACACCTTTCTCTCTCCTCATTACCCTGCCTGCTCTTAGCTGGTGATGTTGCCTGCCTCACTTTGCAGAAGGAACGCAGATGAAATCAAAGACATGACTGCTCATCCTCCAAACGTCCCTCACTGGGAGCTCCCATGCATTCTTGCTCCTGAGGCCACAATAGTGCCTCTCTTGGGACTTTGGGTACATCTTTCGTTCCCTCACAGACTTTTTCCCTTCTCCTACCTTCTTTGCTGAAAGGCTGATTGTGTTACCTAGAAACATGCCTCAGAGTTTATCTGAGCTGATACACACACTAACATGTTAGCATATCAAATGCCAGGATCCCAGCTCACTTCATCAAATGTTCTCACCTGCTCTGAAAGTATGTTTTGTGTACAGAAGCCACTAACAACATGTAAAGTGGGCTTCAGCAATGCTGTGCTCAGGTAGCATACACTAGGCGGCTTAAATAATAAAAGTGCTTTTTCGTCTTTCTTAGCATTCTGAAAGTTAGAAAAAGACACTTTTATGATTAGATTTATGGTGTGGGGGGAATCTCTTCCTGATAGACAGTTGTCTTCTTGTTGCACATTCATTGGACTGTTTCTTGGTGCATGCTTGGGAGGTTGGGGGAGAGAAAGAGAGACAGAGAGATAGAGATCTTTTACCTGCAAAGTCATTATGAGTATCGGATAGAAGTCTACCCATAAAGGGTTTAACTAGCATTAATTACTTCCTAAAGCCATGTCTTAGAAATATAATCATGTTGGCAATTCAAACCTGTGACTTCCTTAGGATGCATGTGTCCCTCCAAAACTCAACTGGAAACATATTCAATAGCATTAGGAGATCAGGTCCTCAGAAGGGGCTGATTTACAAATGCTCTCCCTCTGCAGATAGGATGGAGGCTTTATATGGGCCTGGAGGAAACCAGATAGAGCTTTTTACATGTCTGCTCTTAATTCATGAGAGGATAGATCTAGTCTCTTCCAAGGATGGAGCAATAAGGTGTCATTTTAGAGGCAGAGGGATCAGCTCTGGCCAGACAACAAATGTAACAGCTCCTTGATCTTCGACTTCTAAATGCAAAATTGTGAGCAATAAATTCCCATTGTTTGTAATGTTACACAGACTCAAGTGTTTTGTTTAGTCACACACACAGACGAATACACAGATGAACCGACTGATGTTCCGAGACAAAATCAGCTGACTCACTCTGCAGCCCTGGACATTGTGGTTTTATAAATGTCTTTTTTCTTTTTCAATATTTAAAGGCTGAAAAGATAGGTATAAGAAACAAAAAGAAGAGGAAAGATATATGCTTCTGGATGTGTGCCCACAGTTTCTCTACCCTCAGACAGACATTCTTCCCAAGTGGCTTCCCTGGCATGCCCTCTCCCTGCACCATTAATACCAGGTTTCCAGCCCATTAGGGGACCTAACACAGCATTTAGAAAGTGCTCAGGAGGTTTGTGCATGGGAATTTTCTAAGAATCCATTTCTTGGGAGTAAAGACATTCTTTATTATCTAATAAAATAGTTATATTGTGCATCAGGAGTCTATGATTCAGCTAGCATGATTCCATTAGCGGTTACGGCCAACCTGCGCCACTCTTTTGTGGTATACCAAATGATCTTCCCCTCACATCCATCCACTGCATTTTGCCTGCTTTGAAGTTAAGCAGGCCACCCAGGCTTGCCTCCTCATAAATGCCAAGCCCACACAGCTAATTGATTCATGCCATTAAGGATGCACTGACAAGCTCTTGGCGGAGACTGTACCTCCTACAGCAAAATGTGCGCAAATCTGGGTGGCCTGCAGAATCTCCATAGTAGATACATGAGTGTGTCATAAGACAGCTGGAGAAATGTACAAGGCAAGCCAGCAAGAGAAAGAGCCAGAGAACAGGCTTCACTCTGCTCCTGTTGGGATTTCATAATCAAGTCCCACCCACAAGATTGGCACTTACTGGCTCCTCCTCTTAATCAAAGCTTGGAAAGACTATTTTTCTCAAAAGGGAAAGTACAACCAGGCCAAAGATTTTTCTGACTATATCATGGAAGCCAGACCTTGGAAGACTGGACATCTGCACAGCTGCATGGCTCTACATGTGGACATTCCTGATAACAAATGGCACTCTTTCACTCAGCCCAACAAACAGTGGAACCATCTCCTAGCCATTCCTAGTTTCTTTTCTGACCCAAGAACAGATTCTCTTGTTTCAACTTCTATTCACACAAATGCGAGGGGTGAAAGGGGCTGGGAACTGGGGCCAGCAGCCAGGAATTTGGACTACCTCATGGAGCTTGAGGTCCAACTTAGCTGATTCTTACATTCTTCTTGCTCTTAGAGTCTTCCTGCCCCTTACTTCATTATCCCTGCAACATGTTCTGCCTATAGGGAGAGGGCCTTAATGATTGGAGTCCATACTGTGAAGTCTTGCACAAGGTGTGCAGAGATCCTGTCCCTATAGATGCACACCACCCTGTCCTACAGCTCTGTGCTCAGGAGACTAATGTCTTACATTAGCAGACTCCCTGGCCTCTTGCTTTGAGTCTGACCATCAGGAAACCTTAAGAAGCCTAGAACTCTGGCCTGTGTTGTATTCTAAGCCAGCTACATTCCTCCACTGAATAATTCTCAAGAATTCTTTTTGCCTTGAGCTTCCTGGAGCCTGTCCATGGCTGTGACACTTCTAGTTCAGAGGAAGGATCCTTGCATTGCTGTTACACCTGAGACACTACCTGACTCATTTGACTGTCCTTGTTTTAAGGATTAGTTTATTAACTAGTCAGGCTCTTCGGACTTACCCAGTTGACTCTGTAATCCATTTGTCACAGACATTCTGACCAACAAAATGCTTTGTCTTCACTTCCAACTACTGAATGGTCCCAAAGTCTAAGAAGGCTCACATCTGCAATTCCATCACTCAGGTAGCATCACAAGCTTGAGTCTATGCTAAGGAACACTAGAAATGCATAAGTATTTAGTAACTAAGGATTCCCAATGCCCTCCAGAACATCAGTCAAATCATCACATGGAAGGAGTCTCCACCCTAGAAGGTGAATATCATCCCCACTGGTAACAAATAACATCCTAGAAACAAAGCCCTGAAGACATTCATTGTATGTGAGGGGAAATCTGGGCTTAAGGATCCTCTACCCAATTACTATGTGGCAGGAAATGTCCTTCCCAAGTGCTCAGACCAGCCTGAGCCCTTCCACAGAATATCTGACATGAGAAGATCTAGCATCTCCAACATCCTTTACATGCATCATGCTTTCCCTGGTTTTCCTCCATTCTGTATGTCCTTTGCTCTATTATCAGTAACATCTAATGACCAGTACCTTGGTGATCTCTAACACAATAAGGCATCCTCTGCCTTATATACAATCTGCAATGAACTGTGTTTTCATCAGTGACTTCCAATAACTGAGCATGTCTGTGTGCTAGAAAATTTAGAGCATCATTTACCTTCATTATGTCATGTCTGCCAGATCAGTGGGATCCAGAAAGAAACTAAGGTCCTGCCTTCCTATTCCTCCCAGGAGTTTAGAGCAATGTTGGGCCCACAGGTTTTCTTCACGAAAATAAATTGGCTTGGGGTGAATTTGGTTCTTGTATTTGGCTGAGTAACAGCCAGGGAGTCATACCAGGTCTGCATCTAATCCAAAAGAAAGACATTTAGAAAAGCAAGCAGTTGATAGGGGAAAAATATGATCCTTTCCTGATGATTTTGAGCTATACAGTCCTGAGCAATCATTTGTCCATTGTAGGCCTCTCGGCTAGTGTCTACATCTTTTTTCTCCCTTACTGCCCTGCCCTCCTGGCTCTACCTGCCTATCCTCATTTTGGGGAAACCTTTCAGGAAGCTTGCCCTCCGACTGTCTTTGCTCCCTGTATTGAGCAATGCAAAAGTAATACTGAAGGAGCAAAGCAAATGCACTGTGGGGCCACCACCCCTACTTCCTTTCAGTGCCAAAAGGAGAAAGTCACCCCCTTTCAGCTCATGGTCAACTTGTATTTGTAACAAGCACTCATATCTGCTAACACTCTGAGTTCTGAGTAGATGTCAGCTGGGCTGTAACACTGCCTAGCTTGGCTTCATAAAATTGTTTAATTTCATCATATTTACTTCTGCAGATTCCTAGCAAGCACTATTAGATTTTCCATTTGCACTCAAATATGTTTCTTTTGAAATACAATTTAAGTTTGAAAAAGTAAGTTTGCCTGAAGATGGAAATGGAGAGATGGCGCTGTTGGCAGAACGTGCTGTGAAATCATGAGGACCTCACTTTAGTCCCTAGAACTCACACATGAAGGCAGGGTACACACATAGAATTACAGCACTGTTAGGGATAATATTAAGGGTGGCAGAGACAGGCAGGACCTGTTTGAAGTGTTTGAAGACTACTTATCTAATTGAAATATATCTTTGTATACCTATAGAAACCTAACTAACATGACTATAAGTTTGGTTATCATAGGTGACTATTAATCTCTAATTTATAATTATATATTATAATTTTAAATAAATTATATAAACATACTTTAAACAAGAGTAAAATATATATATAGTACAACAAAATTGACCTTAAATTTGTATTTATGAACTAAAATCTATGTTAGTATTGTTTTGATTGTTGATTTTGGGGTTTTTTTTTGGTGACTTTTTAATATGGCAGAGGTGTTTGTTGTGTCTCTAATTGCTGCCAGCAAACAGAGCAAACTTAAGAAATGTTATTAAAAAATTGTTTTTGCCTGTTCTTTTCTTTAATATAAGTAGAAACTTTAATTATAGTTATGTCAAGTTTTTGCGAGACATATGGGTTTAAGTTGTCTATAGTGGACATGTCATTTTTAAATTTTAGTTTGAACTCTGTCATTTTTGTTTTATAAATTAATTTAGGCTCTTTCTAAGCCGGCACTCTGTAAGGGTGAGCCATGTTCAGCTCGAGTGCCAAGATTGTGAAGCCCAATGGCGAGAAACCGGACGAGTTCGAGTCCGGCATCTCCCAGGTGCTGCTCGAGCTGGAGATGAACTCAGATCTCAAGGCGCAGTTGCGAGAACTCAACTTCACCGGGCCAAGGAAATTGAAGTTGGTGGTGGCCGGAAAGCCATCATAATTTTGTGCCAGTTCCTCAGCTGAAGTCTTTTCAGAAAATCCAAGTCCAGCTTGTTCGTGAATTGGAGAAAAAGTTTAGTGGGAAGCACGTAGTCTTTATTGCTCAGAGGAGGATTCTGCCCAAGCCAACTCGGAAAAGCCGCACGAAAAACAAGCAAAAGCAACCCAGAAGCCGCACCCTCACTGCAGTGCATGACGCCATTCTGGAGGATTTGGTCTTCCCAAGCGAAATTGTGGGTAAGAGGATCCGTGTGAAGCTCGATGGCAGCCGGCTCATAAAGGTTCATTTAGACAAAGCACAGCAGAACAATGTGGAGCACAAGGCTGAAACTTTTTCTGGTGTGTGTAAGAAGCTCACGGGCAAGGATGTTAATTTTGAATTCCCAGAGTTTCAGTTGTGAAGAAAATGACTGAATAAAGTGTCATTCATAAAAATAAATAAATAAATAGATAAGTTAATTAATTTAGATATGTAACTTGTAAGTCATTTTTGGCTTTATTTTACTGGTTTAGAATGTTTTTTAAGTTTTTAAACCTTTTTAGGCTTTATGTGGTATTTGCCCCACATTGGGAGCCATCTGTTGTAAATGATTTCTGGCCCCATTTGGGTCAGAGGTGGACTTGTCTATGGTGACTTTTACTTTCTAAAATATAATTTAGATGTTCATATTAATTTTGTATTTAATATATTTATTATATAATATATTATATAATATATATGATATTATAACTGTTTGGCCTATGTTTTAAACATATTGCTGGCTAGCTCTTTTATTCTAATTTAATTTATTTTTATTAATCTACTTGGCCACATGGCATATCCCAATGGCCTATTTTTATATTTTTACATGCTACTCCTTTGACAGCCAGATAGTCTAACTGACTCTGCCCTCCTTCTACCTATCTCTACTCTAATTCTTCTCACTTTTATAGTACTCTACATAGACTAAATCAGTTTTTATTTATAAAATTATATACATAATAGTCTTAACACACCAGCTCAGATGACAAAGCATCAGTAAGTGACCCCCCCTTTACACAAATTCATATGCTAACCAATTCAGACTTCTTGTATTTCATTATTTTATACCTCTGAATACTGAAGGGATATGTGATCAATATATCACCACACATATGTGTGGAGAAAAAGCTATGGATAGTTTAGAATAAGACATGCACCATACTTTAGTGTCCTCTTATCTGGGACCCAAAGGCAAAATAAAATGAGCAGTATAGAATACCCCTT
Organism: Sigmodon hispidus; assembly: GCA_004025045.1. Lineage (NCBI taxonomy): Eukaryota > Metazoa > Chordata > Mammalia > Rodentia > Cricetidae > Sigmodon > Sigmodon hispidus. Next base: position 133,191 of record PVIH01001413.1, read on the forward strand.
CTCACTTGTTCAAAGCATTAGATTTCCACCACCCTTGCAACTCTCTCGGAGCCTTGGTTTCCTTGACTATGAAATGAGTGAGGGCCTCTTCCCTTCAGCAAATAAGTCACATAGCCATCAAACACTTTGGCAATGAAGAGTTGGCCAAACAAAAGACCTTGCTGAAAGGAAGGAAAGCTTTATGTAACAGTCATGCTCTAAGTCACATCAGAGCAGGAGAAAAGATATTGCACCCAGCATCATATGTAGGGTTCCAGTGAAAGCTCCCAGAGAAGCTGCCACTGAGTACTGGAGAACACTGACCTTGCTGATGGAATAGAGATAGAGGATGGTGGATGAAAGTTCCTATGTTTAAGTAGGGTGGTATAAACTGTATCAAACCACTTGCCACTCATGGTCATCATTCATATGTTAGTTTCTTATTGCCGTGACAAATACATGGGAAGTTACTAGAGGGATGAAAAGCTATTCTGGCTCACAGTTTGAGGGTATAATTCATTATAGTGAAGCTGTGGCAGTGAGAGCATAAGGCAGCTGGTCACGTTATGTCCACAGTCAGGAAGCAGATATCAGACAAGAAGAGAGGCCAGTAAATTAAACTTCAATGCCACTCTAAGTTATTGATTCCCTGTAGTGTGACTCTACCTCCTAAATGCTCTACAACCTTCTACAACAGTGTTATCAATTGACGGCCAAGTGTTCAACCACAGAAGCCTATGGGGAGGAATTTCACATTCAAGCCACACCACCATGCAACATATGGCACATCTACTGTGTATCAAGCACCGTGAAAGGAAATGGCAGAATTATTGCATCCTATTTCTATAGATACATGTCCTTCAGATATAAGAATCTGCGTGGAATAGGCATGTAATGACTTCAAAGGAAAGTACTCTTGATTGGTCAAATATGCAATAGCTTGGGTCATTCTCTTGCCCTAATCAAATTCATCAAGAAGCTTAAAGTAAGAGATACAACTTCAAGGCCTAGTTTCATGAAATCCTGTTTGTAGAAAGCCTACAGACCCACAAGGCAGTAAAAGAATGGAGAAGATATAGGAAAGGTGCTACTCAGTAAGGGTCCTAACAGGCACAGGGCAACAGGAGAGCATAGGGCAGTTAAAATGAGGGCAGAAACAGGGAAGCATTCTTGATGACAGACAATGTATGCAAAATGCACATCCTGGGGACAGTGGGAAACACACAAGGAACCCTAAGCTCAACTTCATGATGGAAACTACTGAGGCAGACAAGAACCAGAAGAAAGGAATGGAGAGAGGCCTTCGGAAGCATTGCTGCCAAGCCACGGAAGCTGGGCCTGATCGTAAAGACAGGCAGGAAGATGGACTACAACTCTAAAAGTCTTCTCAGAGGCAATGCATAAATTACTACAGACAACCACAGGTCCTCAAAGCACATAAACTCACCTTTACCAACCGCCTGGTAACACTTCTTCCATGGCTTCCTTGGTTATGAATAATGGCTTATACTTCATGCCACCTAAATAGTATGTAATATCACTATCTATCTCGCTTTCTCAGTCCCTATCTCAGTCTCTATCACAGTCCTTCCTTCCATCCATCCATCCATCTATCTATCCATACTTCTATCCATCCATCCATCCATCCATCCATCTATCTATCTCTGAGCCATCACATTTGCTTCCTTCATTTTGTTGTAAAAATGCATCCTTATTAACCAGTGTCATTGTTTTGCAGTGTCTCCAGCCATTACGTGATGACTTTGTCAGTGAAATGGGAATGATCATACCCAATGCACTTACAGATTTAATGCAAATGTAACAGAAGAAGTGTTTCCTTGGAAAATCTGGAACATTTGGTAGAAACCACAGTGAAATTCTGCTGTAATTCTACTGCAGAACTCCAATCCCAATGAGTGTGACAGCTACAGGCATGCGATAAGAAAAGGGGTGAGAAGCAGCATGGCTTATGCCAAAACCTGGATAGGAGAGAATTATGCTCCCAGGAGGGTACTCAGAAGGTATGGCCCTGAACCCAGGGAAGGGTCGTATATGGAGCCTTAGCTGGTGAATTATGAAGTGTCTGGAATCTAGAAACCAAAGTGAAGACCCTGTAGTCGATGAGGGAGCAAATTGGGGTCAGTATCTCCCCTATGCAGGCACTCTGGACTCCCCCAAGGTTTATAAGATCTTCACAGACTTACGGGGTACATAGTCAATACTGCTGCCAGATGTTCTGATTTACCAACACCTGGCACGGTTGTGTGTTAATAAACTGGCTTGGGGGAGCCATCGGGGCAGAGACCTCAATTTGTAGTGTTAGTTGATTTCCCTAGCGTAAAAATGATCAATTTCAAGTCACCAACAGCTCAGCAATTGAGTCCAAAAATGTCAGAATATTTAACAATTGGTTCCTGGAAGCTGGCAGGAGCTGCTCCCACAGAATATGGAGAAGGCAGCCAGCCATGGGAAGGATGGCTTTGGCTTCCTCGAGCCTCTCCAGGAAATTACTACAAACAGATTAGCAGCCATTTTCTGTAATAAGCATTCACACTTCAGCTTGGTTAAATGAAAATCAGCTGCAGCGGCATTTCTATGGTGTGTTTTTCTCATGCTCCCTGTCTTTAATGGCATGTTTGCAAAGCAGCAAGACGGTTTCAAATTTGCTCTTTCACTGTGTGGACAGACAGGATTTGCCTGGATTTCTAAAGGGCAGACCTGCATGCCTGCCTTTCTTAACACTAGGATGCTCACTACTTCAGGCAGGAAGCATGCCAGAAGCTCACATGCCACTGAACTATGGATGTCCACAAGAGGCCAAAGGTGAGAACAATTTGGACTCATCCAAAGTGGCCAAGAGGCAAAGCATCTCCTTCCATGTTGAATTCATAATGTATATTGTGGCATTGTCATAAAGCATAATGTGGCTGCCTGTGATGACACCTCAGCCTCACTGAAATTTCCCAATGAAGAAGCACTCTTGCGGATTAGAAGGCTCTTTATTGCTGTGGGATTTATAAGTACATAGCTATTCTTAGAAATTTAGGGGAAAAGTAATTATTTGGAGTCAAATGAAAAACACTTTTAATATTGGTGCCTTTCATTTTATCTGTGATTTCAAAGGCCAAATAAGCTCTGAAAATATTGTGTTCCTGAAATCTCTTAGACAAGTAAAGTTGGTTTTTTTCTTTTCTTTTCTTTTCTTTGTCAGCCCCTCACAAAACAGCAACAAAAACCTTCTATCAGAATGAACACTTTTCTTCTTAAAATGCAGGAGACAAATGGCCATTTTATTCTAAAGATACTAGCTTCAGTCTAACGAGAATTCTTTTTGGTGCTTTTACTGAGATGTTCCATCGGGTCACATGCTAAAACTTGGCATGTGCATTTTTACTTAGTCTGTTTTTTTTTTTTTTTTTTTTTTTAACACTAGAGGGAGGTTGGAGCACATACCTCAAGGCTGGTTCTCTGTCCTCTGTATACCTAAGCTTCCTCGTTTGTAAAGTGTACCCTTTGCAAACATACTAAGCATGAGATGAGGTACTGAATGGGAGTCTCAGGTACAAAGACTAGGTAAAGCAGGGGAACTCAATTAACTAGCCATGACTGACACTTTCCAGCTGGTCCAAGCACATACATCTTTTCTTTCCTACAAGTCTTTGACTTCATGAAGTGATGGATCTTGTTTTTCTCCTCTCATAGGTCTTAGGAACATGTGAAGTCTTGGGAACAGAGGGAAGGTGAAGGTTCTATGGCCCATGTGCTGTTAAATCAGAAGGGACCATCAAGAAAAGGAGATGGGCCCCCTCATAAGGATGGTATCATGGAGGGGCTGTGTCCTCTGAGATAATGGCAGGACTTCCCTAAGCTGATACATCCCTTCTCAGGCTTCATCAGGAACCTGCTGTCCTAGGTGGTCCCTCCCACTTGAATGGTCCCTTAGGTGCCTTGTCCTGGTGGCTCATGACCTCTCTGACTTGAATGACAAAGAAGGGGGATAATAGCTCTTTGGCATGGACAAAGAAGAGGAACCATTACACATCACCTCCTATGGAGAGGGCATGACAAGACTCCATAGAGGAGGCAGGAAATGGGGCTGTATCTATGGAGGCAGGAAGAAAATTTAAAGGATAAAAAAATGTGACCTAGGGCTCAGGGACACAGTTTACTTTCTATATCTTTGAGAGAATTGTTATCCCTTCTATGAATAAAAACAACCTCAAAAAGAAAAGTTCACAATGTGAGAAGCATAGTGTGATGCCAGCAAAACCCAGAACATCACCTTCTCCCTGCAAAATAGGAGGAAGAGGTCAAGGAGCCCTAAACCCCTCTTGGAACACAGTACACAATATATGCTAGGCCTCTTGTTCCTGGTCTGCAAATTAGACAATGGCTCTGAAAACCAACTAGCCTTCTTTTCTTTTCTAAGCATCTATTGTAAGTCTCACCTGGACTGAGGTTATGAGGAAAACAGAAAGAGAAGTCAGTACTCCAAGCTCTCAGATGTTTAGCTTCTGGCTAGATCACTCCCAGTTAGAAAGCTAAGGCATTACCTGGGCATTTTTATAAGGCCTTAAACTGGAGGAGTCTGGGATTTTCCTGATCTAGACCAAGAATTATGATACTAATGATCTCAATACTTTCAGTAACCTATCTACTCTCCAAGGGAATTGTTTCAGAAAAATATCTCTTGTAGTTTTTTTTGTCCTTTTCTCTAATAATATAGAACAAATGAAAAAGCTCTTGAATGAACAAGGTGCAAAGTCATGACCTCAGAATTAAAGTTCTAGCCTCACTGTAGAAACACAGAAATTAATTTCTTAATCCAATAACATGATGCCCCATGGTATTTAATGTTTACATTTTCCTCTCTGCTTTTGCCAAAATACTACTATACAAATAACACTGAGCTTCTCTCTTAGAGCAGCCTACTCCTAGTCTTGGGAATTTTTTTTTTTATTAAAGATCATGAAGGGCTCTATAAGGATAGCTCTATTTTTTGTTTGTTTGTTTTGGCTTGGCTTTTTTGTTTGTTTTTACCATACAACAAAACACCTATTCACACTTTAAAAGAGCTTCAGCTACTACTGAAAATTTTAATATCCAATTAAAAGTCAACAAATCTAAGAAAGCCTTGACCCACCAAACCAGGCATAATCCCCAATTAAAAATCCAGAATTTCAATATGACTCCTGAATAGATTTTTGTTTTAATTTGTTTTTGAGAGAGAGCTACATGTACCCAAAACCTGCCTCAAACTTTGAACTTCTGATCCTCCTACCTCCATTTCTGAAGTGCTAGGATTATAGACATATGATATTATGCCCAATTTCCTGCAGTGATGGAGATCTAGCACAGGGCTTCATGCATACCAGTGTATTAGTATTATTACTGTTCTATTGCTGTGAAGAGACACCATCACACTGACTGATGAGTAATAGCCCACACCAGGATCGCTCTTTCCCTCTCCCTGTCTTCCCTCTCTCCCCCTGTGTGTGTGTGTGTGTGTGTGTGTGTGTGTGTGTGTGTGTGCATATATGTGTGTGTATAAAGATGTAAAGCTCTCAGTTACTACTCCAGCACTATGCTTATCTGTTTCCCACTATAATAATCACAGACTAATTCTCTAAAACTGTAAGCAAACCCTCAATTAAATACTTTTTATAGGTGCTTCCTTGGCCATAGTTTCTCTCAGTTCTCTGCCTTAATTATCATTGGCATCCAGAGCCACCATCAGGAAAGGAGATTCTGGATTTACTTCAACACAGTAATCCTCTAGACAGACAAAAGCACTTTCCGTGACAACAGCAGATTAAGGGATCTGAGCATCAAATGCTTCCTCAACACATGTCTTAGGGTTTCTATTGAGATATCATAGCATGATTATAGCAACTCTTATTATCCAGGAAAACATTTAATTGGATGGCTTAGAGTTCAGAGATTACATCCATTATCATTCTGGTGGGACACAACAGTGTATAAGACATAGTTCTGGAGAGGTTTACATCTTGTACAGGTAACAGAAAGTGAGACACTGTGTAGCTTGATCATATATGAGACCTTAAATCCTGTCTCCATAGTGACTCACTTCCTTCAACAAGGCCACATCCACTCCAACAAAGCCACAAGTCCTAATAATGTCATTCCCTTTGGGGGTAATTTTTTTTTTAAACCACTACAATACCTAACTCATTCCCAACAAAGTATACTAAGCCTAAAAATGGACTGTGTAGAGTCTCCTGACCTTGCTAGGAGGTAATTCTGATGTTTCACAACAACAGATTTCTGGAGAGCAGAGGTTCACCCTAAGGTCAGTAGTTTCAGAGTAGGAGAAGAACAGTGGTGAGGTGATTCCATGCTACCTCTGAGCAAGGGCGAGACAGAGTGAGTCTCAATGCAATATTCAATGACTAATGAAAAACTCAAAGCCAGAATTAAGTCCCTATACCCCAGGGCTGCTAGGCCCCAAACATTTGAGTTCCATACATAGCACCCTCTGTGTTTAAACATGAGCTCTATTATATCACAGCTGCCCGACTTGAACAAAGTTCTTGATTCCTTGCACTCGGCAAAGGTACAACAAAGCTGGAGCTATTCCATTCTCTCTGATGGAACTACAGCCCTCTTGGGATTCAACTTCTACAGTGATTGATATATGAAGAGGAAATACATTGGTTCATTTAGATGCATGCTTCTTTCCAGAAGAAGTAAGGATGTGAGCCATGTGGAGAGAATTAGGTAGATAGGAAAAGCTCAGTCCATGAAAAGGAAGGCTGAAGTAGAAAAGTAAACCACCCCAAACCTCACCCTCAGGACCCATTGATCTAGGAATCTCTAAGGAACTTTCTCTCTATGGCAAAGGTAGGAAAAATGCAGACTTATTTTGAAGTACATAGTTGCACATTGCACAGTATTAAATGCTGAGATCCAAGATTCCAAAGAATATGCATATTTGATGACAAGCACTTCAATTTCCCCACACAAGTTCTCACTAAATGTTCCAATGGCCAGTGTTAGCTTCTGGGTTGGATGATAAGGTAGTTCTGCCTACATTTGCATAACTATTAGAAGAAGAGACATTAAAATTTCAGAAGAAGATCCTGCCTAAAAACTTAATTACTACATTTTTCTGAGCGTAGAAGAGAGATGTATAATGTTTGGAACCCAACAGACCATCTTCCTTGAGGGGCTGTATTGTCAGGCCTTCCCTGCACCAGCAAAGACAGCAACAGCAATTGCCCACACTGATCTCATCCATTGCCTACTTGCTGCCTCAGAGATGTCCCCTGGCTTTGCTAAAACTCCATTTTCTTAGCTATCAAACTGGGAAATAGATGCCTATGCCCTTGCAGTTTGTGAAGATTGAAAGATTAAGAAGAGCAAAATAATTTATTCTCCAGACAAAATGATAAGTCCATTTCTTTTGGTGTAACAGTGAGTAGCCTCAGAGAACAATGCATCTTGTATCCTACTGTTCAGGTTCAGATACAGAGATGTGGAGTCAAGCCTTACTATGCTTATGGACTTCATTGACACCACAGGAACAAGATACCACTGGCTAATAAGACAAGCAGGGATGCTTCCTTCTACTAGCACTGTGAAGATAGAGCTGTGCTAAGAAGGCTAATGGTATCCTTATGAGGTGACTATGCAGACATAAGAACCACAAGATCCTATGCTGAAATGGTTGAGTAAGTTTGAATTCAGCTAGGTGTAAAATGGCAAAATACCATCCCGTGAAAAGCCACCCCATGAGACTGTTTATGGCAGCAAAGAACAGCAGGACCACCAGGCTCTGCTCTTGAAATGAGGAGAGTTTAGTAGTATCTAAAGAGGAAAATATGCTCCGGGAGAACGATGCCTTACACTGCAACAAGAAAAGTGAGAACATGAGAGGTGGATGTGGACCCAGGGAACCTGAGGGACAAACTATCCTTGGTGGAGAAATCAATGGGGGTATGGAGTTAGGAAAGGAATGTAGAGGAATTATGTTGGTAACGTTGCAAATCTTTGTCCCACCTATAGATTTAATAAAAAGCTGATTGGCCAAAGGCAAACAGGAAGTGTGGGCTGAGCTACTAAGCTAAGAAAACTCTGAGTACAGGAAGAACAGAGACAGATGCCAGAGAGCTACCACAGACACAATGAGGAGACGCAGCAGACACAGAGGAAAGAAGCTGAGATGCTGATCTGAGAAAAGGTACCGAGCCCAGTGGCTGAATAAGATGGGTTAGTTCAGATGAAGGAGTTAGCAAATTATATGCCTGGGCCCTAGGTCAATCAGCATAAAAATAATATATGCCTGTTTGTGATTATTTGAGGCAAAGCAGGGGGTTGAGAGTGAGACTAAACCTTTGGTCCAGGCCTGCAAAGTCTGGGCCAGAACCTTTTATAACAAAGGTGAGAGGTTTGTCAAGAAGCCATTACAGAAAGACTATGCTATTGGGGAAGCCTCCTGGGGTCACCATACAGATTCTGACACAGAAAGAACTTTAGGCTATTCTTACATTTTGGGGTTGTCCCAGCAATCACCCAAAGATTTTGTAAAGACAGACAAGCAGACATGTCATTTACTGAAGGATCCATGCTAAGACAAGTTCCTGCTCACACACTCCTCCCGCTGCCTAATGCTAGTGCTGCAAAGATGCTTCCAACACTTGAAGATGCAGAAACAGAGCACGGAGACAACTACAATTTTGTTAAATACTGTAAGAAAATTAACATGCTTTCATGATTTTAATTATGGTTTTCACAACAGAATTCTAAAACCTTATCAAGAAATTCTACCATCTTGCTTTTATAAAGTTTTATTTTGTAAGTGGCTTTACTTCTGTATAAATTATGCTCAAAGAAACAGGGATCTATACACGGTAAGTGGCTTTACTTCTGTATAAATTATGCTCAAAGAAACAGGGATCTATACACAGTAAGTGGCTTTACTTCTGTATAAATTATGCTCAAAGAAACAGGGATCTATACACGGTCCAGCCTGGTACAGTAGTTCAGGAAATATTAACTGACCGTGTCATGTCCTTTCATGGCATCCTGGAAAGATGGCTTCTTGAATACCGCTGTCTAAAATACCAGGTAGAAAGTGGCATTGTGATCACTGGGCAACACTTGCCTCTAGAGTATTGGGGGAGACAAAGGGTATGGGAGGACAAGGACCCCACCTCAGGCTGTCGCTCTACTCTGTGTTTTGGATCAGAAAGACCACATCTAAGAGAATGAGGTAGTAACTATCACATCTCCAGGGTCAGGAAAAGACTTAGGTACAAGGCTAGACCCACTAGCTAATAATGAAAACACCCTTTTGGGTCTGTTCTGCCCCCTCCTTAGGGAATTATCTGTGACAACTTTCTGAGATGGCTTATGGGGAATTCAAATGTTAAAAAATATGTAGGCTGGGGCTAGCCTGGGCCCTTTGCATACAGGAAACAGTTGTGTAGCTTGGTCTGTTTAGGGGAGCCCTGGGAATGGGATTAGGATCTGTCCCTGGTGCATAAACTAACTGGCTTTTTGGAGCCCATTGCCCATGGAGGGATGCCTTGCACAGCCTTGATGCAAGGGGGAGGGGCTTGGACCCGCCTCAACTGAATGTACCAGGCTTTGCTGGCTCCCTATGGGAGGCCTTATATTTTTGAAAGAGGTGCAGATGGGTCAAGGGGAGCGGCTGGGAGGAAAAGGGAGGAGGAATAAGAGGGAGATCTGTGGTTGGTATGTATAATGAATTAAAGAATAAATATTTAATAAGAAAGATGTAGGCCACTTAGGAAAGCCATTCTCAAGAACAAAACTGGAAAAAGAAACAAAAACAAAAAAAAAAACAAAAAAAACCAAAAAAACAAAAAAAAACAAAAACAAAAAAAACAAAAACAAAAAAAACAAAAAAACAAAAAAAACAAAAAACAAAAACAAAAACAAAAACAAAAACAAAAAAAAAACAAAACAAACAAACAAAAAGAACAAAACTGGAGCCCCATGACCAACTATTTCGAGAGCCTGTGTATCTGAGAAATGCTTTGCTGAGGTTGGAATATTGATTAAGAAAAAAAGAGCAGAGATGGGTCTTTACATCAGTGCCTGCCATGTACATAGATGCTTGATTAAAAAAAAATTGTGGTGGTGGCAACCACCTGTGTATGCCAAGGAAGTTATAACACTTTGCAGGTAAAACTAGGTTTCCATCACTCCAGGTTCTACAGAATGGCAAAGAGATGATTCCCACACAGAAATGGGATTCAGAGTCCACCATACTTTAGGTACTTGAGCCTCACTTCTGTTCAAGGGAAGCTCTATGTACTTCACAGTGGGCCACTATCCCATTGTAGTGAGCCTACAGTATCCCATTGTAGGCCTTTTCTCAGAGGCCTTTCACTAGATATCAGAGATGCCAGGTAACTTAGGCCCTGAACCCAAGATCATGATATCAAGTGTCTCTGAGACCTAATGTATCTTTAAGTCATTAGCATTGGGGTCTAGGAAAGCATTATCCTACCCACCCTACATTCCTGGGGAATATAATATGCTTATATGATGGACAGAGCTGAGTACAAATTAGATGCACAATAAATATTTAACTAATTAATAACTTGAAGAAAATCTCCTAGTATAGATGTGTAGGTCCTAGGCATAAGCAACCAAGCCTTTCAGAGTGCTTTAAAGAGTGGAGAAGATTCAAAGCTGAGCAGTTGTATAAAATCCAGGTATTATTGCAGGAGGGTTTGTAGTCTAGCAAAGGGGAACACAGACTAATTTAACTACTCATTTAGCCACAGGAAAAACTCCTAAGATGTATATCCTCTGATGGTTTTTCAATGAATGAGGCAGAAGTTTAGGGATAGTATGGGATATGATGTCTTCATTTCAGACACTATGTGCCTGGGATGGGAGTTTGAATGTAAACGCTGAAGTCACCAATGACTGCCCTAAGCATAATAATTGTCTTTCATGCTACACATTGTCAGAAACTTTAGTAATAGAGGTAAGACAGAGAAAGCAATATCTAAAGATACTGTCTACTCCTGACTTTTGTCACTGAATTATGGAAACATAACAAGACTTATCTAGCATAAGTCTTGTTATGTTTCTATTTAACTTCTATTTAAGCCATTCTGGCCCCTACTCTGGAATGAAATTTCTCCTATACTTTCCCTCAAAATTGAGATTTTACTTTTTTCTTTTGGATCTCAGAAACAAAGCTAAATGTGTTGCGCTGGAACTACGCCTTCGGCTCTGGATCTCAGAAACAGTGTCCCTCTATCTCCTTTGGTTTAGGGACTTTCCTTCTTAAGCATAGCTATCTGTCTTGGGGGAACACTGTGGACACAGCATGCACTAGAATTGGGATTATTGGCCTAGGATGAAAACTAGCCCCAAGTTCTCCATCATCTCCTAGGTCTGTAAAGAAGGGACATAGGACACAAGAAAGGGAAGGTTCCCTCTTGCTGGGTGATGCTTAATTGTTGAGCAGAGAAAGAATCCTGGGTCATTTGTTTAGAAAAAAGAATTACAACTTCCACTTTTACCAGCTCTTGTTTGAAGTAAACAGTGACCCTCTTCCCAGTGTGGGTGGTATACTTCAGGGGCTTCTCTCTTCCTACACTCCAGTCTGATGCTGGGTATCACCAGGACGGGGCAGGGAGCTGTATTTGAGAGATTTTAGGCCATCCTCAGGAAGGTCCCACTTGACTCTAATCACCATGAAGTTCAGCAGGGAAAAAGACATCCTCACTAACCACATGACAGGCAATTGCACAAGTTGACCATATGTGATTAAAGCCATACAGTTCCTTCCATACTAGCTCAATTCACCAGCTTTTAATGTGGGCATGTATCTCCTTGTTCCCTGATAAGAACAAGGTGAAGATAAAGTTGTAATCAGCTTGTAAACTTCCCCTCACCTTCTCCATCAATCATGTCCACTCTCTGGAGATAGGAATGGCACACTGTTTCAATTACCCCTAGGCATTGTTCCCTACTTGTGTGCCACACTTAGTATCATGCATCATTTCTTCAAATGTTTATCAATGTCCTTCTATTAGTCCAGAGAAATATCAGTCCTCAAGAAACTGACCAGGGATGGGTATACAGTGAATGTCCTGTAAATGCCTGTCACAGTGGTTTGATCACCTAAGAGTCCATGAGAAACAAAAGAAAATTTGATAGCAACTTCAGAAATATGCTTTTTAAAAAAAATAATTG